>JASCZW010000560.1:0-80767 GCA_034211315.2 Aedes japonicus | reverse complement strand
ATCTTCGAATCCATTTCTTGCAGTTCAAACCGAACCCTCGAGCCAATCGATCCTGCTCTAATGTTATGGAGTCGCCTGTTGTGGCTAGTAGTGGGGTGCTATAAAACTGCAAAGATGCAACAACGTCACAAGCGGCATCGGTTGGGTGGTGGAAACGAGGCGAGAGAGAGTGTGAGAGAAGAAGATTCTTTCGCTGCGCTTTTAGTGCAGTTACGAAGATTCAATGTCATAAGAAAACACAACACTCATTTTCATGGGTGGTGTTCATTTCATTGTAAATCATCGCATTTTTGGAAAAAAAGTTTTATTTGTGGGTAGTACACACAAAAATGTCTATAAATTTCTGTCCCCTGAGACGACACACGTGGCTTTCTGCGCGCATAGAATGAGTTGGAAAGACGAAATGATTCAACGTCAAACACATCCTTCGTCGATTTGCGTATGTTTCAGTTTCGATTTTTCATTTGCAGAATCTTGCTACGCTCCAAGACGCACAAACCATCGTTAAAATCTCAAACTAAAATTCATAATTTCTAAGTGTGTAGTAATGTGCAGTCCTTGATGTATTTAAAACGTTCTAATGCCTTACTGAACGTGAAGGAAATTGCGATAATCTGGCTGAACAACCACTGTGATATGGTGTCATTATTTCTGGAAACTGAAGTGTCGGGTAAAAATATGTTGGTGCCTTTTTGTGCTTTATACCTGTCAGACGGCGTTAAATCTACTCAGTAATAGAAACACCACCTATTATCTACAGCGTTGTTTTCAGGATCATGAAGAACAACAACGTACAATTTTTTCATCTAAATGGTGTGCAAACGTCCCCAGTTTCCCCTGCCTGGGTTAACGCAAAGGTCCCGCTTGAGAAAAAAAAATCATCATAATCTTTTTGAAAACACTGACCTTTTCTTCTTCATACGGGCATCTATAGCTAAAATCTCTAAGACAAATGTCATTGAACATGTAAAATGAGCACCAATCCACTCAATCAACGATTGACGGTTGCAAAGTTCCACGTTGAACCTGAATCAGCTCATCGCACGCAGGCTCTGAAACCAGCATGTTGTGATAGTAAATCCCTCTGCCTAAATGCCGTCACCCCGTTGAAAAACAACCCCCTCCAGGTCGCCAGCCCGAGTTCCGTTGGCTTGTTTCGTTCTGGTCCTTCAACATCGATGAAATTCTGTGCGCGTTAGACGCGGAGGGATTTTCCACCGCTCTCTCGCTCTCCCTCTCTCTCTCTCTCACTCGCTTGCTTACCGATGACGGTAACGGCGGCGACGAGCATGCGGTCACGAGTCTGTGCTGGTCAACCTGAGTTGAAACAGATGTGACGCCTCCTGAGCAAACCGACCGAGCAAAGGCCTCGACTGGGTTCACCAACCAACAGCAGGAGATAGCCGTTGTTGGATGGATATCCATCAGAACCTGTCGCTCTCGGTCTCTCCTTCCTCCCCTCTCGGTGTGACTGCGAATGACTCCTCAGAGTCGACGAGTCGTCCTCCGGACTCGTCAGGAACCTATTGGATGAAAAATTACTGACATCGATTGGTTGGCAGGGGCGAACACTGACCAGGATAGCGTTTCCAGGAAGGTCTGGCCCGGTGGAGGGAGGAGGGGGGCTAAAGCTCATGCAAACAAGATGGCCAATCAAGGCGCTCGGTGTGTGTGTGGTGATTGGAGGTGAGGTTTGCGGAGGACGGGACTGTCGTGGGGGTTAATTAAATTCGAATTGACCTATTTTGGGGTTGGATATCGAGGTTCGTATGGCCGTAGAAAGAACAACACACAGTGGAAATATTTAAGGCTTTGACTTTTGAACGAAAATGTGCCGGTTCCAATCGTGTACCGAAGCACGGCGAGTCAGACTGGGCAGCATGATATTGTTTTTATTTTTTCCCGTTCATCTGCGTGGATGTCAACTTTTCGACAATGGTGAAACGACCCGAGCATATGTTCGGAACGGAGCTTTTTCGAAATTAAACTGCAATGAGATTCAACATTGTGAATGATTTCAGTTCAGGCGAGTTTCAAGCTTTCATGAGATAATTTCATTGGTTTCGTCATTTTTGGAATTGGTGCTCTCTGAGGTCGACAGATGGATTGGTTTGGATGCTATAGGAAATATGTTTGGAATGTTTCTGAAACAAATTATTAAAGTTTACTAATAGAAAAGATTGAGGGGATATCCTAAATTGTCAATGTGATACGATGATAGATATAATATAATTACAATGATTATGATGATACAACGACGATGAGGTTCTAAACGATTAGAAAAGGTTAAAAACTCATACTCATGTTGTAGTTAGGTAAAGATGGCTGAAAATATATTACGGGCGATATAACCTACACAGACGTTAGCTATTGTCGAGGAGGTCAGCGATTCAATAGCTTCGGCTTCACGTGCTTTGCTAACTTCGTCGTTTTCCAAGAACGAGATCCACAAATCGTTAGTTTTGTTCGATACTCAACTAAGCTAAGTCAAGCCATGGAAAGAAAGACCGTCGACCGTCGATCAACGCACAGGCGGAGTGTGAAAAAGAAAAAACAGATCAGGGGCTACTCCTAGAAACCAGTTGCCAGATGCTTTTCACTGAAAACACGGTTGTTTGTAATCCCCAAACTGAAACACGAAGTTATTTGGAGTTGAAGAAGTCGTAATCAATCTGGGCAATGATGATGATTGCCTGCTTCTTTTTCTTCTTCTTCATGTCAAAAAAATATGTTTAGCCATTTTCGGTAATATATCATGACTTACCTTTTTCTAAGCACATTCACTGAGTAGAATTTATTTTTTTCTCAATTTTTATGAACGTTTTACTATGCAAAACAGTATGAATTTACTTTAAACTGGTAGTTTTTAAAAACCTGGCTCGCTCACACAATACACCAATACAAACTCGCCATTTGCTTCTCAAACTAACACACTTATAAGGACCCATCACTTAATTTTTTCCATAAATAATTCGTCTTGATTTCCGCATCTTCACAGCTCTTAAAGTGATTCAGAGCTCTCGTGCTGAATTTTTCTTTCTAAAAAAATCACTTTTTGTTCCTTCAAGCACTTTTAAATTAGAAAACTGCTTCCGAAATTTCCAAACGAGAAACAATCCAGGCCACTGTATTGTCCATGTTGCAGAACAGCGCAACTCGTAAAATCACCCGCACCCCAAGTAAAACTTCACGATCCATTTGATCGCATTGCATCTTCGAGATTCTCAACAATATAAGCCACATTTTCGACAGCACACACTACGCTTCAAGCGAGCCACAGAATCATCGATCATCGACAGTTGCCAGATTTACATCTTGATATTTTTAACTGATGGGTTTTGGCATGCTCAAAAACTGAGATACATCTGTACATAACATGTTGTTTCAGATGTTTTTTATGCCTTATGATATATTTATTGAGTTGGAAGCAAAATATTTGCAAATTTGCTATGTAACATAATCTTCCATGAGCAACAATTTTGATTGAAATAATATTCGTCCCTTATCTGGCAACAATGCTCGTCAGCTGATATTTTCGTTCCGCCCAGTTTCCTCCTATCAATTTGTAAACAATCTGTGCACAGACCCGAGCGTAACTTTGACAAAAATTAAAATTAAATCCGGTGATTAGTAATGCCGCAGAAAAGGAAAGCACAACGCGCGGCGTTAATTCGTGAAGCAACGAAGCGGTTCGCGCAGGAACAGATGGACGGGAATTTTCAGGATGAATATTCATCGCTGGATCGATATTCAACTGCTCCAGGCGAGGATCCAGGACACTCATCAACGGATCAAAGTGTTCTGTTTGTCGAAGATCCGATGAGTAGTAATTGCGATTCAGAACGTGAAGATGAAAATGGTCAATGGGATTGTGCACCATCATCAAGTGAGGAATCAATCAGTCAACCAATTTTCACCCCCGTTGATTCTGTTGAGTGGAAAAATGGTTGTGATTTGTATGCGAATTTCATCTCGTCGGACTCTTCCGGTGAAACGGAATACAATCGTCGACTACCGGTGATGGAATCCACCGTCGATACGATCCAGTGTTTTAAGGATCAGTGGATTTCAGATCTCACAAATATTCCTCTGTTAGCATCAGGTAAGTGATATTTTATAGATACGCTACTAGAGGATGTATTCGTACATGAATAAGTTTTAATAGTGTGGTTATCACATGCTGTTTTATGACAAACAAATGGCAAATGGATTTATAGTTTTTGAGGTTTATCCGCCTGTCTATTCGGATCTCTTTTTGACGAATGAAAAACTGGTGTCAAATGAAAAACTGAAAATAGCGTCCGTCACGAAATGTTACAAATGAAACGCTTATAATTTAACTAATATTTGATAGATTTTCAAGGTGTTGAAATCGACTTATGTTAACGATTATCATCGTTTAACCGTTATATCTATTTATACATATAAAAATGAAATCATGTCTGTCTATCTGTCTGACCCTTATAAACTCTGAACCGATCGGCGTGAAAATGTGTATACAGGCAGTTTCGGGGCTGGAGATGGTCTTTATGATTGTTTGAGACCCCTCCCCTTCTGGAAAGGGAGGCTCCCATAAAAATTAACACACTTTTTTGCATAACTCGAGAATTAATCGAGCAAATAGAACCGAATTTGGCATGTTGGGGTTTTTTTTTTTGAAGGCAAACAAATGTTTCAATGGTAGTTTGAGACCCTCCTCTATTCTGAAAGGGGGGCTCCCATACAAATAAATCACAAATTTATGCATAACTTGAAAACTAATCAAGTAAATGCCACCAAATTTGGCAGGCGAAGGTTTTTGAAGGCAATAAAAGTTTCTAAAATGGCTCGAGACCTCCTCTCTCTGAATGAAGGGGCGCCCATACAAATGAAACACAAATTTCTGCCTAACTCGAGAACTAATCAAGCAAATGGAACCAATTTTAGCAGGTAAAGGTTTTTGAAGGCGAGAAATGTTTCTGAGGTGACTCGAGATTCTCCCCTTTCTGAAAGGGGAGCCTCCCATACAAATGAAAAGCACATTTTTGCATGACTTGGGAATGAATCAAGCAAATAAAACCAAATTTGTCATGTGGAGGTTTTTGAACGCAAAAAATGTTTCTAAGGTGACTCGAGACCCTCCTCTTTCTGAAATGGGGGCCCCTATACAAATGGAATACAAATTTCGGCCTAACTCGGGAATAAATCAAGCAAATGGAACCAAAATTGTCATGTGGAGGTTTTTGAACGCAAGAAATGTTTCTAAAGCGAGTTGCGACCCCTCCGCCTTTTAGAAGAGGGGGGCTCTCATACAAATAAAACACATTTCTGCATAACTCGAGAACTAATCACTTTCACTTTCACTAAGCACTTTCACAGTTGTTAATTGAGAGCTTTCGCTGCCCCCTCTATTCCCCTCAATCGGACCGGGAACTGAACCCACCATCTCTGGCTTGATAAAACCATGCCTTTATCCAGCATTCTGAAGAGCTGAGACCATTTCAACTTATAAATAATGTTACCATAAAATCAAAGTTTTTTCTTAATTATAGAGCTTTGTGTTCATCCGATCATTTTTCGGGCCCGTAAACGTGGTGAATCAACAGATCTCAGCTTGTACAACTTTCTCGTTTCGACTTAATTTATATCTTATTGTTTGCTTTTATGATTGTATTTTGCGCGTTTTATTTCGTTAATATCCTTAGATAATGATTATCTCACAGAAGGTGATTTACCGATCCACCAAACTGACTCATCGCATGTTGAACATCCAATTACTACAGGATGCAGCTTATTGAACGTAAGTTTTATTATTTATAGAATAATACACACACTTAAACAATTTTCTACATTCTGTCACGTACTATCGACAACTTCATAAAATACAGTTGAATGGTAATATAACTAAGCACATTTATAAAACCGAAATTTTCAGAAAGCATCACATAATCAAACACTGACTACTGATGGAGTAACTTGTTCCCCATCTGAGTGTATACTCTCTCCCGATAGCCCTCTTGAAGTGGGTGTCAGGGAAGTCAACGTTACATCTGCTTACCAGCAATATGAGCCCATGGCTATTTCAAACGGTACATGTGTTACGGAGCCTGGGTACTTCCCATCTCTCGGGAATTTTGTCGAATACGGAGTTGATGATGAGTCCATTACACAGCAAGAGGAGAATGATTATCCAACATTACAAAGCAGTTCAATTAACACGCATAAATATTCCGAGCTATCAGTACCTGAGTGGAAAGATATTGAAGGTCGGAGGATAGTAGATCTGAATTATGTATGCAAATGTCTTCTGCAAGCTCAAGCACATCATTCTATTTCTTGCCAAGGATTGTTATGCTTGTTGCAAGAAAATTATAAAACATGTTTCTCAACGATTTGGTTCAAATGTAATTTTTGCAATGAATTGTTCAAAGTAACATCAGAGAAACCCAACCCTAAAGGAATGTTGAGAAAAGTAATGGTTTGGGGAACGCTGTGCTCAGGTGGAACCTATACACACACTAGAGACCTCTTGGCATTTTGTGACATCCCTTTCATGGCTAAATCAACATTTGTGGCGGACGAAATGGCAATGGACAGTGTTCTGGAAACTGCAAAAGATGAGTCCCTAGCAAAAGCTATTGAGGAAGAAAAAGAAGCGTATCTGGCTGACGTTCGGAAAAATGGAATAGCCGTTAGTATAAATGAACCTGTAAAAACAAGTGTCTCATTCGATGGAAGTTGGGCCGCACGCAGCTATGGAAGTAGATATACTTCAGCATCGGGATGTGCCGCGATTGTGGCCGAAAAAACTCGAAAAATTTTGTATATTGGATGCCGCAATAAACGTTGCTCTATTTGTAACCGACAACAGAGCGTTAACCGATATGATGACAACGGAGAAAACAAAGATCACAAATGCTACAAAAACTATTCTGGAGCATCTCAGGTATGGAGCCTGAGATAATAATTGATGGATTTAAAAACTTGCTTGATTCAAACCTCTGGATGACAACCATTACAACAGATGGAGATTCAACAACGGTTGCAAAAGTCAAGAATGCAATCAAATATGGACCATCTATCGAGCATCAGTTATGCTGCAATCACATCCTTAAAAACTGTGGCAGAAAGCTTCGAGAAGGTACTACACCCAAATCCCAGTAGGAAAAATGGCCGAAATTCAATGTAGTGTTCTGCATTTCATAGAAGCAACGAATTTGGTTAACGAAAACTTGTGATTTTTATGTAATAATTCGTAAGAAATCGACATCTATTTCACGATTTTGTAGCTCCGTTTCTTTGCTACTTTCATCTCACCTAAATAAATAAAGTAAAAACTGATTTTAACATTTATCGGCTCACATATTTTGAGAAACTTTAACCAATTCATCGGGTTTTTAATAAGTAATTAATTTGGTTTCGATGCAGCCGAAATGTGTTAACTTTTTGATAATTTTCATACAGCTATTAAATCATTCTCATGCCCACCAGAAAAAACAAATGCGTTAAAGTCAGGAACAATAAGCTACACTAGCAGCTTCAAGCGGTAGATAAAACTATTTCGATTCGATTCACAAGCCTTTTACATAAATATCACAAGTTTTAGCTAATCGAAGCCGTGGCATCCATGTGACACAGAATGTTTTGTTGGTTTTCAACCCTATATCACACTGTGGAACACTTTGGATCATATATCGCTAGTTCCTCAAAATCAATATGTAAATTTCAGATAAAATGCCCAAAAGAAGTTAGCAGTTTGATGACAACAAATATTGGGCGTATCACGTTGGGGATCCGTAGTGCAATAAAGCATTGCGCTGAGGATACAAACGGCTCCGATGTTTCTGGATTGTACGAGGACATTAGAAATGCTCCTCGTCATGTTTTCGGTGACCACAATGCTTGTCGCTTATATTTTTGTTCGAAAAAAGAGGCTGCTGAAGAGTGTTATGTGGACCATTTGAAGAGCCTTGGAGTATGGTCCAAAATCCAGAATATTGTCGACGCTGTAGCTGCAAAAGCCGATTCACTGAAGTATAATAAAACCAGCAATTTGTAAGCAACTATATATTTAATCTGGAACGCTAAATTTATAAACATAATTTTTTAGGGCTGAGAACATATTTACAGGATTATGCAAGTACAATGTAGGAAAACGACTGATTTTGATGAGCCGTGGATCTTACCAGCGCCGTGTATGGATTACCGCTCTTCAACATAATGAAGGATACAGCTGGCATAACAAATATATGCCCCCGTTTGCTGGGTGTGGCCCTGGCACTGTGCTGAGCAAGTTTGTTGCTGACCGCGAACAATTGAAATTCGCACAAGAAAAAACCAAGCTTCGATCGAACTACTGCAGGAAGGCAGCCAAATCGACGCTTGAGGAAAGAGACTACGGAGAAGTAGCACTGGCTATAAATGAAACGATTGTTGATTTTGATAATGACATTCCGGCAAAAATTCAAAGCTATTCTGTAAGAATTATTTCACAATATTCATGCTGGTACAAGCCCGTTGATCCATATTTTAATTATTTATTCTAGCTTTCCGAAGAATCAAGGAGAAAAATTATGACGATATTAACAACGGCAGAGATGGAAGAGTTTGCCAAAGGGAGAATACTCTCAAGGTTCGCCGCTGATGTGATTGGTTCTACAGATAAGACGTTGACGAAGAAATGTAATTTGATGTTACTTACGACCACAACATGGAACCACATCCGGCAGAACAAACATATTGTCGGAACACTTCTACAGCACTTAAAAAATGTAACCGGATACGATTTTAAGCTAACGAATATTTTCATTGACCAATGTCATAACTTCCTTTGTTGCATACCCGATGGTTTGTATAATAGACTACTGTAATCTATGTTGAATTTTATTATAGAATTAATCTTTCAGCTGTCACAGAGGATGGTTCAGTTATTCTGATAATTAGAAAAAAAGCAATTCAAGGTAAACTTTTTGGAACAACTGCATCAAAACAAGCTGGGCCTGGGCTGCAGGTTTAAAGATGGTAAAGTTGTGCTTGATGCAAAAACCATCTATGAGATGCAAATATCATCGCATGTTGCTAACGCATCGAAAGTGCTATTGGTGTTTGTGAATGCACACGATTTAAATGATTTTATTACCGAAGAAATTCCATATGATCCAGAATATTTTGCAGAGAAGCTAGAAATTAAACTTCAGGTTTTCTTCGAAAATGTTTTCATAAAAGAAGTGGTTAAGCAAAATGTGCGTATCAAAAACTAATTGTCAACTATAAAATACTGTTTTAATTTTCAAATACATTACCACTTCAAATCTGTTTATAGTTCTATGTATTCTAACATGAAAAAAAAAAAAGAGTTGTAAGAAAATATCAGACCCACCTCCCTGATTTCATAAATTGTGCCACTTATATCGGTGTTCTTCCAGTCAACTGGTAGCTTATAACCATCACACGATCTATGAGCGTCTTACCGTATTTAAATCTTATAATTGAATGCCATGTTCGTAAATGATTAATTTTAATGTAAATCTTAAGACTTACCACGAAAACAACATCTCACATATGACATGAAAACCCATTTATCGAAAAGCGATACTCAAGCAATTTCACTTCGTGAGTTAATAAAATATACATTGCAGGATATTTCAATACTTCCCACGAAAACACATGGCTCAAATACGGGTGCACGTGTAGTGGTAAGCTTAAGATTAGATTTTGATTTTTGTTTTCTCACACACATGTTCAAATAGATTTACCAATACAAGGACAATTCAATCATTGATTTCGAAAAATAATGACGAAGTCTTCAACCTTAAAGCCAGGTTAAGGATAAAGGATGTTCCACATCAAATTGCATCACGGAAAAAACGCTGTTGAAAATTACCTAGTTGACCGATCCTTTTCAAACTTTCAGACAATACCCATAAGAAAGCTTTTTTCGTATTTATTAACTTCAACATCGTGACCGTACGGTCGCACTTTTCACTTAACTCCACTTATTAGGTTCTGTAAAACATCTGGCTGCAACTTCTTCTGTACGGAAACCTACTTTTCTTGATGTCTTCCTCAGATTAGACATCCATGGGATGTTTTCGTAGTATCTGCTTCATAATGAGCTAGTATTTTTCGATGATCCTTAGTTTCGGTGCGTTGGGAGAGGGGGTTCATGTCCTTGGGTACGAAAGTGACTCCGTTGGCTTCGTACCACTCCAGGACAACATTTGAATAGAGGCACGAAGCTAGATCTGGCCAGAAGATCGTAGGCCCTCGAGTTGCATCAACAGAGGAAGCAGATGCATAAGAGCAGTAGACATCCCTTTACAGTTCCGGTTATCATGAACGGTGCACTCAGTTTGCCACATGAGCAGATCGCTTGCCAAATCATGTACTCCTTGAAAAACTTTGAAATATTCTATTTCCTCACTTTCTCCGTAACATTAAACTTGTACTGGGCGGTGAAATACAGTAGCCCCGGAAGCCACCTTGATGAGACAATAAGACTTCGCCAGCATCTGGGTGTACAGTTTCCGAACCCGTAACTTTTCCACCGTATTTTACCGTTCGTCACGATTTGGAGCCTTCTGCACTTTGTATGTATGCAGTCCCTCCCGGTCCTTGGCTTTGACTTTGACAGATTCAACTTTTTGGACACATCCCTGGCAGAAGCATTGGGAATCCGCTTAAATGCTTTCACGACACGCTTGTGATCCTGGTCACCAATTGAACATCCATTTTGACCGCATTTCTCTTTCCGTTCGATCCTCAGAGTTTTGAAGTAATGTTTGATCATACGGCTCACCGTTGAACTGAACGATTCCGGGTTATTTTCCGATGTCCCGACGAGAGAGTTGTGCATTTTCCAAGTGCTTGCGCAAAATCAATTCGCGACGTTGCTTTTCGGGTGATGGATCAAAACAATTTTCGAAAAACTGACAGCGATAAAAATGCTACAATAAAAAGTACTCCTAACTATCCAAATTCTACCCAAATTTTCAAGAGAAAATACCCAATGGGTAATTTTCTACAGCGTTTTTCCTGTGATGCAATTTGATATGGGCCATTCTTTTTTCATAGAACCAAAGAAGAAAGATTAGTAACTTCAATTTAATTTAAACTACCTTTATTGCTTACCTTGACAGATACGCGTATTTCGTCTACAATGTGCAAAATTCTTCAGTGTCGTGTACTAATACTCGTTGAGAATCAGTACACGACAATGAAAAAGTCTGCACATTGTAGACGAAATATGCGCATCTGTCAAGAAAAGCAATAAAAATAGTGACGCGATTTTTACCTTACAGTTTATCAAATAAATAATATATATATAGCTTAAAAAACCGACCGCTGATTCAAGGCCCACGATGCCTAAGGCGAATCAATCCTACGTTCCGGCTCCGTGGAAAAGTGCACTGGCACTTCGCATTTTTGAAGTGATAAATCTCAGTGATTGCTGTCATTTCAAATTCAAATTCATGTTAAATTAATGTCACCGTGTTTTCTGCGTCGCATTAAGCATGCTGATGAAGTTTTGATATTGTTTATCTTCCAGAAGCTGATATTTAAAACCCGAAAAATGCTATCTTGACAAGGTGAGTTGAATGGTATATAATATAACACTCGGTCCTTCGAATCTCGGATCAAAAGTAAATTTTCCAAGCGATTTGAATACCCTTCTATTGTAAGAGGGGTAAAATAGATGAATGCACATATTGGAATAGATTATTACAGTCATTATAATAACTCAACGAAAAATCGTCTGAATTTTCTAAATTGAAATTTACAGGAAAATGGTAGTAGTCACAGAAAAAAATAACTCGACATATCTTTAATTGATTTTTATAAAAAGATTTAACTTCTTACACTCATACATTTTGTAAATACTTTCCCTCAATATTTTTAATTTTCTTGCATAAAAAAAATCGGTCAGTGGTTCAAAAGTTAACTATTAGAAAAATATTTATATTCTTAAATGTCGTTTTTGGACAACCCTATCTCAAGTGGGTAACCCTAATACAAAATTAAAAATAGGGAATCAAATATTTTGCGCAAAGGAACAAACTTACCAAATATTGTAAAATGTTGTGACCACTTCATCTATTTGGCATGGAATTGCTGAATTATCAAATTTAACGGATGTTTCGGAGCTTCCGGAAGGCCCCTAAATGCCCACTCCGAGCCATAAGTTGCTCCCCACTTTGCATTACTTATTACATTGTATGTACAAATGGTTTGGAAAAAAAATCGTATTGCTTTAGGATGAGACTAATGAGTTTACCATTTTATCGGATGTTACTGATATTCCAGGGGACCATACGGAGCTCATATCTCGGAAGTGTGACTTAATATGACAACTTAGATGTCATGCTGAGATGTTTGTGACTAAAGAGTCAGTTTTAAAAAGGGCGTAAGCCTTTTGAGTAGCACTTCAATTTATAATGTGTAGCTCGAAAACTTTTGGTTCTACAAAAAAACTGTCTAAGAACACGTTGTGACCCTATGTGGAAAAGTTTTAAAAAAATACACTGAGAATAAAAAAATCGGAAAAAAAATCGACATTTAACATAAACATTTAAATATCTCGTAAAAAGATTTCTTTAATTTTCTTTATTTTTTAACTATAAGAATTTGAAGCCTACACGCAAATTTTGACAAAGACATCAGGATAATGAAATGTCAGAAATTTTTTTCTAAAACATCAACTTGCAGTGCATTTCTCATAATTTGAATATCAGCGGGAATAAACGTAATCTAATTTTATAATCTGATTTTTTAAATATTAAAAAAAATAACTGCAGCTGATGATCTCCGTAAGAGTATCCATACTCGAGATATTTACGACTTAATTTTATCATACTCGAATAATATTCAAAAATACGACATTTTCATAAGTTTTTTCTAGATTCTACAAAAGCAAAAGTAGGTGTTTCGAAATGAATAATAAATTTTACGCTTCTCGTTGTTTGACCGCAAGATGATTGAATGAACGGTTCAAATAAAACAGATTATAAACTATAGAGGATGCATAGCGCTAGTGTTCATCTTGTTCTCACACGCGAACAAAATCCTAGCCTTATCAATCAATTGGTAATACTTGAACATGATACCAGAGCGGTTCAGGTATTTATTTCAAAACCAAAAGCTTTTTGAAAGACAAACAAACGCAGTTGAAGAAAGCGATATTTATGTCTGATGAAGCTGCATGAATCAAAATATAGAATATATGCTGAATGGCATTTTTTCGATTGAAACCTTCAATTTGAAAGGTTCTTGAAACATTTTCCCCTATTTTTTATGTTGTTTACAGAATAGTTTATAGAAACCAGCATCACGGTTTTGACCGACACTTTTTTAACTTCAAATATAATATTTACTCTGAAGTTTTCTCTAAACTGAAGTTTCAACTCACAATGTATAAAGTATACAATAAGAAGCAAAATAGGCATACGTTACACGAAATTTAAAAAAAAAACTTTTTGAAACATTTTACCCCATACCTTTGAACCGTTCAACAAAACGTCTTGCTATGAAAAGGAGGGTTGTAGGAAACTTAACAAACATTTCAAAAAATGGTTTTGTGGTTACTGAATAAATGCGAATAATTTATGAAAAGGTCGTATTTTTGAATATTATTCGAATATGATAAAATTAAATCAGAAATATCTCGAGAACGGATGCTCTTACGAAGATCACCACCAGCAGTTTTAAATTTAATAAATACTTCAAAAATTAGATTATATAATCAGATAACGTTCATTCTCGCAAGTTTTAAGATATTAAGATATGCACTGAAAGTTAATGTTCCGGAATTTTTTTCTGACATTTCTTCATCTTAAAATAAAGTTTTAACTGTCAGAAATATAAAAAAACCGCTCTTGGGGATATTTAAATTTTTATGTTAATATTTGATTGTTTTCTCCGAATTTTTGTTTCAGTGTATATTTTTTCACAACCTTCACACTTAGGGCCAAAACTTGTTCTTTGGGCCAAAACCAGTTTTTTGTACAACCAAAGGTTTTCGAGCTACAAATTATATATTGAAGTGCTATTCAAAATGCTTACGCCCTTTTTAAAACTCACTCCTGAGTCCAAACATTTTTATGCATCAGAGGAAAAAACTTACTTTTGTGGGTAGAACGTGTGTTCAAATTTTCAATTAAATCGGAGGCACTCGAAGTTGGTCGGTAGGTCATTTCGGCTGGAAACGCTTATTACCTTTCCGTTGGTAGTGGATATAGATGTTAGCAGCCTGCCACTTTCAGGAAATTTACGTTTTAAGTCATTGTTTACAATTGTTACTTTCGACCTTTTGACGATTTTTTCTAGGAATGGTATCACTGTGCGGTGTGCCGCAAGGAAGTATACTAGGCCTCTTCTGTTATGCCCGTTGACTTCCGACATATCCTGCTCCTTGAACATGGATTTCTGGGACTAATTACGGTATTCACTTCACGGAGAAAATGAAGTGGCAAAAAAAAACCTTATTATGAAGTGAAAAAATATGAAAGAGTTCATTCGAGGTGACGATTTGAATGAACTGGTGTTATTATGGTTGCCATGGCACCATCACGCCACCGAAAAAAGTGGTGCAAATCGTAAATTTTATGAGGGCTACTACGAGTTTCACTTCACTATCACTTCCACCTCACGGAGTTCAGTTTTGATCACGGTGATACCAGAAATAGGTTAGTGAGGTGACATGTACGTGAAGTGAAAGTTATAGAGCGTTTCCAGATGAAATCAGCCGGAAAAAGTCGAAATCTTGCACGACCCTCTCCGATTTGGATGAACTTTGCACATGTCTTCGGAATTGGTGATGATGGATTTTCCACGGGTTAAGGGAATTTTTTGATAAAATTGCATCTCAGAAAAAGTTTTAGTTAATTAATTTGAATTTATGAAAAAAAATATGTACACTGTAAAAATAAATATTTTTTATTCAAAAAAATCAAAAATTAAATTTAAAAATCAATTATCAAATTTTTCCAACGTACGATTTTTATAAAAAATTTTCCAATAAAACTTTAAGTCATAAGAACAAGAATTAAAATTGTTTTACGATAAAGCAACTTAAGATAAAAAAGTTCTTAGAATTAAGAAAAGTTTAAGTTTTTTCCAATTTGTTGTTTTTGCATAAATAACCATATTTTAATAACATAATACGACTTTTTAGTGATTTTAAACAAAAATGCTCTTGGTGAGCAACATTCTATATGTACCCGTTTTCGAGATAATTTGAAAGTTATGTAGAAAAAATGGCTTTTTCCATGAAAATATCCCTTTTTCAAAAGTTAGTCGTGATTGTCTATCTTCAAAGTATTTTTTTGAAATTGAACATAAAATGTTCAACAACTATCTTTTTGACACCAAGAAGATTGAACATCTTCTTAATTAACGAAATTAACGAATCTTAATTACCAAATAAAAATGTTGAGTTTTTTTTTGTTCATACATGATTTATTTATTTTTTCTACTATTTTTATTTCTGACAGCGTGGGACAATTTTCGCATTCACGGAGGTAACAACATTTTGATCTTGATGATGAATTACACAATAACTTCTCAAAATGTTGATTACAATCAGTGTTGAATGAATATTTTTTTAAACTGTGAAGCATTAAATCAATATTTTCGTGAATTGTGCAAACGTTGTGAGAACCTGAATCATTTAGCAATTTACAATGTTTTGGTCGTAATGTTACAAAAGTACTAAATCCTATTTTATGTTCACTGCCTTCTTTAAATCGAGTGAAAGTTTCTCTAAGTGATGAAAGTAATAACCGTTTTTGAATTTGTTGACGCTTACCATTAGTGTTTACAGAGACATAATCTCTTTGTCCTGGCATGGCTCTGCTGATGTCGTCCTCGTCAAAAAATTGTATCTCTTGATTCTTTATATCCGGATTCAAACGATTCCCCGATCTGTCGTTGGGGGTAGTCAATACTCCATTTTCAGCTGCCAATTCTTTTGCTTGTAATGCAAGGTATTTGTTTGTTTCAAATTTGCTCGTTATCTGCTGAATCGTCCACGAATTAGGCAAAACTGTTAATATACGTATTTTATCTACACACTTCCAAAATTTCATGTAAATTTCTGTCCCCTGAGACCGACACATGCAAGCGTCCTTTAGTACATAAGAATGTGTTGAAAGAGATGAGAAAATAAATTCAATCAAACACATCTTTCATCGAATTGCGTATGTGCCAGTTCCAGGAGACATAATTTTACACGTAATCTTTCTTTACGTTCCCCGACTTTTTACAAACATGAATTACGTCTCGTGAAAAATTCATAATTTCTAAGTGTGTATTCTCGAACAATCTGGTTCTATGAATTTTTCTTTCAATTTGGAAATAATTTCATCATATTCCACAACCTTTGCTTTCAATGTAGCTAACTCTTCGACTTCTTCTTGTGGTGGTAAGCTGAATAGATATTTTCTAATACCTGCTACAACTTCGGCAAATTTTTGCCGACGGTATTTATCGTTTTTAAATTCTCTAATGGATATCGGAGACACATTTATTCCTGCAATTCCATTATTGAATAACTCAATGTTGTGTATCCTGGAATAATCCGGTAGGTCACTGTCCTGAGAAGATGCCGAGGTAATTGAAGCTGCCGATGATATTTCCTCCAAATCGTTCCGTGATGTGGTTGGTGCTTCGTCATGTCCACCGTTTTCTGGTTGCTCCACTCATTCGACAGGATTACGACGATACGAATATAACCAACATAAATCACAAATTCTTAATTACGTGTCCAAATGGACCGTACACTGCATGGATAAAAGTTTTTCAATTAACTTGTCAGTTAAATTTCTAAGTTTAGGCGAGCACCAGCCCCCGATTTCACGAAAAGGTTTACAACAATGCTTTGTTTCGAGTTTCATTTCAAATCGTTTTACACTTTACGCTACTCATGAAAGACACTGTTAAACTGATGTCATGACTTTGCAATGTAATCTTTTTTATACGTACTAGGTACGCACTTTAGGTACTTTTTTGAAATATTGGTATGTGCAGGGGTATGCATGTAAATTATATTTTCTGTCAACACCAAAGGGAATGCATGAATAGGTATAAATGGGCGTAACAATTGTATTCTTACTGGTATAAATAGTTTAACTAATTAAATGCATTATGTTTCTAGCTGAACAAAATATGCTTGTACACTACCATGAATACTAATTATTTTTGTTTCGGGTTAGGTTTTCATAATATACTGTAAGTAAAAGCAGCAAATTTTGTCGTGTTACCTACAGTAAATGTCAGGAATCAGTTTGTCTAGTATTCTCGGTAAAAAAAGGTATATTATAGAAAATTTTATGTTAAATTTGAACAGAATACTTTTGCAGATGGACAATCACGACTAACATTTGAAAAAGGGATGTTTTCATGGAAAAAGCCATTTTTTCGACATTATTTTAAATTATCTCGAAAACGGATACATTTGGTATGTTGCTCACCAAAAGCATTTTTGTTTAAAATCACTAGAAAAATCGTATTATGTTATTAAAATATGGTTATTTATGCAAAAACAACAAATAAGAAAATAAATGAATTTTTCTTACTTCTAAGAACTTTTTTTATCTTAAGTTGCTCCATCGTAGAACAACTTTTATTCTTATTCTTATAACTCAAAGCCTGTTTGAAAAAAAATATAAAAATCGTACGTTGGACAGATTTGCTAATTGATTTTTAAGTTTAATTTTTGATTTTTTTGAAGAAAAAAATTTTTTTTTACAGTGTACATATTTTTTTTCATAAAGTCAAATTAATTAACAACAACTTCTTGTCAGACACAGTTTTATTAAAACCAACGGTTTTCGAGTTATGATTTTTTGAAAAATACGCATGACAAAACGCATACGCCCTTTTGAAAAATTTGTCTTGAGTCAAAAAATTCCCTTAACCGGCGAAAAATCCATCGTCACCAATTCCGAAGACATGTGCAAAGTTTCATCCAAAGTGGAGAGGGTCGAGTTCAGTCATTTGCTCATTTGGCAGAGAAATGCTCATGTGCAATAATTTTGAAATAAAAATCGCATTGCTTTAGAACGAGACTAATGAGTTTGCCATTTTATTAGATGTTCCGGATATTGCATGGGATAATAATGTGGCCATAATTCTGAAGTGTGACTTGATATGACAACTTGGATAGCAAATTTAAAATTAGCGGCAAAAAATTACTTGTGAATTTTGCTATGTTAAATCAAATTTTTGACTTTTTTCCGCCTTTTGTATGGTATTACTGCGCGGTGTCCCGCAGGGAAGTATCTATTATCTATCTTCTATTAAACCTGTTCACCTTGGACATACCATGCTTCTTGAGAATTTATTTCTTTGGATGTCGGCCTGCCAGAACATTTCACTGAATGGATGATGATCTGTATCATCGCATCTGTATCTTCCCATACTCAAAATTTCCTTAGACAACAAGCTGATTTTCAGGGATCAGGTTGATAAAACTGTCACAAAATGTAATATTCTGTTGAACCTACTATACCTATTGATCTACAGAAGATCTACACTATCCCTGAAAAACAAGCTTGCACATCTTACTTGAATCGAATACGACATGCCAGTCTGGAAGAGTTACTCCAAAACACATCACTTGAATCTTCAAGATGTTCAAAATAAGTTCCTCAGGATGAACCTGAACATCCCTCCTAGGACAAGAACAATTGAGGATTTTTTAAGAGCAAACATTTCCAATCGATCGATTTCTCATTGCTTTGAAACGATTGTCAATATTTCGAGACGAAGTTTCAAACTTCATTCGGCACCAGCACTACTTTCGCTACCCTTGCCGTGAGACGTAGTTAACATCAACAAATCCAAGCCAAGCAGACATTCCCTACAGCATGGATGGACATTCCTGTCGTCAAAAGTTAACCAAAGAACAAACATTTAATCTTATTCCTTGCACTACTCGGATCAAGCCGGGCTAACAACGGTTATGACCCTGTAGAAGCCGAAGTAATCGCTCATTAGGGATTCAAACTAAATGGCAGATTGTATTCCAATGATAACTATTCGACGCTCTACCTAACATCCGATTTGCCTTCAACCGTAAACTGGTGATTGACGTTTCCTGAGCATTCAATTTATCATCGTTCCCGAGATGGGAGGAGCTTCAGTCGTTAACGACGATGGCCGTTAGTGTGATAGTGCTGATGAAAAGGGATCGAGCTTTCGTCGCATTTAATTTATCTCAGGATTCAAATCGACTAACTGCCGTCATCCCAAGCTCCAACACGGGTTTACGGGCGCTGTCAACGCGCTACCCCGGGTGCACTTTTTCCATATCGATTTGAACCGTTTCGTTTGTTGATGGGTGAACATTCAAGCCTACTCGGATGGATGTGTTGTACCTAGATATCATTCGGACTTCTCACTCGCTGACGGCTGAAGTTCAGGTGCGAATGGATGGAAGTGCGTATGCTTCACTCAGAACCATCGTCGTCACAGGCGAGTTGAGTTGGATGTTGACATTTAATTTATTTGCCACGATTTATCATAATATCTTGAGGCAGGGCCTTCTGGGTAAAGGATTTGCCGAGGGTGAACGAACAAATAGGCAACAAGACCTGCCATTGCAGCGCATTCTAGAGCAACGATGGCAGAACGACGACGACGACGACGACGACGATGAATCTCAGACGGTAGGTATTTGTAAGCAAGCGGGTTGATACGGTCGGAATGATGTCGGAATGAGTAAAAATAGTTGTGATTGTGACAAATATTTGCCATCCATTTAGATGATGTTTGCCTTGTCTCGCTCACTGTGGAATGTTGTGGGGAGTAATTAAATGATGATGTTGAAGATTGACTCACTGCGTTTGCCGGTAGGTTGTTTCAATTACTTAGAGCTATAACGGTTTGAATTCAATGCTAGGGTATTAATTAGCATTAGTGCAAGATATGCCAAATTAAAAAAACGTATGAAAAATGCTTGGACGCTTTTGTTCATCGATCCCACCATCCGCGCCGAGCTCACAAAGTCTCATAAATTACATCGTAATGTTACTTATCCTGACCCTCAAACTCGTTCAATGAATCCTCATCCAAGTTCAAAGCATCAATATGTGCGTGTTCCCTAAGTGCCGTGGCTGCCAGTGGGTCCACAATGGAACCCACGGCGAGCAAAATCCCCTAACCTTGATCCTACTTGCGTGTCTGATCCGAAAATTTCCGAAGCACAGCCTGTTTCAAATTCCGCTGTACCTTCCATTTTCCTTTCCCATTTCCAAGCCTGACCTGTTTATGGCCAGGGGAAAGCAATTATCCCGCCATATCGCTTCACAGGGATTCCACCGGTAAGTTCCTGTTGATGACTGTGGCTTCATGCATATGCATTAGGGTTGGTACAACCTCCCACTTTTATATGCGGGAATTCCAAACGAAAACATCAAAACTCAACGTCCAACTCAACGACGCTGGTTGGTTCCAAAACGAGAATTCCATCCATTCCTGCTGGGTGGTTGTATTCCGATGGCAAATGTATGTACCACTTGAACTTTGGAAAAGGGAAAACCAACCCAGCGAGAAGGAGGAAAAAATGAGAAAGCACAAGGTACCATTCGCTCCGTTTTAATTCTGCCAGCCGTCGGGCGTTGATGACCATCGACCAATGCGCGATTTCATGCTGCTGACTTGGGGTGGGTGGAGGGAGGGCACATTAGAAAACCTTTTGCGCGGTAATACCAGCAATATCGGCGGTCTGGCACCCTCGACCCGATAGTAATCATGCAAATGTGCGGATGATAATAGTTATTCGTTACTGAACCGTTTGCTCAAGGTTCGGTACACTTCCGGAAAGGGTCTTTGCAAGGCGGTTGATGGAACACGGTTGAGGATTGTGGCTTTTGCAGGATCACAACTTAGTAATTTACTCTCTAGTTGTTTTGTCACTAGCACAAGATATCACTTTAACCGAATCCACACCGTTTTTGTTCCATTATATTTCATTTCAATTTTGTAAAACGTAACGTAACCTTCAGTCAAGTGTAAGATGCTTAGACATTTTAAATTGAATTGATAAACTAGACAAAAACTACAAGGAACAGCCCCATTGAGTTGTTCGGAATGATGACTCAGGACTTCGCAACTAAATGTAAGCCAATCAGATTGTACAATGCAAAGAATGATTTGAACTAACCTTTTCAGGCCTAACATTTTCCAAGCATTATTGTACAAGCAATTTAGTATCTTCTGATTAAATTGGTACTCAAGAACATAGAAATGATTGAGAAAAGTAGGATAAAGTTTTTGAGATGAGCTAGGTCGTCAAAACTGTCCTGGAGTTCAGAACTTAAGATCGTAAATTGTAACAGTAGCTTTATCCTCTTCACAATATTATGATATATATTCAAACATATTCATCGAATGTCCAGGGCCCAACAGGCATAATAAGATAATCTTGGGATATGCATGCCTAACTTAACTTAGCATAGCCCATAAAGCTACGGCTACAATTGTAGACCTTATTTTTTTAATTGCCTAAAACTAACAAGATTATCCTATGATGTCGACGGAGGTTTTAAAATATTCATTGAATGTATTTGAATAGTTATCGTACATTTGTATAGCCCTAGAAGCTACGGTTACGACTGTTCATCTTAAGTACTGAATCCAAGTCAGTTTTATGGACTTAAACATCCCAAGATAATCTGATAATGACAGGTAACCTTACAGAAGATTCACTGAATGTGTTTGATTGCATACCGTACCTTTCATAGGTTATAAAGCTACTAAGGGGGGCTATCTGGTGGAAAGGGGGGTTTGCGAAAGTCTACGCTCCATATACCCTGGGGGGGTTGAGATGTTCAAAAATGAGTCTACGTGGTTTATGAACAGGCCCTAATGCGACTGTAGATCCTAGCTTCTGAACTCAATGGCAGATTTGGTGACCCAGAACATCCCAAGATATCTCATTATATCTGTTAACCTGCCAGAAGACTCACTTGAATTGGCCAAATACATATCTAATCTATCTAATCTCACACTAACGCAGCCAATTCTTGAAGGTATTCTGGAAAATGATTGCCTAAATACCCACAGTCCGGAAAAAGTGAATTTACTCAGTAATGCGTATTGATGCTTTTATATAAATTAGAGTAATGGTGCCGCAGTACGAAAGTGAGTAAATCAGAGAGCGAATATAATCTTGTCTTGGTTTCAAATTACCTTGTTTCTCCTGGAGAAGTTCAGCAGAGGTGTTTTTTTTTATCTAAGACTTTCAAAACTGTATGGTTTCAAAGAGCCATGTTATTGTAATCAAACATCATATTTTTATATGGTCATAAAACTCTTATTATCAAGATCATTCCATCGTTTTCGAAATTAAAAAAAATCGATAAAATCAGTAACATATTGCAATTGAACCATTTTTATAGGGGAACATCCAGTAATTATGTCATTCGAAAAGGTAGCTTTTGAGTGCCTCAAACCACGTTATTTGTTTAGACCTTCAAAATGGTGTGTATGAATTGTTACGTTATTTATTGTTACTAATTATTTTTCTCTGAAATAGTAAAATAGAGTAAAAATTAACACTCAAAATTTATCAAAACATAAATCGTGATAGCAGCAATTTTAAATCTGATATATTTGAAACACTTTTCTAGAACTAACATTTTTTTCCAAAAAAATGCAAAAAGTTTATTTCAAGTGTATGTGCGTTTCTTTCATTATCATTAATGTAAACAATATGAACGGTCCATATCGACTCTCAACCGATACTAAAAATCACCTTGTTTTCGCAATGAAAAATCACCAACACACTATGCAAGCAGCAGCATCCTTACTGTTGGTATAAATCGGTTCGAATCGGTTTTCTAGAACTACCAAAAGCTACAAGTTTTTACAAGTTGACGTATATTCACAATTAAAAACTACTATCATACAGTGTGAGTGACACCAACAGCATCCCTCATGTTGGTTTAAATCGGTCCATATTGGCTCCTTAGCGTTATCTTAGGATTTATCTCGCTAACATTAACATTTTTTTAACTGGGGTAAAGACCAGTTAGCTCCTAGTTCGCGAACAGTTGCTGTATCAACCTTTGTGAGTGGCCCAACAGCTTTCATTCTGTTGGCTCAAAACGGTCAAAAACGGACCTCAAACGTTTTTCAATAACTTTAAGGATTTCCTCCATCACATTCTGTGAGGAGCCTCTCACCCGCCACCAGCAGCACGTTTATAGTTGACATAAATCGGTCAAAACCGACTTTCAAGCTTCACCAAAAATTGTATTCTTGTATTTCCAATCAAAAACACTTTGTGAGTATACTTGCTATTAGATTTGATCGATTTAATGTGGCTGTTAAGCGTAGTTTTAAATTTTGTTTTTTCAACAAAGTCAACTTTGCGGGTGACCCCAATGGCGTCTCTAACATTGCACAGTGAGATGACTTCATACAAAAGCTGGCCATGCATAAACGTGTCTCCAAATCAATAAAAGCAAGTATTGCTTTACTTATTTTGTGTCGCTTAATCCAAAAATTAGATGTTTTTTTCATACTAATACTCGATATAATACTCAGTCAAGTATTTATACACGACATTGAAGAAATAAGCGTTTCTGTCAGAATGAGCAATAAATGTAGTGGGAATTGAATGGAAATTACTAATCTTTCTTCTTATTTTCTAGTTAATTTTTTTTTAATCAGTTCGTTTATTTGTTAGGCTCAGGCGTATGTAACACTTTACGGAGGCGATATTCAATATAATTGTACAAAACATTTTACTTTTTGTTATTAGTAAAAGAGGGATGCCAATTACTCATGGCTAGTAGTTGTTTTCTGGCTTAAAAGCAATTTGTATAATTTTGTCATTTTTTTAAGTCATTTTTAAATTTTTTCTATGACTATGTTGAGCATCGTAAAGCTCTGGAGGCTAGGCACAATTAATCACCACAACCGAAAAGAGATTTGTGCTATAAAAATGAAAAAAGTGCCACAAATATTGCGCCTGCGCCGACAAATAGATCGTTAGCAAAAATTAGGAATGAGCACAAAGATGAGAAAAGATTCGATACCTATTGTGACCGGTATCGCCATATGCGCATATTGGGCGGCAGTCAAATCATAATTTGAGCACCAACCATTCGCATATGTCTCTTACTTGTCACAGATTCTCCCATAAAAACAGTAGAAATGGGCATACTGGATGATTTATTTATCCATTGCTCATTTTACTGTTTTTATGGGAAAATCCAACAAAATTAAAAGACATATGCGAATAGTTTAGTGCTCAAATTACATAATTTGGCGGAAATACTGCCATGTTTTAACTGCACATATACTAATAGCTGTTGCTTTATTTGATAGATTTGGCCGGTCACAATTAGATTATCCGAAGATCTTTTCTTCATCTTTATTGCTCATTCCTAATTTTTTAATGCTGATCACACATTATTTGTTGGCACAGGCCTTAAATTATCTGTTGGCACAGGCCTTGATAATTTAGTGGCACTTTTTTCATTTTTTGGTGCTTTTTCTGAATTACTAAGTGCAGGTAAATATTTTAGCCCTGAGGTTATTTGGAACCATCAACTCCTTGAAACCTTTTTTTCTGTTTGTTTGCATAGTGTCTGAAGAATTTAGAATTTTAAATTTTATATAAAATAGCATTAATAAAAATTTGAAACATTTCTTGGTTATTTTTCTTTATGTTTTTTGTTATTAAACACACATCTGTACATCATCAGCAATTTTTTAGAATAACAAAAATAGGTGTTATTTCAGAGATAACACATAATAATTTTTATTTTCATTACACTACAAATTAAAAAATCAGTATACAAAACAACACTTACCATCACTTTTACTTACGTATTCATCGTCTTCTTTATCATCATGATCTACTACATCTTCTTTTTTCCTTTTTCTTCTGAATTAATATCGATTTCAGCTTTCATAAGTAACTAGCTGACGCAACGGACTTCGTTTCGTCTAATATTGATTTATTGCTTGCAATATCTTTTGAATCGATTCACACAATAAATGTCCTTCAATTGGTGTATCATGTTAAAATATTAGAAGTCATTTTTTTTTTGTTCCAACGCATGAAAATGGTTACCTTGTATGATGTCAAGTCGGACCGACATGCTGATCACGTGCTGTGATATCATAAAGAAACTTTCCAAAACAACAACGTTTTGTGCATTTTCAATGTGACAATTTAGCACTGACATCTGAATTGAAGATGTTCTATTAACTGATTGTAGGAAATATGATTTTTCTTGAAGTTTGCAATGGTTTGAAGGGAAAGAAATTTGAATTCATAATTTTGAAAATAATTTTTTTGTAATATTTCTGCATTTTTGACAAACAACATTTGATTTATACAAACAAAATTTGATATTTTTGTATGGAAAAATGACTTTTTTTATTTTCCAATTTTATGACTTTTCCTTGAGAATTTCTCAACTTTTGAGTTTTTCTAAAACTTTGTTGGGCAAAAAGGAACAAATCATCCCCAGACACCGTCAAGATTGGTTCAGCAGTTCTCGAGTTTAAACGTCACTAACAAACAAACTTTTTTTTTATATACACTCAGTAGCAAAAAAAAGCCGAGCAAAATTTTGCTTCCAAAAAACTCCATGTTCAACCTCCTGTAACTTTGTCAATTAATAATATTTTTAGTTGAAAATTTCACAACACTATAACCAATGTATAAACCTTATGTGAACAAAATTTCATGTTGATAAAATTTATGAATTTGGAGTTATCATAAAATATGTGAAAAAAGTCATTTTTGAACATAGCAATTTCAAATATCCGTATTTCTGTGAAAAATTTAGGTAGCATATTACAAATTTTTCCATAGCCTAAAAAAATACAGAATATGATGTGGACAAAATTTTAACAATTTCTATTTAGTGGTTAGGACTACAGCTGGCGTCAAAGTTGACGTACCAACATGAGCATTTCCCTTTTTCATCCGATGCTGACCTTGCTGAAATATCGGTGCAAAAAAAAAAGCCGCATCGAATATACTTGCAATACTTGCAAAAAAAAATATTTGGGATATTTCAGGCGTAACAAAGCATGTATATTAATAAGATGAATTCACCTCGGCTTTTTTTTGCACCGATATTTCAGCACGGTCAATATCGGGTGAAAAAGGGAAATACTCATGTTGGTGCCTCAACTTTGACGCCAGCTGTAGTCCAAACCACTTGATGGAAACAATTCAAATTTCGTCCACTTTATTTTATATGTATATTTCAGCTATTGAGAAATTTAAAATATGTTATCTGAATTTTTCACAGAAATACGGATTTTTGAAATTGGTATGTCCAAAAATGACTTTTTTCACATATGTTATGTAAACTTAAAATTTATAAACTTGATCAACATAAATTTTTGACCACATAAGGTCTATACATTGTTCATAGTGTTGTGAAAGTTTCAGCAAAAAATATTGATTATTGACAAAGTTACAGTAACTTGAACATGGCGCTTTTTGGAAGCAAAATTTTGCTCGGCTTTTTTTTTTGCTACTGAGTGTATATAGAAGAAGATGTTACTTCTTTTCCTTCTCAAAACAAACGTTCACTATTGGATACATGGAAATCAGAATGTAGTTAATTATACCCATATATGAATTTCCACGCTTATTTTTACGTGCAAAATGCTCTCTTGTGTTTTTAATAACTTTATTACTGTTTTTCTAAGCCTTGTCCGTCATCCTTTCTATTGGCAGTTGCTGATTGGATTATCTTATGACGATGAATTAAGATCTTGTGCATTTCAGTCGGTATGTTGTACAAGGGTAATGCTTTACGTAATGCTTTGCGGTATCGATACAGTTAGTTTTAAATTTCTCTGGGTTTATTTGCTCTGAACATGAAATGGCAATAAAAAAAGTTCCGGAGCCTTTTCATCAATTCCGAATCGGGGGCGACCCCGGCTTAGTGGTTAACATCCATACCTTTCACGTCAAAGTCACGAGTTCCACTCCAGTGGTTTTGGAATGAATCTCAGGATTTGATTAAAAATCTACGCTCAGTATTGCCATAATTTCTTTCTTTTCTTTTAGCATTTCAAGCATATTGCTTTCGCAAAAAGCTTATTGCTTGCTCGCAACTTAGTGTTCTAAATGTACTTCCACAGTTATTAACTGAGGGCTATCGATGCCTAGTACCATTTTTGCATTAGTATGATTGTGTGGTAAGTACAATTTTACTCTATGGCCAGGGAGTCGAGAAATTTTCCTCAACGAAAAATTCCTAGGCCAGACCTGGAATCGAACTCAGTCACCTTCTGCATAGCCTATGTCCATTTAAAAGCTGACATTTTAAACCAATATTTATAACTAACCTAGGTGAACCCGGGCTACTTAGTTTTGTTTCATGGATTTCACAAAGAAAAATCACTTTTTTCGTATCCTTTTTTTCGTATTTTCTTTCGATGCTCTGATTGTTATCTAATAGTGCCAAAATGTTGTAGATGCCGGAACGGGCGTATCCGGCACGATGTCCGATCTCGTCGCGGCGGGGTGCCGTTCTTTGAACGCGCACACTTCTGAACGGAGTTGCCACTGTTTTTGCCATCACGGTTAGAGTTCGACTGATAGAGCTATCAAATTTTGTTTGCTGACTCATGGGTTACTATGATTGATCCTTCATGGGTAGTTTTGTCAGTGCGGGTAAAGGTAAACCCATGAAAAATCGGCAATTTTTGTCCATATTTTTTAATGCAAACGTTACAAACTCCAAATAACGATACCATATCACTATTTAATATGCAGTCAGTCACAAAATTGAGCATACACCCATGACCTAAGGAATTTCGTTTATTTTGGGGAAATAATACTTAACAAAAATATTATATCTTCTGTAGTTCAATTCTATGATTGCCCATGGGTTTCAATTAATAAAAAGGATTTCTACAAAATTTAAATCGAATAACATGCCAGAAATGAAGCTTTTACTATTTTCAAACCAATTCGTTTTATAAACACAATATTGAAGTGAATTTTTCCAGCAATGCATATTGTCAACAATTCTCACCTACATTGGCAGCAATCTCTGTTATTTTCGTGCTCAGTATATGCCATTGGAAGAACACACTTCACAGTGCAGAAAGTTGTAAACAAGTGGATATTCGAGGGAACTTTGAAGAACCGCACAGGCATAGGCGGCAAACGGATCTCGACCGCTGCTGACGAACGAGGAATTGTGCGAACAATAAGAAAAGAACCTAAGACAAGTATTCCTAAATTGGCCAACGTGATCGCTGACAATATAGGGAGATCCGTCAGTGCTCAAACCATCCGGCGTGTGGCTCACAGACACAATCTGAGGGAAAGGGTTGCTCGGAGGAAGCCTTTTCTTTCAAAAGCAAATATTATTGGATTTTGCGAAGAAGCATATTGACAAGCCTTTGGAGTTTTGGAACAAGGTGGTTTTCACCAACGATACGAAAATTAATCTCCTTGGATCCGATGGAAGACAGATGGTTTGAAAAGAACCGAATTCGTCGTTGGAGGTCAAACATTTAAGCCCTACTGTCAAACACGGAGGAGGCAGTGTCATGCTGTGGGGTTAAATGGCGGTCAGTAGCGTGGGTGCTTATGAAGTTTATCGACATCAAGATGGAAAAAAATGGGCTATTTGAACATACTGAAGCGTAATCTGCAACCTTCCGTGCAAAAATTGAAACTACCGCGTGATTATTACTTTCAGCAGAACAATGATCCAAAACACACGTCGGACGTTGTACGAGAGTACTTGTGGTGCGAGGTTAAGCACTGATTGAATAACACCAATGAATCAAGGGCAAGAAACAAACATGAGCTCCTTGCGAACTTGCGATTCAGGAGATTTGGAATGGATTATTCCAGCAGCTGGTGGAATCGATTCGGCGACGCTTGAAAAATGGTCATACAAAATACTATAAAACAAATTTCAACAATTTCCGACATAGCTTTAACTCATTTTCAATGGTAATCATGTACTGTAGGCTGAGTTTTGTAACATCCGAATGAGCGATGTTTACTTTGTTTAGCCAATAACAAATGAATTTGTTGTTGTTTTTGTTTCTTGCAAGCATTAAATACAAGATACGATTATTCCTACCATGTAAACAAGTTGGTAGCTTTTATTCACTTAGAACTTGGAGATTTCTTGATGAATCACACATGCATGCTCAATTTTGAGACTGACTGTATTTAAGAATAAGAATTATATTAGAATTATTTGAATTAATAGAGTTCTTGAACATCAAGTAGAGCTTCAGTGAAATTGTGCCGGACAACTTCTGGACATCCAGTGTACAGCATGATATTATAAAATAGTCTGTTGAAGTAGTAGAATTCAATCCACTTTGATGACCGTCACCAAAATCACTGAAAATCGTAATCTATTGTTTCACAGTTTCTCACTTCAATTGAAAAGTTATTGTACAAAAAAAAAACACGTCAATTAAGGAGCGCAGTCTACTTCGATCTCCATTTCAGATGTCCCGAAACATAAACAGACGAAAATTGAAAACAGATGTATTTGACTGAACGTAGTTTCTCGTCCATTTTCACAGATTTTTGTGCCCTGAAGTTCGCTTTCATGTGTCGGTTTCAGCACACCGAAATTCACTTAACTTTTTGGTAGTATGCATAGTAATTCTCATACATACTTCAAACTATTCACAGTCAACTTCTAACTGGATGGAAATTTTGGGAACCTATTTGGAAATTTTTCAAGCACAAGAAAGCAAAAATTTTAAAATCCTAGTGTTTATTGAGGTTCGGAAAGTATTATTCTGCTTATAATCTTAGAATTCAACCAACCGGTATTGATGATCACTCTTCCTTGATGATCGTTCACTTTTGCATCTAAATATTATAACTGTTCAAATTGAATCTTTAAAAATCGATTGATTTGTTTCAGCTTGAACTCTCTCATTTTTTCAACACTACGTCTATAGGGGTTGGTGTCCAGTAGCAGTAGAAAGGTACAGGATAATCAAAATATTTATGATTCATTATTATTCCGCTTTAATGGAAAACATTAATTAATATTCCTTTTACGTGTGCATGTGCCACTTTAAAGTGGAAATTTATGCACTCCTCCCTCCAGACCTCACACATGGCCAACGTGTGCATACACATGCTGGGACTTCTGATAGCTCTCGTTGCATTGTTGTCCCGCATGTTCGGTTGTTGTCCGGTCTTTCAACGCGTAAACATAAAATGGAATTTAAATTTGCCTCGCATTCCGGGGACGCGACTGAGGAATTATCTACCGACATTTTTTTAAGGGTGTAGTCATGAGGACATTTAACCGGACGGAAATAACTTTAACTATTGTTTTAATACGCCACTGGCGGTCGTCGAGTTGCTTTATGATAATTATAATTAATGATGTTTACTCTACGCTTTATTTATTTTTTTGCTCTCTTTCTCCATTCTAGACGTCCCGGTGCACGTGGAAAGCGTTCTGGTGAACGATACTGCTCAGATCAAGTGTGACGTATCATCCAATCTGCCGAACGATCGGATACTGCTGGTCGTGTGGTACAAAGATAACGTACCAATTTATAGGTAAGTGACTGTCGATTTTTTAAATCAGAAAATGTGATTGGACCAGAACTTCGAATTCTTCGACTTAAGCGTTGATGCCTCATCCCCAACACTAGTAGAGGAAAAAAAGACTAATGGGGAAGATTTTCCCACGCTACGTCGTTTCGTTTTTTCGAATCCAACGGAATATCAAAACATCGTCTTTCTCCTCACGTTGCTATTCCCTGTAATTTTCCCCGTCGTCATCCCACGACGTCCCTGCCGGGACAAATGGTGGCCTTCGAGGCTGAAAAATGTCTTGTATTTTTATGCTAAGTATGCGATGTGCATAAATAACATCAGAGCAACTCACCCACCCATCACATAGTGTAGTAGGTGAACCACATCCCGAAGGGATCACTTTGCTGATGCCGTGCCTCGCCGTAGAAGTAGTCGGAGTAGTAAAATGGGAAGAGCACTCATGAATTCTCAAGCATCGTTCCGACGGGATTCCAGTACATAGCACTCCCCGATCCCACTAAACTGCCACCCATCGGCGTCTGTTATAAACGGGAGCGCAGGTCAAAGGGACAAGTTGGGGTAGCGAAAGTATCATATGAATATTATCTATTTTCTTGATCCTCGTCACCGGGTTTGCCTTTGTCGTTGCCAATCCAATTTGGAGGGGCTTTTTTTCATTTGGATGTACATTTTTTTTGTAGATCCGTGTTGGTGGAACAGACGAAACTTCCAACAAAGGATTTGACAAGTTAGGAGACATGGGTATACGATGGTTATACAGGGTGTTCGGTTCCTTAGTGCGAATATTTTCAGGGACGATAGGGGATGATATTTGATGAAAAAAATTGTTCTATGCGTATGTTCAAATCTCAAAGTATACGGAGTTATCAATTTTTTAATGTTTTGGAATATGTTAGTCTTAAATTGACTGTTGTTCAGAAATTATGCTACTTAGTCAATCATTCTAAAGTTGTAAAAATTTCCTACGTAACAGCTTTTTTTAAATTTGAGAAATTATCATTAAGTGTCTTTTTAGGGGTAGAAAACTTTTAAACATCTCTTTTTGAAGGTTTTTTTCTAATGTTTTTTGCAGCAGTTAACAGCAGTAAAATAAGCATTAAAAATATTGACAAAAATTGCCGATTTTTCATAGGTTTACCTACACTCGCACTGATTAAACTACCCATGTAGCATTAATTATAGTAACCCATGAGTCAGCAGACAAAATTTGACAGCTCTATCAGTCGAACTCTAACCGTGATGGCAAACAAAGTGAAGCAACTCCGTTCAGAAGTGTGCGCGTTCAAAGAACGGCAGCCCACCGCGTCGAAAACGGACATCGTGCGGCACTTTTTGGACGCCGGATACGCCTGTTTGTGCATCTTCAACGTCTTGGCACTATTAGGCAACAATCAGAGTATCGAAAGAAAGCCCGGTTCCGGATGGCCGGCGACCCTGAGCGCCAAGAAGCTCCAAACGACGCTGAAGAGGAAGGAAAAGTGGCTATATCGCTGCGTGCGCTTGGCCGGGAGGTCGGTTCAACCGGCCAAACAGTGAAAAAGTACCTGGCAAACATGAACATACATGTCAGGAAACAGAAGTCGCGTCCACTGGTTTCGGAGTTGCAGCCAATCACGCAGCGGCAGCAGCTGAATAAGATGGTCAATTTGATTTTCCCGGTGAATCGCGACGTGGCGGTGGTGATGAACGACGAAACCTATCTCACCCTGGATGGCAACGACTGGCAGGGCACTTCGAATTTTACTTCCCCAACGCAGGAAGTGAACTCTAAGCTGAAGTTCATATCACACATCAAGTTCCCCAAGAAAGTGCTGCTGTGGCTGACAATCAGATAGAAGGGGGAACTTTATAGTGTGAAATGCCTGCCGGAAGTTGCGTCGTTGCATCAAGAAATACCGTAAGGGCGAAGACGCACAGTGGCTGGAGGCCGAGCAGAACCTTAATTTTCATACATTAAACTACAAAATCTCACATTGTCAGGATCATTGGTTGAGATTTAATTTTTTGCCAGCAGTTCAAATGTTGATGTTTCAGCTAGTTTTATCATTTTTTATGCGCAGCAACTACAAACACTGGGTGTACTTCAAATGTTTGTTGCTCTTTCAATTTTGATTCAATTCAAGCTCAACAAGTTTCATTTTGAAGTGAAAATGAATGTACTATTTGTTCATAAAATAATATTTTCCTAAATTCTTCGAAATTTTGAACACAAGGTCGATATATGTGGCAGTTGAAATGAACATACATTTTTTTTACAATCGTACACTGTACAATCTGCTGAAACAGTTTAGAAGGACCGCATGGTAAACATTCTAAAGTAAATTTTCTGCTTTTTTCGATTTTCATGGTCTCGCTTCTCCCTCGTTGCTTCAAGCAACTTTTTATTTATTTATTTTTGTCTGCGATGGAGACGCATGGTTACATTTTGAACACTTTATTTTAAAGCAAGCACAGATTGTTGAAGGCTGTAAGTCTCCAGGTAAAGTACCCAAGTAGCACAACTTGTTTCAATAAAGAATAAATATCGCTTTTGAAACAAATTAGGGATAGTTTTGTTTGGCTATGCACCTGACAATCATACACAACAGCAACGCAAAAATCGAAAGGGTGGAGCCTATTTGTAACTTGAAATTGTATCTACAGAGTTGCAATAGCATTTTGTAAAACTTTCAAATATTGTAAATTGCGTTGCTAGAAAGTGAAACGATACCGGTGTTTAAATGTATGCGAGGATATTTTTTTTAGGAATATCGTTATCAACCACACATTCGTGATATATCTATTGAAAAAGAAAATGATCCAAAAATCGTGTTGGAATAAGTTTATTTTTTAAACGCTTTCAGATTTATGGATCAATATTCTGTTCTACTACGAAAAATATAAACGCCTTTGAATAAATCCTCGAGAATAGAGCATTGTTTCTGAATTTGGAAATGAAAAATATGTGTAAAATTATGTTTACATTTTGAAGAATCAGATGTTGGATTCATTCGAAGATGAACAAGTCCTTACAAGTTCATGTTAGGTTTAAATTGTGGAGGAATGAGTGAAATTTTAAAATCTCATTTTGTGTTGCAAAATTTTGGCAAATGGCGTCTACACACAATTCAAATACACTACCGGCAAAAATTATTATGAATCCATTCCTAACACGTGAAGTGCATCTATGATATTTATTTATGCCGACATCATTAAATTGGAGAAATCTGGACAATGGCGACAGTAGTAGTTTGAAAGTGAGTTTTCTTTGTTAACGTATTCTTGGTTTACTTATAAATTATAAACTACTGAATTAAACATGATTGAATATTAATAAATTAAATATTAAATTAAACTAATAGGTGCTTATAACGTACAAAAAGGGGATACTTGACTGGCATTACAACTTGAAAACAATAATTTCCTATACGCTTTCAACAAATGTATTCAATCCGTTGGAACAGAGAATTAGAATAATTCAGAATCTACACCATGTTTTTTTAAACTTTACTTTAATTTTACTTAAAAATTGAGTGGGGATTTCGTTAAGAGGCTTAGACGGAATAATAAACTAAAATCCAAGTATTTCTAACTCTTCCATGTTTCGAGGTCTGGATTGCTCGCAATTTTATTATCCATAATTTTAGTCTCGGTCACATAAATTTAATTTGTGAAAGTATATTAGTATAAGTGGAAACTATGAAACAGTTCTTAACATGAATTTGTGTAGAACTTAAAGTCAATTGCAATTATTTAATTGCATTGTTTATGACGAAAACCACTATCCAGAAAAATTCAATCGCATGATTGCTTAGAGGAGCTTAATAAGTCGTTTCCTGTTTTGAATCACGAGAAATTTGATAACTTAATTTAAAAAGATTAAAACTTTATTTTTATTGTTACTTTAAGCATTTCATTCGTCATTTTATTGGCTTAACTCAATACAAAAATATATGAAACAAATTTATATTGAACAACTTTAAAACAACTTTATCATGATTATTTTCACTTATGTTCAATCGATTGTTCCATATTCAAAACCTTAGAACCTCTACTACACAGATATTGTTCCTTGGGTTTTGATTTAAATGAGTTATTTGAAAAATATTCAATCAAGTACTGATACATTGAAAATTTTACCAACACTAAAGTTTTGCTATGTGATGGATAAATTAGGTCATAGTTGGGAACATAATCAATAAAAATTTCATAGAAATTGGGTCAACTGATTTCTTGTGAAATCATTGATTTTGTTTCTACGTAAACAGTTGATAGAAATATTTCAAAAACAGCATTTGTTCATTACACACAACTAGTAATCTTACATATGTTTATTTTGTTTGGAAAGACATTATATTTCAGTTTTTAGTAGGTAGATATTTTATTGAAATTAATTAGTAAGGACAGCCGAATATATTGCTGTCATTATTTGAGTGATCCTTGTTTAAAAGTTAAAAAGTAATAACCACTACTAGGAAAAACACACCCTTAAGAGGTTGCACATTTTCTATGTTAATTTTATAAATTAACAGCAATCTAGAAATCAACCCTTATCTAATTTGATCAGATTATGAATTGATTATTTTTTCTTTCATATCAAAACACTTGTGGTCGGTAGTGTGCATTTCATTCGGATATATTTCAATCGTCATCACTGTGGTGATAATGTGTAATTGAACGTTACAAGAACGTGACATTATTCATTTTCTTTATGTTGCGCCCTCATTACGTTGCGCGCGTGGTTCAAAAAATGCATTTTGAAAACTTTAAGTATCAGAACGCTTTTTTGGAACAAGAGTGTAACTTATTTGTTAAGTTGCACTGGAGGTTAAAATTACTTCATAATAAACATCACATACACTGGAAAAAAATGAAATATACAACATCATGATTAAGTTTACCTTGCTGCAAGTTAACAAAGACAAACATGTCTCGACTTACTCCAATGTTTGTTCTTAATGGTCTTGGCAAACCATTTGAGCAACACCAATGAAATATCTAGTAATTAGTTGTAGTTACTTGATTATGACTTAGCAAGTCATATTTATGTTATCTCAACTGCATAGTAACAAGTGTGCTACTAGGGGTATACGTGAAATAAACTCTGTTGTAGCGAAATATGCTTTATGTTACTGCAGATTCACTAATATGAAACATGAAAACTAAGTGTTGATTATTAAAGATGTTTTGTGTGCTACTTGGGTAAAAAAGTAATAATATACTACCATATGCTATACTATACTATTTATTTAAAGGTATAAAAAAATCATTACAACATCTATTTACATTCTTATCCCATTCATCAACACCATCATCATAAATATACAAGTTCAACATCAATCGGAAAAGAGTTTTTGGGTTTTAGCTTATTGTGCCTGAAGCTTGAAGCAATTGGATTCAATGCAACCAATAATACACGGAAAATGTCAAAAATTGTTCGTTCACGAGATCCTTTCCAGGCATGACTTTAACGCGTCCTTCGGAGCTCCTTGTTCATGCTTTCTTGGGCTTCTTCCGAAAGCTTGCCGATGGGAATGGAAGATTGATCAATTATCTCACATCCATGAATTAATAACTGTTGTACTGTAGTTGGCATGTCATACCAACCATACAGTTTCACGTAGTGGTAAGCGGTTTCTGTGGCATGCTTTGAATTTCGAAGCATCCGTATAACCGTTGTTACTGGTACCGAATTTTGATCGCGGTTTATCGATGTGTAGGCCCAGTTTGATAAAAAAAATCGTTTTGAATCCGTTTTTTAGGAGCTGTTAAATTGCTCAATATGAGCTGTTTCAACCCATTTGCAGAACCCAAGCCTAAATGAAATGTGCAACAGGCACTGAAAGCATCTTATCCAGCAGTGTAGACTACTCATACCAAAATCCAGGAAATTTCTGTTTGCCGGTTTTTGTAGCATTTTGTCCACATCTGCAAACTCTGCCGATGTTGTCTTTCACAGATAACACCTTTGAGCGGAGGTTGTATGAGCTATGGAGTTTAAAGTTTTGCCATCAACCATACTCATTATAGGTCCACATGTCACATTTAGATGTATCCAATTAACATTCAAAATAACGGATGCAATTTCTGAACTCATGAGGTAATATTCTTGACGTGTTGATTTGATAGCTTTGCATCAACAAAAACGGCCAAGGCTTGTTCATCAGATAGTTTTTACGTAGTTACACTTCAGGGTATTTGCCATTTCCTTCTAATCCTCAGCATACAAAACTACTTTAGTAGCAAACTGTAATTCACCTAAGGTAAGAAAAAGATCAATGTAGAGTGAAAATATCGCACTAAAGCTGCACGTTCGACGCAAATTTTCAGTTTTGCGACACTTGAACTCTTTTGATGTTGATGAGCAAGGTCCTGAAAATACAAGAAAATCCTCGAGCCATTCAGCCATTAGCTTTTAAAAAACGATCCTTCATCCGTTTCGTCATATTTTATCGGCGCAAGAACTCTCGAAAGAAGCTTGAAATTTGTTTCTCACCTTCTTCATCGATGAATTCTTCATTTGTTGCAATGTAGTTTCCAATTGCAAAATATGTTTTCTTTTTAAGGAAATTTCTAATTGAATTTTGAAAACGAAATATTTAATTTTAAACAATGGTTTTGGTTTAAAAATCAGTAAATTACCATTTGTTTCGAGAACATTTTACGGTTGATTTCCGCCGGATACTACTGTAACCTACTTTACAGCTCAACGCAAGTATTCAATTGACGTTAGAACACACTCTTATTATTCTATTCATGCGCTTTTGAAGTTTAACGCTCATTTAATTTTTGAATAGGCCCTATGTTCATTTGTCGATTAAAAAAAAAAAGATTAACGATATTCCTCTCTAATGCAACATGACTGGTGGTCATCCTTTCGAACCAGCCAAAGGCTGAAAATCATTATAATATAGAAATAAAAAACAAAACATAAACACCAATTCAAAAATTAATCTGGATATAGAAGCATGTAGTATTGCTAAGTGATTGCAAAAAAAAAACGGATCTTGCAGAATTGAATTGAATCTTTCTTTTTGATGAAGTTTGTCAGAAACAGATAATTTCTCGTCTCCATGCGAAGCTCTAGGAGTGGACGGTTATTCATTGCTAGAACGAATAGAGATGAAAAGAAGGGGTATTGATAGTTCCGCATTAACAGAGTAATGGCAAGCTATGAAATTGAAAGATACAAGTTTGAAAACGTGCGGAGGGCATTGAACGGTAGTATCAGATCAGGCACATAACCCTTTACCAAGCTATCAATGCAAGGTAGGCAAGGGGGAGGATACCCCCTTGACTGGTAAAAGGTTTATGCAACCGATCCTGCTCTTATACTATCAATTGCTTTAATCTGGTTCTAGCGATTTGTCCCTCTCCCAATACTGCCTAACATGGGTGAGAAATTATCTCCTGCTGTTGGGTTCATTTTTAACATGTACCGACTATTTCACACATTTATATCTTTTTGAAATGATTTTTTGTTGTGTCGGAAAATCAGAATGAATATTCGTCAAAGTTGATTTATAAACTGAACAATCCGCAAAAATAGAAAAAAACCTCAAAATAAAGAATCGAGTGAGAATAATTGATCAATCGATTTTCGATTCCGATTGCCTCATTCCTGATACACAGAGATAAACTTATGTTCATGTACTTTATCTGATAAATGGATGACAGCTAATGGGGAGGAGAAGATTGGCAAATGACCACGGTCTATTCAATTTGTTGAGATTTATGGAGGGGGTAGGAGGTCCAAAATTGCTCAAAATCGGTCTCCGTGGTATTTGAATATACCGTAGATTCCTGCACTTTTTGTTTAATTTTCTGTATGGAAATGAGTGAAGAAAAATCTTCCCAAAAATAAAAATAAGAAGGAATTGAGAACACTGTAGGAGGAGAGTTAATCACTTCAAGTGAATTTCAACACCAGAAATGAACTCAGCACCCCAAAATTAACTAAAGGTGTGATTTTCAGTCAGTTTAGGCAACATTTTAGACTTTGTCCGACTTTTGGACAGAGAGCCGCCACTGTGAGACTTGGTGTTCTGGCCGGATCTTGCGTCGGCCCACTACTCGAAGCGGTGGTTGAAGGAGATGGAGCAGCTGAATATCGATGTGGTACCCAATTCGGTGAACCCGCCCAACGTCCCCCAGATGCGTCTCATCGAGAATTTCTGGGTCAATCTCAAGCGTAAGATATACTCCAACAATTTTGTTCGAACCATCTGAAAAAAAAGTTTTTAATTTTTATTTTATTTTAATGCAAACGTTAGTTGATTCAACAAAAACGTTTTTTTTTGCAATTTTGTTGTGAATGCAACATGTTGTGCCTCCAATTAGTAGATAATAAAACCACGAATTCAACCCCACCGTGTTAATTGTCTATGCGCAGGACGCACAGAACATTTGATCACCGCGCTGCTTGATGCGGCAGCGAAAGCGAAAAATCTCATAACTCAATTGTTTTCAAAACAGTAACTCACGGCTTCCGGAAAACAGCCATGTTTTCTCCTGAAGAATTAGCAGATATTCATCTCTGCTACGGTTACACCAACTGTCGGCTTCGGCAGCTCGGCAAGAGTATGGTCACAGAGTTCCCAACCGTCGCCGGCCGAGTACATGTATGTAAAAAATTAGATTGTTAGGCGCACATTTCACAGCAATATTAGTTTTAAACAGAAACCTTCACGGCTACACGCCGCCAGTTCCGAACCAGGCGGGTATTGCAACTGCCAAAAGCCTCAGTGGTCAATAATGCCCGCTTTAGGAAAGATAATTTAACAAACGGTCAGGAACGACCCCTAAACCAGCACTAGGAGAATGGCAGCTCAGCTTCCAGTCTCTCACCGGAGTGTATGAAACGTATTGTATAAGAAAAATATGCCTTCATTTCATACGCCACAAGTTCAAGAAATTCTGGGGCTTGAGTTCGCCAGGATAATGGAAGCAAAATTTAAGACGGACCCTTTGGCCTTGAAGAATATCCTATGGACGGACGAATGCCTCACAATGCCTAAACGTGGGCAACTGAAATTCCTAGGGTGGTCAAGGAGACGAGACCCCCTTCCTGCCACGCTAGTAAATTCCCTGTCATTGTGTCCCAGTTATATAACTCTTTTGTTTCCGTGCTACTTGTACCTGCCCAGAAAACTGTGGTCACCCATCAGCGGCTTAGTTCATGAAAGGAACTACAGGGACCGATGATTTGGTAGATGTCGCAACCATGAGCAGCAACTATAACCTGAGATATGTTACCTGCCTAGCCCCTTCCAAACGATAATGTGACCCATTAACCTCGAGCTAGCCACGAATAATTGGCACCCCACTTTTACTAAAATCGAAAAATAAAACACTGTTGATTACAATATTGAACATTGGCTCCGCAAAGTGTTACACATGCCTGAGCCTAAGAAATAAATGAACTGATTAAAAAAAAAGGAGACGAGACCATTTTACCGGTTCCCCGTTAATGTGTAAGCCGGTATAATAGAGCAACATTATCGAAACTTGAACAGCGCGAGATATCTACAGTTCCTCGACAAAGAGATTCCAGTCTTCCTGGAGGATGTCCCGTTTACTGTAAAACAGCGGTTGGTGTTTCTTGCAGGACCGCATTCCACAAACGACGTTCGACGTTTCCTGAACAACAACTTTCGAGAACCGTGGATCGGGTGGAGCGGATCGATTGCTTGGCCTCGGATCGAGAAGTTTGGCGATTCTGTGTTCAGGAAAATGGAGGTCATATTGAGCAACTACTGAAATAAAATTACGATAGAAACAAATGTTATGGTTCTAATATATTCAAACATTCAAAAACATCTCATAATGTCGAGATTGTTGCAGTTTGTCTATATACGACTGTACTGTAGGAACTGAGAATAACGAATCCCGTTACATGAGAGACTTGAGTAAACTGAGGTAAGGCATTCCTGGTTCGTTTTTAGCTGCATATCTCAAACTGTCACAGTAAGCTGAGCTAGATAGAGTGAGACAGCTAGAAAAGAAAACATGCGGAAAATGCTCGCTTTGCCCACGTTTATGTCTTATTTTGGAGATGTGGAAACGGGTATGGGCAAACTGAGCCAATGGTAAGTATCAGGGTGAGTATATGTTATGAACGAATTTTGCGGCTGAAGAAATCTTTGTTCTGTTGGCAGGGTTTCCTAATTTACTTTTGAAAATGGTGAATTTGTTTGTTTGGAACCACAACCTGACCGAACCTAAGACAAAAGCATTTAAACAACAATTTTTTTTAAATTCAAACAGTGATTCATGTTGCATCATGAAAATTGGTTTTCAGATCAAAGAAACCATTTTGTTGGTTCGATAAGATAAGAAGAATTCTTTTGATTATGTCTGACTGGCTGTCTGTCCATCTGTCCGTCTGTCTATCGATCTGTTTTTTTTTCTTCTACTTAGTGGTAAATCTTTTACGCCGACACATCACACGTTCGGTAGCCCGACTCCAGCTACCGAATTCATCCATCGTGTGCCAGAGTGAGGAACTCTGAACAGAGAAGATGATACTGAACCTTACTTCTCTAATCTCCACCAAGAGTCTGACGTTGCCTGTATCCCCCGGATTCCACTGGAAGTTACTACTTCGGGAGGAGGCTGTGCTCATGCACTTCTCTTGATGCCAGGCCTAGCTAGTCGCGCTAGTTCGCTGATCATATCACCATAAAACTTCTGCAGCTGCGCACTCCGGTTGTAGATGTACTACTCTTCTTGTTGACCAGTTGGATGCCAAGGTCGGTCCAACGATTCCGGTTGGAGGGTGACTTCCGGTTCACTGGCGCCCCGACGACTGACGGTTTGTCACAATAGGTGCTACTCGGCATACTCCCTGACGGTGGAGATAGCCTACTCCGGCGGAGGGTTCCCCGACGAAAGAATATCTCCCGAAACCGTTAACGAACGCGATATGCTTGCTTAAATGTTGTCCGGTAGTGTCGAGGTCGGTCCAGCGATTTCGGTTGGAGGATTACTTCCGGCTTCCTGGTGCCCCGTCGACTCATGCCGGTGACTTGCTACAGACTACTCAGAATAGTCCCCGACGGTGGATCCATTCTACTCCGACGAAGAGTTCCCCGGCGGTGGAAGTTCTTCCGAAACCGATGCAATCCGGGCAGATGTCTAGGTCGGTCTTGCGGTTCTGTTTTTTTTACAAGGGTTGAGAGGCCATAAAAAATCTGCCTGAGGCACCACACAGTGTTCAGCGAACAGGGCTGTGCTCATGCATTTCTTCTAAAATTCCGACCCCTAGCTAAGGCTAGTTCGCCGACTGGCTGGATGATCCACTGCTCCTCTGCTACGTTGTATCCATCTCGAATCCTCCTGCTTCCCCCCGGCGTCGAGGGTGGTTCACCTGTTCCGGTGAAGGAAACTTCCGCACTGATGGTGCCCCGACTACCGGTGGTTATCGCAGGGGACGCTTACGCGCATTGCGCCGACTTCGTCTTCGGGTTGCAGAGGTGGTCCAACAGTTCCGGTGGTGGATGACGTCCACACTGGCAGTGCCCTACATACCCGAAGCACTTTCTTCTCCTTTCTTCTTTCTTCAGCAGGCTGGCTGTTCGAGTGCCGAGGTCGGCTCGACGATTCAGGTTGGCAGAAGACTTCCGGTTCACCGACGCCCCGACGACCCGAAGCCGAACACTGCTCACTGCGCTGGATACTCCTCAGAACCGGCGCTTGTTTGCTGGCCCCGTCTCCATTTACGCTGTAGCTCCGACAGTATTTGCATCACGACTCTGCTTACCGCGTTCCACGTGTCTTTCTTGTTGCACATTCGCTCTGCGATATTATCCGGCCTAGGGGCAGGCATTCCCCTTCGCAATTCCGTAAACCTCGGACAGTCGAACACCACGTGCTCTGGAGTCTCCTCTACGTTGGCACACGCCGGGCAGAAAGGTGACGACGCATGACCACACCGGTGCAGGTATTGGCGAAAACAGCCGTGCTCGGACAGGAACTGTGTGAGGTAAAAGTTCACCTCTTCATGCTCCCTGTTCACCCACGTCGACACATTGGGGATGAGCCGGTGAGTCCACCTTCCATTCTCCGCGTTGTGCCACTCCTGCTGCCATTTGACCATGGAGTCTAGCCTCGTCGTCTTCTTCACATCACTGGTTCCTCTCCGTTGATAGCATTCGATATCCTCTGCTAGGGTAACGAAAATTGTAATCATCCCGGCGATAACGCAAACGACCTCCAACGAGATGGTTCTGTACGCACTCGTGTAACGTTTACGTCGTTACGTTTCGTTTTGAGCGCGGCTCCCCTGTCTGTCTGTCTGTCTGTCTGTCTGTCTGTCTGTCTGTCTGTCTGTCTGTCTGTTTGTAATTATAGATTCGCAAATAACTGAACCGATCAGCGTGAAATTTTGTATGCAGGTGTTGTTACGGCCGGCAACGATTCTTAAGATAGTTTGAGAACCTCTCTAACTACTGGAAAGGGGGCTTTCATCAGGCAAATGGAAACAAATTTGGCATATGGAATTTTTTGAAGGCAAGCAATATTTTTATGATCGTTTGAGACTCCGCTGTCCTCTGCAGGCCGGAGGGTCTCATACAATTGAAACAGAAATTTCTGCAAAACTATAGAACAAATCAAGCATACGGAACCAAATATGGCATGTGGGAGGTTTCTAAGGCAATGGTTTTATGGTGGTTTTAGACCCCTCCCGTCTTCGTAAGGGGGGCTCCCATACAAATGGAACGCAAATTTCAACTAAACATGCTACACAGTTTGAAAAAATATGTAATTTTCTGCGTTATCTAATGCACATAAAGGGAACGCTACATTTGGCAGAAATTAATGGGATATTTCATGTAAACTTAAGCCAGATATCGCCTCAATCTAGTCTGTTGTATGAAAGATTGCAAACAATTTCGTTGTTTACGTTTCCCTTGGCATGATATTAAACGAAGGGAAATTTTACGCGCCGGTTAAAATTCATTATTTTTTTCTGTGTAATTATCCAGGTTTCTAAACACAAAACGTGAATTTCTCAGGTAAGAAACATGTTCTGATAGAAGTTTGAACCCCTGCTTAGTCGGGAAAAAGTATGATTGATAAGAGTAGCGCTTCGAAAAGACATCTGCAATGTGACAACACGTAAAATAGGACTAGATATTAGTAAGACCACTTACAGCATGATGTATCACTACTGCCAATTCATACTGGACAAACAAGAACACAGTTTTTCATAGTTCAGATTTATGCTACACAGAAAAAAATAATTAATTTTAGCAAGCGCGTAAAATTTCCCCTCGTGTAATTCCAAGCCAAAGGAGCGTAAACAACGATATTGTTTGCACTCTTTCATACAACATGCTAGATTTAGGCGTTATCTGTCTTAAATTTACATGAAATATCCCATTATTTTCTGCCAAATCTAGCATTCCCTTTATGTGCATTAGATAACGCAGAAAATTCAGTGTTTCTTATTATCTGTGTATCTACCGAAGGTGATTTAATCGATGCTTATGAAGTCGATGCAGGGTTTGGGACATCTGGTGGTCCATCCAGATCGTCCCCGATTTCCCTACCCGACCACTACCGGTACCTGTTGAACCTCGCGTCGTATGGTCCCTCCTCCGATCGAGAAAGTCAGGGCCATGTCACGACCGCTTACGACCTCCTGACGGCTCCTGCGCCGTATGGCGCTTCCTCCGTTGTAGTTCGTTTAGCCGTTAAGGGGAGCTTAACGTTTCCAGGGTGCACCGCGGGGAGGCGAACTACTTCCACACCCCTGCAAAAAACGTCTACGCCCTACCAAGCGGCCTTCCGGCAGTTAACCGAAACATTCGCCATGGTGGGCGAAAATATGTGTGTAGGCATGTTTTTGAGTTCTTTCTTCGTTTTATTTGTCAACCCCTCGTCAGTTTTTGCAACAAACTTGTTGGAGTAGATCTTACGTTTCAGGTTGGCCCAGAAATTCTCGATGGGACGCAGCTGGGGGACGTTGGGCGGGTTCGCCGACTTGGGTATCACATCGATATTTAGCCGTTCCATCACCTCCAACGATCGCTTCGAGTAGTGGACCGACCCCAGATCCGGCCAGAACACCGCGTCTTCGCCCTTATGGTATTTCCTGATGAACAATGCAACTTCCGGCAGGCATTTCGTACAATAAATTTCCCCGTTCTCGGCCAATCCGGAGCGAAAGAAGAGCGGCTTTGACATCCTCTTCTGGCTGATTGTCAACCACAGCAGCACCTTCTTGGGAAACTTGGTGTGGGAAATGAACTTCACCGCGGAGCTCACTTCCTTCGTGGGGGAAGTAAAATACGAAGTGCCCTACCAGTCGTTGCCATCCAGGGTGAGAAAGATTTCGTCTGCCATCCACACCGCCACGTCGCGATTTGCCGGGAAAATCGCTCCGAAACTAGTGGACGCGACTTCCACTTCCGCGTGTATGTTCATGTTTGCCAGGTACTTTTTCACTGTTTGGCCGGTTGAACCGACCTCCCGGCCGAGCGCACGCAGCGATGTAGCCACTTTTTCCTAGGTCTTCCTCTTCAGCATCCTTTTGAGCTTCTTGTTGCTCAGGGTCGTCGGCCGTCCGGAACCGGGCTTTCTTTTGATGCTCTGATTGTTGTCTAATAGTGCCAAGATGTTGTAGATGCCGGAATGGGCGCATCCGGCGTGCACAAAGTGCCACACGATGTCCGTTTTCGACGTGGCGGGGTGCACACTTCTGAACGGAGTTGCTTCACTGGTTTTGCCATCACGGTTAGAGTTCGACTGATGGAGTTGTCAAATTTTGTCTACCCAACTCATGAGTTACTATAATTGATGCTGCATGGGTAGTTTTGTCAGTGCGGGTGAAGGTAGAAAAATGAAAAATCGGCAATTTTTGTCCATTTTTAATAATGCAAACGTTATCTCGAGTATTTTGGAGGAAAAATCCCTCTGATCATCTTCGTGACCTGAGTTGACAATGGTCAGATATGGCACGCCTTCTGCCCTATTTTTGTTGAAATGGTGATTGTTGCAACTAGCTATCGGCGAAGGTTCCCCTGGCTGCAGACATCATAAAGAATGGAAATAATAACAAAAATAATCAAAGTAGTAGTTCTTTTGCATCCATGATGCAGCGGCACAATATAATCCGAGACATCACCCTGATAAAGTTCTTCTGAACGCATGCGGATTAGTCATCCTACTACCATTCCTACCAACGCCGCTGTCCTAAACTAAGTGAAAATTTCAACCCGCCCTTATCCAGAGCACTCGCACCTTAAAAATCGCATCCATTTTGCCAGTCGATGGGTACGGTCGGCTCCTGCACAGTCACAGAATTTGTGTGTGAATGCTAGTTTTTCGGCATTTTCCACACCCACCCATCGTCGTCGTCGTCGAGATGGCACCGGTCGACTGGTCGGGACGGGAAACCGGAAAAACGAAACTGTCATCGTCCGTGTCCAAGTGCTCTGTGCTGTGCAGGTGAATGACAGTGTGCTTGGCTCATTCTCACTCTCCCGTGCAGATTCGGCCTCGGAGGTTTGACTTTTCGGCGTGTGCACTGTCCAAACCATGACTTTGAGGTTGACAGTGGGAATTTTGAGGGGTGCTCTTTTTGTTCGGGAACTGAACTGATGGTGAACTACTCTATTTTAGGTTAGTGATTTGCGTTCTTTCGGCAATCGCATGGGAGGACGATTCTGGTTGGACAGTGATTTGCGAGTGTTGAATGTTTATTTTGTTGACAAGTGATTCGAATGCAGGGACATACGTTTTGGAAGAGGTGTTGATTTTATGGCAGACAACATCGTGAAAGTTGTTGCACCTTGAGTGGCACCGTTCCATCACCCCGGGACAAGTGAAAGAGTTTCACTTGACCGAATTGGCAAAGTTCAGCTGAAGTTTGAATTTCAGCGCGCTGCGTTTTTAGACGTGTGATGTATTTAATTTCCATTGTCAACAACTGTCTCGCCGGCTGTTCTTGATGCGAAAGACAAACCTTGGTTGCAGCGAATTTTGAACCGTCTGAAGACAAAGGCGGCAAGAACTACTGTTGCAAATGTAGATGTGCGTGATTGATCGAATGGAGGCAATGTTTGGAAGACATTGAGCACATGCGAAAAAAAAATTCTGCGAACTGTTGAAACCCGAAACTAGCGATATTTTTAGGTACAGTTCAAGATTTTGGAAATAATGTCTACATACAGTACGTTTCCAAACAATGTTCCCAGGCTTATTACATACCGAATATCATGGCGTTTTTCGTCAACCTAACGTATTTTATGCACGACATTTTTTTTATATTTTCGGCAAGCTAGGCAAGTAATGTGCTAGAAGGCAGCTACGAGCATTTAGTTTCAATTGAAATCTGTCGTTAAGATAATCGATCATGCGTTCTTCTAACTTGAAAATCATTAATATTATCCAGAGTTTAGTATCGATAAAACTCAGTTTAAGGAATCCCCATAAAGCTGAAGTTAACAGATTGCTTACCATTGGCGAAGGTTTTTATATGTCATTCTCATTTGATACCTAAGTGATAATTCTTCAAAATAGTGCTCAAACTATGTTCACCAAAGCGTTTAACTCGTAGGGCTGAACCTGGCACCGTCGATATCTCGCATCTTTATAGATGCTTCTTGTTGCTAGGGCCATTAAATAGTCATAACCCTGCGATAATCCGTCATTTTAATGACGTGCGTGTCGTTTCACAAATTGACACCAATTTAGAAACTGCTTCCCACTCCCACTGAGGCAAGGTGGTTCAGTAAAACAGAGCTCGTTAAAATGCGGTAGTACACAAAATGTGGCCACCATTGATGATGATTTTCGTGGATTAAACAGAGGTTGATGGGTGGGTTCTAAAACTACCCCCTCCGGGATCGGTTGGTTGGATTAGCCGATGATAGATAGACAGTACATTTAGAGCCAAGAGAACATTCAACAGGCAGCTTCTAATAAATGTGTTTGTTATTTTGTAGGAGGTGTTCACTGTATAATTGCATGACATAGAACTGTACACCAAAAATAAACAGTGTGCACAGCAAAAAGCAGTCAACGGAAAAGTAGTGATATTAAAAGCGACATATGGAAAAAGCAACAGTAAAACATTTATTCAAAAGTTCATCAAAATATACAGGGACAAAATATTTTGCATAATCAATTGAATACAGTTTTGACGTTGTACTTACGTCTCTCTTTTCTATTCCTGTATAGGGGTGCCGTTCTGAAATTTCTGAAATCGAAAGCGTTACGCGGGTTCGGAGACATTGAACGATAATATCTCCTCTCTGGCCCACATAAATTTTAAGATAAGTATTCCATTCAGGTAGAACATCAACGCTGAATTCTGTAGCGAACTTAATTCATTACATTTGTTCAAACTAATTAAAACGTACTTACAGAAAAAAATTCTGAACGCACAAGTTGCTGGTCAAAATGACATCATATTTGCGCTACGCTCACGATTGGTTCATACTGCCACAGTAACCTTGCCAGAAAAGAAGAAGACCAGACTCATCCCACGTCACCTGCAGACAGGGTTGCCACATTATTTTTCGTTCCCATCTTCATTTTTCGCTAAAAAAATTTTGTTTATCTGTGTTTAACTGCAAAAAATCTTGGTAAACATCTTTACTTCAAATTTTGTGTTGCAGAAGGAAAACAGATCAGTATTCGAAGGATTTATGTTCACTCATGATAATGATTCATGAGGTGTTGGTTATTATTACTAAACGTTCCAGGACAGGTGGACAAAATCGGAACGGATTCAACAATCAATGATTGTTATGATGCGTGTACATTAATTTGTTGAATTTAGAATTAAATTGTGATGTTAATATTAGCTGACCAACTTTTCCTTTCCTCCTTTGGCATCCATGATGTCCGTACGCAAGCGATTCCGGATTTTGGACTTATTCAGATTGTGGTGCGAAAAACTCGCTCACTCCTGCAAACAATGCGGAATTAGTCAAATGTTTATAATGAACTTTCTTCGTAAGCGAAAAGCCAGCTTCCCATCTGCTCGTTTGAAATACAGACGTTTTCTTCAAGAAGTTTCGAAGTCTACTGATTCTATCAGCTTGTTGTCCTTGCAAAAGGCTACCGTCCTCATTTTCAATGGCATGCTCCTCACCGCTTCAAAGAAGTTCGGATATTTTTTTATAATCGAGTTGAACTTCAAAGGGCGTAGCTTCTTGAGGTCAACGCTTGATGCAGTAGTCAGAACTGGATCGTTCAGATCAAAGCGTTTAAAGATCTGTTTAATCAAATCGGTATAGAAAGCACAGCAGATCAAGTGAAAAGCCTCCTTCATGGTATCAGCGAGAGCTTCGGATTTAAGCACTTCACCTGCAGCTACTCCGATACATATTTCAGTCTTCTTACGAAGATGTTTTTCGAAATATGAAACTCCGAAATTCTGATTACAAATGTTCAGGAACTTCGTAACCTTTGACTGGAAGATACGATACGCTTTGTTGATAAGAGGCCATACGTAGCTTAAGAAGTGGAGAATCGGCTGCAGGTAATTAAGATGACAACAATCAGCCCGTTGTCTCAGTTGGATTAGAACGAGATAAACAACACGAGCTCCAAAACCCGTTCCATATTCCATTTGACAACTGACTCTAACAATACCCATCTGGTGGCAGACGAATGCATAACTGTGTCATCTGGAATTTCTTGGATCGTTTGAGGCTGCAGGACAAGTAACTGTAGATATTTCGCATCATTTGGTTGGCAAAGGCAGTTTTTTGTATGCGTAACTTGCACAAAGAGCCAAAAAGTGGCAAGTTTATTTGATAATTATCACATGGGGACGGATCGGTAAGGATCGGTATGAACCCATCATCACCGAAACTCCATCCCATCCAAAGCCCACAAACCTTTTTTATTTTGTAATCGGTGCTATCGATCTGAAACAGTTTACCAGTTGCGCATAATGTGCAAGATTGTATTAAAGATAACAAAAAATCACGTTCGAAATAACTATGCTTCGAAAAGCACAAATAACAATCAAGAATATTATTCTAATTTCCCAAAATTGGCTGTGCATAAATGCATAAAAAAAATCTAAATTAGAAGAACAGTATTTTGTAGAAATCACTGCATGGTCTGAAATTCTGCCAAAGTGTGTGGAGCAATCTCTTGCGGAACTCTGAAAAAAAAAACGCTTCTGTAGCGGAATATCTGAAGAAATTATTGAACTAATATCTGGAGAACTATATGAAAGATCCTCACGAAGAGATCCTGACAAAATTAAAAATCTCAAAACCTATTGCGAAGTTTTTGAAGTTAAAAATTAAATATGAGATTATGGAATTCGCGAAAAATTCTTTAAGATTTTCCAACAATCAGATTTTCCAAGCTACTTCGTAATAACCGTGTAGTTTTCATTTTGATCCAGGGATTCCTTTAAAATCAAAACTTCACAAGGTCAGGGATTCCTCTAAACATTTTATGGCAAGAAAGTTTTGAAAAATTGTCGATGTAATTTCAGAAGAATCCCTGAAGGAATGCCTACAAACGTCTGAAGAAGACTTATAATAACGCAAGAAGGAATATCTAAGAGAATGTCTGAGAATCTTTGAGCAATTCTATAAAATGTTTTTCGAAAATTATCCCAAACAAATTATGGAGAAATCATTTGGGGGCATACACAAACTGAATTTCAGACCGTCATCTGTCACTGTAGTGTAAGAGTCAATTGTTTTATATTGCTTTATGGGTCACACTGAAAGTAGTATTGATAAAAAGTTGGATCCTCCACTGTACTCATATTTTGAATTTGAGGTTTTTGAGTAGACAAACAATTCCTAAAAATCTTAAAAATCTTGGTATTTCTCATAAATCTGTAATCTTTACATACAGATATCTATATGAAAAAATTGAAAAAAATCTGTGTCAACCAAGATAAATGTGCATGTGGCAACCATGCATCCCAGTCCTTACCGGGGTGAGTCCTTACCACAGAGCACGTTGACATCAGCTCCTGAGTCTATTAAGAACACGTTAGGCTGACAATGACCAACACTGTAACTTTACATTCTACGGTTATATTTTACCTTGTTCTTGTGATCAGACTCACTGCAACCTTCATCTGGATTATCTTGGAGTCTCTGACGACATGCAGCTGTGAAGTGTCCCTTCATTTCACACTTGATGCAGTATGGTTCCGATGAGACAAGTATCGGCATCTTGAACGCCGCGCTCGACGCCCAGGTGTGCACTTTGATCTGTGACCGGGCGATTCAACGCGCGATACGTTACGTTCGAGAAAACTTGTTGATTTGCGCTTTGGATCTAATTCACTGCGTGCCTCAAATTGGGTTTTTTTCTGCCCTACGCAAAAACGTCGGTGTTATGCGATGGACCTGCTTCTCTGTCAAAAGCCTCTTGCCTCGTGACTGAACATTACATTTTTTTTCGAGCCAGTAAGTTCTGGGGGGTTTAGCCAGGGTTTGGTTCGTAATTACTGTTATGAGCTGCGCCCTAACAAACCGTTCTTGGTCCACAAGACTATAACGGCAGAGTCTAACCTTCTCGATCAACCTAGCACGAAACGCCATTGCTAACTCTTCCTTACCGTGTCGCATGTTCGAAAAGGCTTCGTGTTTGGCACTGGCATCCGTCATGGACTTCAAGCGTGAGTCAATATTGTTGATGAACTTTACATTGCAATCCGCCTCCAAAAGATTCGGTCGTAGTTTGGCTGCTCGGATGATAGATTGCATCTCCTTTGGGGAAGGCGTTGATGTGGGGCCATCCTGGAGCACTGCGGCTCGCGCTGTGCTCCAGTTGCGTTCAATTTCATCTTCACCGGAGACGGAGTAGCTCTGTTTGTTGGTGGTGAGCATGGATGCCAGTTTACTCAATATTTTCTCGAATTGTTCCATTCTAGCGTACAATTCAACATTTTCATGAGCCGTACAGCGAACAACAGGTTCTGAGTGACGTTTACTAGAGCTGCTTCTTGCTGAACTGTATGACTATGGTATCGGTTTCAATGCTCTTCTCACGTTTCATTGATATTATCTTCAACCTCGCATAACTCAGCGAGTGTACTGACAGAGATTCCTCAGGATCGGAAACGCTAGAGTCCTTTAACTCAGGAGACAGCTGAATTTTCTCGTCGAAATCACCTTCATCCGAGTCTGTGGTATACCCGTTACGTTTATGGTTCAGAAGTCCCCAAGCCGTGACGAGAAACAGAATACGGTGGCAAAAAGCCGTTCCCAGAAGTCTTACGACCAGAAGTTAACTAAACCACACTGTTGCGTAATGAATGACGAGTCACATGTGAAGGCGGAGCCAGATTCCAGGAAACTTGTATGTTACTGCCAAGGATAAGTGTGAGCACCTTATGAAACAGAACATGTCGAAGTTCACCAAGAAGTTCTAAATTTAGGAACCGATTTGAATTTGCGGAAAGCGGAGCACCTTCTAAAACGACCTAAAAGGGTGGAGAAAATAGAAGAATTGAAGAAAACATGGGTTAATATGCAAAGAACTGTCGATTCTGAGGTCGTGCAGAACCTTATGACTGGGGTTAAAATGAATGATGTCGAAACTTATTCTAACTATTTCTTTTCACTGCCTGAACATTTGATTTAATAGGATAAAAACTTGAATTTGAGAAAGAAATTTTTATGTGCGGATAATGAACGGTACATACTTAAACAAAAGCTTATGCAATGCTACTAATTTCAAGCGGCATGAGTCCTATTCATCGTTTTTACATAGGATGGACTTTGCTTTTGTCGTGATGGCGGTGGCTTGTTTGACGAAATGGTCCTCAAACACGAACCGTAAGAGTGGCATCTATTCATCAATAGCTCGTCAAAAAGATTGACGGCTGTTCTGCTGCATAGTGAAAATGAGCATTCTTCAATTCCAGTAACACATTCCAAATTGCTATAGGAAAATTATGACAGAATGAAACTGTTACAAGTATTACACTGAGGTCTTTTTTAACACGGTTATTTTGACATGGTTTATTTTCGGTGATAACTTCAAAACGGAACATCTTATCGACCTTATTTAAATCACATTTAATGTTTTGGGCGAGAAGTAATCAGATATCAGTTTTTCAATAAATTACAATTTTTGGTTTAAATACACAAAATTTAAAAAACTGTAATTTGACATGGAATGGTTACACTTGCAAACAAAATCGAAGCAATTCCACTCTATTGAGTCTTTTTTAACACGGTTGCATAGAACAAATGGAACGTATCACCATTGTAAAAAACACCTTTGTGTACTTGTGTTATTCAAAATATTGTTGAGAAGTGAATGGTGATTTTAAAATGGTCACATTTCTCATGGGTTTTCAAGGTAAGAAGTGTTAATTTTGCATGTACTTCATATAAGGGTGAGCAAAATTTGGTAAATCATATAATTTTATCGCTTATATGAAAACTGAAAAGGTACTGTGATTAAACAACATATGTTAAAATTTAACTGGTTAAAATGTTCCTCGTATATTAATATCAAATAACTTCCTTACCTGAAGTCAGCTTAAGAAATTCACTGAAGTTCTCTGTAAAACTTCCCTGAAGTTCTCTGCGGATCTTCCCTTAAGTTTTCTGTAGATTTTCTATAAAGCTTTCTGCATCACTTGCATAAATTTCTCTAAAAAACTTCCATGAAGGTCTCTGCAGAACTTCTCTGAAGTTCTCTGTGTGGAACTTCCCTGAAGTTCTCTCAGAATATTTCCGAAGTTCTCTGCAGAACTGCCATTAAGTTCTCTGAAGAATATCTCTGCAGAACTTCCATGGTTCGGTGATGTTCCCTGACAAATATCTCTGAAGTTCTCTGTGAAACTTCCCTGAAGTTCTCTACAGAACTTCCCGGAAATTCTCTGAAGAGCTTCACTGGAGTTATCTGCAGAACTTCCATGAAATTCTCTGCAGCACTTCCATGAAGTTCTTTGCAGAACATGCGCAATTTTGGCTCTAAAGAACTTCCATCAAGTTCTCTGCTGAACTTCCATGAAGTTTTCTGTGAAACTTCCCTGAAGTTATCTGCAGAACTTCTCTGAAGTGCTCTGCAGAAATTTCGTGAAGTGCTTTGCAGACCTTCCATAAAGTTCTCTGCAGAACTTCCATAAATTCCTAGAAGAACTCTCATAAAGTTCTCTAAAGAACTTGCATGAAGTTCTCTGCTGAATTCCCCAGAAGTTCTCTGCAGAACTTCCGTGAAGTTATCAGCTGTAGTTCTCTGAAGTTCTCCGCAGAACTAACATAAAAATCTCTGCGGAACTTGCATAAAGTTCAATGATGAACTTCCATGAAGTTCTTTGAAGAACTTCTTTACAGTTCTATTAAGAACTTTCCTGTAGTTCTCTGCAAATTTGCCTGAACTTCTCTGCAGAACTTTTATAAGTGTCTCTGCCGAATTTCGCTGTTGCTCTCTGAAGAATTTTCGTCAAGTTCTCTTCGAAACTTCTCTGCAAATTTCCTCAAAGTTCTCTGCAGAACTTCTCGGATGTTAACTGAAAAACTAACCTGTAGTTATCTGAAGAACTGCCCTGGAGTTCACTGCAGAATTTCCCTGACTTTTTCTGTAGAAAATCTTTGAAGTTGTCTGCAGTGTTTTGCTGGTGCAAGTTCCCAGTGAAACTTCCCTGAAGTTTTCAGCACAAATTCCCTGAAGATCTGCAGAACTTCTCCGGAGTTATCTGAAGAACTGCTATGAAGTTCGCTGCAGAACTTCTCTGAAATTTTCTGCTGAACTTCCCTGAAGATCTCTAAAGAACTTCTCTGAAGTTCTTTGAAGAGCTCCTGTGAAGCTCTCTGAAGAACTTCCCTGAAGTTTTCTGCAATCTTCCTTGAAGCTCTCTTCAGAATTTCCATAAATTTCTCTGCGGAACTTCTCTGAAGTTCTTGTCAGAACTACAATGGAAATACTTTCATGAACTTCTCGGAAAGACTTTCATGAACTTCTCGGAAAGACTTTCCTGAAGCTCTTTGAAAAATTTCCTTGAAGTTTTTTGTAGAACATTCTGAATTACTTCAACGAACTTCCTTGAAGTTCTCTGAAAAGCTTCCCTTAGCTTCTTTACAAAAATTCCATTAAAATGGAAGAATTTCCCTGATGTTCTCTTAAGAACTTCCTTGAAGTTCTCTGAAGAATTTACCTGAAGCTCTCTGCAAAATTTCTTTGAATGTCTCTGAAGAACTTCCCGGATATTATCAGCACAACTTCTCTGAAATTATCTGCACATCTTCCCTGGAGTTCTTTGAAAGACATTCCACAGAAATTTTACTACAGAACTTGCACAATTTTGACTCTAAAAAACTTCTGTCAAGTTTTCTGCTGAGCTTCCCCTAAGTTCTCTGCGAAACTTACCTAAAATTTTATGCAGAAGTTTCCTGAAGTTCTTTAAAGGACTTTCCTGGAGATATCTGCAGAACATCCGTGAAGTTCTCTGAAAAGTTTCCTGAAGTTGTCTGAAAAATTTGAAAAAATCTCCTGAAGTTCTCTACACAACTTCCCTGAAGATCTCTGCATAATTTCCCTGAAGTTCTCTGCAGAATTTTTGCGAAGCTCTCTGCAAAACTTGCATGAAGTTCTCTGATGATTTTCCATGAAGTTCTCTGAAGAACTTCACTGTTGTTCTTTGCAGAATTTCGCTGATGTTCTCTGAAGAATTTCCCTCAAGGTCTTTGCAAAACTTCTTTGAAGTTCTCCGCAGAATTTCCCTGAAGTTCTCTGCAGAATTTCCCTGAAGTTCTCTGAAGAACTTCCCTGGAGTAATCTGAAGAACTTACCTGAAGTTCTCTGAAAAACTTCCCTGAAGTTCTCTGCAGAATTTCTCTCAATTTCTCTCTTCAGTTGAGTTCTCTGTAGAACTTGGCTGGAGTTTTCTGAAGAACATCCGTAAAGTTCTCTGAAGAACTTTCCTGAAGTTCTCTGCAAAATTTCTACGAAGTTTTTCACAGAACTTCCATGAAATTTTCTGCAGAACTCTCCTGAAGTTGTCTGTAGAACATCAATAAAGTCCTCTTCAGAACTAGCATATAGCATTTAGAACTTCCATGAAGTTCTCTGCAGAATATTGCTGAATTTCCTTGAATTTAATATTGCTGAATTTCCATGAATTTATCTGAAAAACTTCCCTGGAGGTATCTCAAAAACTTCCATAAAGTTCTCTGCAGAACATTCCTGAAGTTTTATGCAGATTTCCTGTAGCCTTCTTTGAAGATTTTCCTTGAAGTTCTCTGAAGAACTCCAGTAAAATTCTCTTCAGATTTCCTTGAAGTTCTCTGCGAAACTTCTCTGAAAGTCTCAGCAAAACTTCCCTGAAGTTCTTTGCAGAATTTCCTTAAAGTTCTCTTTGGAACTTTCCTAAAGTTCTCGTCAGAACTGCTCTGAAATTTTCTGAAAAACTATCCCGAAGTTCTCTGAACGACTTCTCTGAAGTTCTTTGCAGAACATCCTTGAATTTCTTGAAAGAACTTTCATGAAGTTCTCAGAAAAGCTTCCCTAAAGTTCTCTAAAGAACTTCCACGAAGTTCTCTGAAGAATTTCCCTGATGATCTTGGAAGAACTTCCCTGTAGTTCTCTCCAGAGTTTCACTGATTTTATCTGAAAATTTCCCTGAAGTTCTCTGCAGATCATCCCCAAAGTTCTCTGTAGGATTTCTCTGAAGTTTTCTGCGTAATTTCCCTGAAGTTCTCTGAAAAACTACCCTGGAGCTACCGTTAGAGCTCCGTGAAGCTCTGTAGAAATTCCATGGGGTTCTATGCAGAATTTTTCTGAAGTTCTCTGTAGAACTTCCCTAAATATGTTTGAAGAATGTCGCAGACGTCCTCCGAAGAATTTTCCTCAAGTTCTCTGTGAAACTCCCTTAAGTTCTCTGCAGAACTTCCTGGAATTTCTCTGAAGAACTTCGCTGGAGTTATCTGCAGAACTTCCATGAAGTTCTATGCAGAACTCCTGTGCACTTCTTAGAAGAACTTCCCTGAAGTTCTCTGAAGAACTCATGTGAAATTCTCTTCAGAACTTCCTTGAAGTTCTCGTCAGAAATTCCCTGAAGTTCTCTGCAGAATTTCCATAAAGTTCTCTGCGGAACGTGACTGATGTTCACTGAAGAGTTTCTTTGAAGTTCTTTGCAGAACTCATATAAAGATTTTTGCAAAACTTCTTTGCTGTTCTCTGAAGAACTTTCTTGTATTTCTCTACGAAAATTTCCTGAAGTTCTCGTCAGAACTTCCCTGATGTTCTCGTCATAACGTCCCTGAAGTTCTCAGAAAAACTTCCCTGAAGTTCTCTGAAAAACTTCCCTGAAGTTCTCTGAAGAATTTACCTGAAGATCTTTGCAAAATTTCCTTGAACTTCTCTGAAGAACTTCCCGGAAATTATATGTATAACATCCCTGAAGTTCTCTGAAGAACTTTCCTGTAGTTCTCTGCAGAACTTCCCTAAAGTTCTCTGAAAGGCTTCCCTGAAGTTTTCTGAAGAACATCTTTGTAGTTCTCTTAAGAACTTTCATGAAGCTCTCTGATTTTTTTTCCTGAAGTCTGTTGTAGAACTTCCATGAAGTTCTGTGCAGAACTTCCTTGAAGTTCTCTAAAGAACTACCCTAGAGTTATATGAAGATTTTCATGGAATTTTCTGCAGAATTTCCCTGAAGTTTCTTTAGAACTTCCTTGAAGTAGTCTGTCGAATGTCGCTGATGTTGTCTGAAGAATTTCCCTCAAGTTCTCTGTGAAACTTCCCAGACGTTCTCTTTAGAACTTCCCTGAAGTTCTCTAAAGAACTTCCCTGGAGTTATTTGGAGAAATTCCATGAAGTTCTCTGAAGAACGTACCAAAAATACCAACATTGGGGTAATCAGCCTTTCATATGTACTAGCGAAAAACAATCATTACATAGTTCACAGACAGACTATTCTGCATTATGAAATCGACCGTCTGGGAGACCATGATTACTCGAATAAATTTACAAAAAGTTGCCATGAACACTAGCACCACGAAGCGAAAGAGTTCTGATCTAATGTGTACACCATTCGAAATGCTCTGAACCCTCGAATATCTAATTTTAAGATGCCATCTTGCTATATCTCAATAATCTCGAGATCCTGGTTATACAGTAAGATTACATACACACTAGCGCCATAGAGTGAGATGATTCTGAACGGTTGAATCAGGCATCTTGATGCTTATAATTTTACCACTAGCTTTCCTGAAAACAATAAATCTATACACGATCTAGATTTAAAAATTGAAGTAATACACAAAGTTCACATGAACGCTAGTGCCACGTAGCGAACGAGTTCTGAACGAATGTCAACGGCCTCACCCAGCCATACATCTTTGCCCAAGGCGCCAACTTGCTATATGTCAAGGATCTAGAGATAATGGATATAAAGCGAGTTGACCTGCACTTTAGCGCCACGTAGTGACATAATTCTGAAGTTTGAAGTTTACCATTCTGAAGGAATGTTTCAAGGCAGTAACTTCCTATATACGAAGGATCTTGAGATATTTTCTGAAGTAACAACAAAGGTCAATCCCCATATATCATTTGAGACCACCATCAAGGGAATCCGCGCATGTCAGTGGGTTTACTGTACTTTGCTGTTTTTTGACAAAATAAACGGTTATAATTGTTTCTTGTGAAGTCGGATTTACACACTTTTTTCAGCAAGTTTGTTTGTTAAAGTCTCAGAAACTTTAAAAAAATCCTTCTGAAGCATTTACATCTACGCTGAGGCAATTATTTGAGTGGTTCTCAAAATATATCAAAATTTCAATTTTTAATACCAATTTGTGAAGAAAAATGCAAATTGCAAGAGGTCATAATAGGATTTTTAGTGGTTTTGGGACCCAAGCTAACGGAAGCTGGCATGAAGCACTGCGTCTAAGAATCTCTATCGATCGGTGTTATTGTTGTGGTTTGTTACTCTTAATGGGTTGAACAATTTCGAATATATGAGCAATTCCATTTGATTTAACAAACATGCTGAGTGAAAGTATTTGCGTCCTGTTTATCAGGTCATGGAAGGCAGCCCTTTAAGTTTATGCGAGTTGTTTGAAGATCTTGGAGTCGCATATTTGGAGTCCGTTACTTTCCTGTATCTTTAAAAAGTCAAATGACAACTTTTCCACATGCAACTCAGTATTCTGAGTGTATCTTATTCTTGAGGCATAAATAAATCTTGTTCGGGATGTTGTTATTACTAAACTGAGAATTTTCATCTAAGAATCCATTTTCCAACATACTCGAATGTTATTATTATTCTTATGGAAATTCAGGTGAATGAAAGAACGAAATTTGATATTGCAAATGATCAAATCCTTCTCGGAAGTCTGATTGCTGATAGCGGCAACTCAACAAGTGACAATTATACAATGTTCTATGCAAAGCCAAAACGGTAAAGAAGGATCTAGTTTTCGCTTGTCATGGAACCACTCATATCCCAAAAACATACTCAACAAAAATCTCTCATTTGCTGGCGGTAGAATACCTATTCAGACGATATCCCGAAAACCGACAACAAACCCAAATCGATGTGAACAAATCAATAACCGGCATTCATCCGATTCGGCATATTCCATTTCAAATAACCATTAAACAACTTTTCGCTTTTTCACTTCCTAAAAGCCTCTTTCCTCTGTAGTCACTCAGCCAGCCAGTAGTGCCGATGATGCCATTCGACAGGTTTCTATATAGCACCCGTTAGTAGTGCAGTGATTCAACCTTTCAACATCTTTTCTGCTTCTCCCGTCCTCCTTCCCCCATCACCTGCCGTTTGACGACGTAGGATTCGACTGATCCTTTCCATTCTGCATTCTATAAACACATGTGATTTTGATATTTTCTTTAAGCATTGAATCAACAAGAATAGCATTCCCCGCCCCCGCATTCTGGCTCCTCTCCAGTAGCAAATTTTAGCAACAGTCTTTCCAAACAACCTCATTCGATTGCATAGAAAACAGAAAAAAAACGTAGCATGACAACCGACTCTTCTGGGGCTTCGATTCAAGACATGAGAGGGAGTTTCCCCAGGAAGCAAACATGTCAGCAAATAAAATAAAATATCAAAGACACGACGAAAGTTTGGTGAATAAAATGTGAAATATACGAGAGGATCGATTTTCGTGCAAACATATACACAGTAGGAACGTATGAGTCGGGGGCGAAAATAAAATTATACGACCTTTTGATGTATGTTTGCGGAGGGACTTTTAAGCTGGTGGTGTGTCGCCAAACTCACGCCACGCTTCGGAGCAACCGGAAGCGGAAAACGGGAAGGGGGTCGGCATACAGACGTTTTGAAAAATGACATCAACGAACGAAAGAGTCCAATCCATTTTGCTGAATTGTGTTGACTGTCAGGTTCAAGTGTACGGAAAATTGTCGCCCCTAATGAAAATTGATTATGTGAGCTTTTTTTTTTTTTTCTTTCTTCACTTCACAGCTACGACACGCGGGTGAAAAGCAACGAAGCACCGTCGCACTGGAGAGATGGCGCCATCCTGGAAAATCGTGCCAACTTCAAACCCCAGCGGGACAAGAGTCGGGCAGAACTGGTCATCAGTCCAGTTCTGGTAAGTTTTTAAATTCGGATGTATATTAACCTCAAACTTCCCTAGCAGGGTGGGTAGAGATCGTGTTGTAGAGTAAGACCTTGCTGGATATTGCTGGGATCGATTCCTGGTCTGAGAACTGTCCGGTTTGATTTTTTATTCGGAATTCCTTCAAATTTCAGGTGGGCAGAATAGCTCCGAACATAATTGAACCTAAAGGGTGTCCACGATGAAATTGCCACACACAAAATTGATTCGCAAAATTCGAGTTTTCATCCGATTACCATCAAATTTTCAGGGATTGAGAAATAACTATTTTACTTCGTTTTACCATTTTACTCGTATTTTATTTACAGTCCATACGCAAATGCCCGCACCTTGGCCTTAACCCCGGCCATAAGATTCTGCACAACCTGTGAATCAACCGTTTTTTGCATGTAAACTCATACTTTCTTCAGTTCCTCGATTGTCTTCACTACCTTAGGTCGTTTAAGAAGGTGCTGCTTTATAATCGCCCAGTACTTCTCGATGGGGCGGAGCTCCGGAGTCTTGGGAGGGTTAAACATTTTCGGCACGAAATTGACCTTATTGTCCGCATACCACTTCAGCACGTCCTTGGAGTAAAGGCATGAGGCCAAATCCGGCCAGAAGATTTTTGGGACGTTGTGGGCCTTCAGGAGAGGAAGCAGCCGCTTCTGGAGACACTCTTTTATGTACACCTGTTCGTTCATCGTGTCCTGGGTCACGAAACGTGCACAACGCTTCCCGCACGTGCAGATGGCTTGCCAAACCAGGAATTTCTTCGCAAATTTGGACATCTTCTGAGTGCGGACATGCTCCGGAACGCTGAACTTATCCTTGGCCGTGAAAAACAGGTTGCCGGGGATCTGTTTGAAGTCGGCCTTCACATATGTTTCGTCGTCCATGATGCAGCATTCAACTTTCGTCAGCATGTTGAGGTACAACTTCCTGGCACGGGTTTTGGCGGACTTGTTCTGCTTCTCGTCGCGATTAGGGGCCTTTTGTACCTTGAACGTTCGAAGCCCAGCCTTAGTTTTGGCCTTCTGGACAAAACTTCGGCTAAGTGCAGCTTCTTAGCCACATCCCGAACGGAGGCGTTCGGATTTCGGTTGAAGGCCTCAACTACGCGGTTGTGATTTTTGGTGTTGTACGGAATACTTTTTCCTTCACTTCTGGGCTTCCGATCGGTGGTCAACCGTTCCTCGAACCGCTTAATCACTCGCGACACCGTGGAATTCGCGATTCCCAAAGTTTTAGCGATGGAACGATGCGAGAGATCCTTGTTCTCGTGATGAATGCGCAAGATTTTATCACGCACGAGCTGTTCTTTCAACTCCATTTCCGCGAGTTTTGATCACAGACTCGACTATCGACTTTAATCGATAATGATATCGACTTTAAAACTTGCAGGATGTGAATAATGCACTATGAACTAAATCCACCGAAATTTTCATTAAATTCTACCCAACGGTTAAAAAGTTAGAGCAATTTCATAGTGTGGCAATTTCATCGTGGACACCCTTCAAGACACGTTTTTTTTTCATTCAAAATTAACTTTATTGATCTTTATCTCCATCAAGAGCAACGGCGGAAAAAGTCGAAAAATCAACTTCCTCATTTTACAATAAATATGTTATACTAATTTTGTACACTATTTGAAATTTCTTTTTCAAAAATTTTATGAAGGTTGGATGAACATTGTGCTCTCGACTATTTTTCAAAGTATGGGTCCTAAATGGTCGTGGAGTTTTACTTCCATATAAAATGTATGAAGAATCGGAAAAAAAATTCAACAAAGTTTTCAAATGCGAGCATACATGCATACATACCACAGAATAGGCTTATTATGAAGATTTTTTTACCAGCGTTTTGAAAATCTGGGGTTCATCTGGCGCTAACTTGCTCAAAAACGGTTATGGAAGGCCAAAGTCCTGGAATGTCTGGGAAACCCTTGAAATTGTTAAATAAATAAATCTCATACTAGATTACCACGGTCTTACCCTTTCTTACAAGGAAGTGTATATGTATATTTAAATCTTGGAAAACCGACTTTTGATCCAAAGCCTGGAGAAACGAGTGTTATATACTACGAACTCAGCTCGATGCACTGAATGGCTGTGTGTGTATGTGTGTAGGTATTGTATGTGTGTAACGATACTTCTACACCCGTACCGCTGGTAGATCACCTTTTCGTGGTACGTTACGGGGTATCAGATCTACCACCGAACCCTAGTCTTAATTAATTCAAAGTAGGGAACATATTGGTTTTTGTAATCAAAGGTACATATAAACGTCCTTATTACATTTTATGTCTTATGAAAAGCGACAATACTGGGATTCATCCACCGAGGATGAGCTTGGATTAAGGAAAACATGGTTAGTCTTCATTTATGTGAATTCTCATTTTCTATTTGATATTCTATAGTTTGAATTGGTTATGACTAGGGTTCTGATGCATGGTCAGTATCGGAGTCATTGTTAGTTTTGTTTGCAATGAATTCGGTTTTGACTGATAAAGGGCGCACCTTTGAAGAGTGCTCTCACTCCTCAAAGGGTTTAAAAAGCGGAAACTTTCAATTGAACTTAATTCATTGCCAACAACAAACAATGACAACTGTAACAACACCGAATACTTCATCATTTCTCAATAGTGATGAAGTAACTCAACATGCACTAAACAAAGGATACGGGATATACTACAATAGATCAAATAACTGGTCGCAGTGGTTTATGTCCCGAACAGAGGGAAAAAAAATCGATACTTCTAACTCAGTTTCCCAAGCAACTACAGAATCGATTTGAATGAAACAATCGCTAAATGAACGGTACTGTAGTGCTATATTTTTCTTTTGAATTATTGGAATCAGTTCACAAGTTTCGGAAATTCCCCAGGGAAGCGGCAAATTTAGGCTGAAAATCAAAATCCATCATGTGGCACCTCAAATTACATGAGAATTAAAAAATAAATCCTATGGCCTTGAAATCAAAAGTCAACAACTACATTGGCGTCATCCGGGTTGATGTTTCGGCTACTGTGGCCTGATTCAGATCTGGATCAAAACCCATCATGTGACACAACAAATAACATGTGAACTCGAAAATAAGTGCAATGGTGATGATATCAAGTTTTCAGGACCCTTATGACCACATCCGGGTTCTTATTCCTAGCTCTTCGAGGAAAGTGTTAAAGGGGTCAAATATCACGGTAGGTGGATAAATGTATGTGTTCATTTTCAAATAAATTTACAAATAAAGTTTAAAGAATTCACTGCAGTAACCAATTTGTGATTGCGACTGGTTATTACATACATGGTCCTCCGGATCAGCCGGAATGTGCGGAATATCTGAAGATTTTTACCATCCATTTTTACTAAGGAAAAACATAGATTGCCAAGAAAACCGATTGCTAATGCAATGCCCGGAATCCTTAAAAAAAAAAACGATACTCCATCCTGGCTACTTGGAAAGATTCACTGCCACTTCGCATTTTCAAACTGATAAATTTCAGTTAGTGTTGTCATTTCATACGTTAAATTTATTTCACCATGTTTGCTGCGTCGTAGAAAACATGCGGATGAAGTTTTGTTATTGTTTATCTTCCAGAAGTTGATAAATAAAAGCCAAAAAATACAATCTTGCCAAGTCGAGCACTCGACACTGAAGAAGTCTGTAAGTAGCAGACGAAACAGGCCTATCTGTTAAAAGAAAAGTTTCCTCTAGTAGAATTAAAAGGAACTTGCTCGCGTGTAATAGCGATAATTTGAAAAAAGCGTTTCAATGTTTTTTTTTTTAAGTGATCAAGTGAAGGATTAATTTTAAATTGACCAAGTTTCCCAATCACAATCGTTCTATTAATACGCTCAAAAAAGATTTTCAAATAAGGTTTGTAAAAAAGTGCAAGTGAATTTTGACTCGCTGAGTCGAAAGTATACATCATTCGGTACTCCAGGCCTCGGCTCAAAAGTCGATTTTCCAAGCGATCTGTATACTTTTTTTTGTTAAAAGGATAAAAGGAATGCACACAAATTGGAATAAATCATTTAAATGACATAAAAGTAAAATCTTCTGGATCTCCCTATTTGCAATTTACATGAAAATTGAAGTCGACACCAAAATAATAAAAACTGTACATTTCTATAATTGATTTAATTATTAAGATTTTTTTTTATATTAATACGAATTCTTAATACTATAACTTAATATTTTTCATATATGTACTTTCATCATAAAAAAGTAACAAACGGTAAAAAGTCATAATTCTTTGATAAATATATATTTTCAAAATTTCATTATTTGGACCACCCTATTTAAGAATGGAACACCCTAATCACAAAACAAAAATTCTAATGAATTTACTATTTTATCGGATATTCCGGATACTCCAGGAGGCCTTAAAATTGCCATATCCCAAGATTGTGGTCTTATACGACAATTTAGATAACATATTTAAGATCAGCGGCACAAAATTACTTGGAAACACATAACTTAGCGAAGGAAATTCCATTTTTAGACTTTTTTCCGCCTTTTGTATGTAGTGGAATCAATGTGCAGTGGCGCCCGACTAGAAGGGCATAACATGAAAATCACAAAATTATAACAAACCTTGTTACAACTAATAAAATGATATAAATTTGTTCAAGACGTTTTCATCTGGATGATTTGATAACATACTTATAACAAATTAAGATATAATGCCCCGTGAAGCACAATTTGCGTAAAGAAATAAATTAATTATAACACTAGCTATATGATTTTACAACATCATTACAAAACTGTTACAAAGTTTGTTTCGTTTATGTTATATCTATATCATAGTTTGGTATGATTGTGTTACCTCTTGAGGACTTTTTGTTATAATTTCTGTTATTTTAACTACATCCACGATCTAAATTCCAACAACCTTTGTTCTAAAAACAGCGTAACTGAATAACAGGACTTGAAATAATTTTGTTGTTTCCTTTTGGTCGGGCGTCCATGTGAAAGGTTTTGAAATCAATAAGAGCCAAGTTGATGAAACTGTGCCCTGAATAAATACATCTTTAAACTGTAGATTTAGCTTTGCCATCCCACGTGCAATATGGACAGGACCTGGTGCACGAAATTTAATTCCTCTTGGAGGGACACTTCCAAAAAAATTGGAGGTTCCGACAACTCACGGTAATCATCTCTCGGCTGTTCAAGCTGTGAAATATCATTGAATTAAAAGAATGTACGTAATGACATGTGCTTAAATTACACTCAGTAGCAAAAAATAACCTAGCAAAATTATGCTTCCACAAAACGCGTTGTTCAACTCTCTGTAACATTGTCAATTATCCATATTTTTGACTAAAAATTTGACAACACTATAACCAATTTGAGATTAGTTAGGAAAGGGTGGGGCAATTCAGACCGAGAGGGTAAACCCGACCGTCGATTTTTTTCCCAATGGCGGCACATGAAAAAATCTCAACCTTATTATCTGACACGTTATGCGGCACCACTACTTTGACAAATATATACATTGACTTCAGTCGACCTTGAGGTGCGCCACGGCGTAGTTTACTTTTCAGTGCCTACAATAATAGGAATTGCGCACAAGAAAAAACGCGGTAAAAGCTTCCAATTTTGAGCTAACAACAAACAGGTATGTGCTATAAGAAGCTTACAGACTCTGTTTAAGCAATTCAAAAAATAAATTGAATCAAATTTGTATTTGTTTTATGGTAAAGACCATACTGCGTAGAAAAGGTATGTGGAGCTATTCAGACAGGCAGCTTGCGGGGTAATTCATACCGCTTTGTTTCGCATATATTTTCACGCATAATTAATCTTTTACCAGTTAATCATATTAGTAATGCAAAAATTGGATTTCAGGCTGCAGTGGTCCGCAAATACAAACAAAAAATATCGAAGATTGATTCGGAAAACATCCGAAAAGCCCTTGTTGCGATGAAAAGGGGCATGTCATTGCGAGCTGCTGCGAGTGATTTCGGCATTCCGCGTACGACTTTACTGTGCCATCGTCGAAACAATGAGGCTGTGGATAGGAATATTGTTGAAGTGACAATCCGACATCCAACAGAATGAGTTACCGGCTCAGGATCAAGACAACAATAATCACATCTAAAATTGGCATTGATAAATTGATTGTAAAGAGACCTGGAAAGGCAACATTGTTTACTGGCGAACAGGAACAAGGTTTGGAGGAATACTTGTTGTATTCTTCGGACATATGGTAAGGGGAGTAATGTTAGCCTAGCTCCTTCATTCGGCCTATGTACCAAATGTGTCATTAATTTAGCGATAATCAACAAAATCATGTTGCTATTAGCATGATAGATGTAATCCGAAGCAATTGAGACAATATTAATCATCTTATGGTTGTTCACTTCAGCGTAATTTTCGGTTTCTTGATCTTTTGGGATATAATGATTTCACTGGTTATTCTGAACAGATGATCGACACGATTTTCAAGTGATCTAAATTTGACTTAATTGAATCGATAAAGCAAGTAATGCAGTCTGGATGGGCAAAAAATAGTTACACGTTACAAACTTACTGTCCACATAGCTAAAATTACCAGGATTTTACAAGAAAATCGTAGACCCAAGGTTGGGGACATATTTTTTTGTATGTTCTCAACTATGGCCTGTTGTTTCAATAACATAGTAAAAAGGTTGTTATTGGTAAAATTTCAAGTGGAAATGCATGAATTTGTGGTTTTTATGTTCAAGTGGCTCATCTTAACACAAATCGAAGAGACAAAATCATTGTATAGTGAATTATAATGTTTCCATTATTGAATGGCTGATAAATCATATATGAACATCATTTAAGTGTTTCGAGGCTGTTTTACTCTAGTTTGTGTTGTGAAATGTTGTATTAAGGAAATCCATTTTACAATGCCTACATTCATAAAATTAGAAAAAAAAATCAGTTTGCAACTGACCTCCACTTAACTGTTCCTGCAAGTTGGAACTCGACTGGAATGGCAGGTATTGATTGGTTAAGGGAAATTATGCATCGACACCCAAAATTATCGATGCGGAAAACAGAAGCCTCCAGCTTGGCACGGGTATCTGCTTTCAACAGATATAATGTTGCAGCCTTCTTCACGAACTACACGAATGCATTGGCGGAACTAGACAATTAGTCTGGCGGGGGCCTGGAGGGGGCCTGCGCGAAGGATTTTTTTTCGTTTATACGAATATTGAAAAGAGCGAAAAAAGTAAGGAGTGTATCGAAAAGTAGTTATAAACTTCCAAATAATCAAATAGGCATGAAAACATGGATAAAATTAACATACTATTTCAGTATATTATAGCTTAACATGTTTACAAAAGATCCAAACGGAAAAACTAGTCATCATGTTCATTTCTGTAGAATGCCTTTGATTTGACACCTGCCATCAAATTCTGCACTGTGACCTTTGTGCACTTCCTGGATGCCGCTGCCCAATTTTTCTTAAAATCGGTCATGTTTTGGGACACTGTACCATCCTTCTTAAATATACGCTTGACTATTGCCCAATAGCGTTCGATCGGTCGCAACTGGGGACAGTTTGGTGGGTTGATGTCTTTTTCTACGAACTTGATGTTATTCTCCGTCAGCCACTGTAGAGTGGATTTGGCGTAATGTGCCGATGCCAAATCTGGCCCGAAGAGAGGAGGGGACTGGTGCTTTCTATACAATAGTAGCAACCTGTTCTTCAAACATTCCTTTTGATAAATCTCAGCATTTATAGTTCCTTTTGTATAGAAAATTGAAGAACGCAAGCCACATGTGCAAATAGCTTGCCAAATGAGCACCTTCTGACCGAATTTCTCCATCGCAACAGTCGTATCTGCGGTTGGCACACTTCCCCAACAGATTTAGTATAAAACTGCGGCCCCGGTAGCGTTCTTGAATCTTCTTTAACGTATGTTTCGTCATCCATCAAAATGCACTGGTCGACATTGTCCAAAATGCAGCTGTACAGCTTTCGAGCCCTGGTTTTGGCACGAGACTTTTGTTCCGGAGTTTGTTTGGGCACTTTCTGCTTTTTGTACGTCTTCAAGTCATTCCTGCGCTTGATTCGTTGAATCATTCCGATGCTGGTCCTGAACTTCTTGGCTAGATCGCGAGTAGAGGCAGATTTGTTCCGTTGAATATAATCCACAACTTTTTGGTCCAAATCAGGGTTGCTGGAGCCGAGTTTCCGGCCACTTCTTGGTAAATCTTTGAGGAGCACTCCTTACAAACTTTTCGATGATGCGTTTTACACTTGCCGGGTGAACATTTACTATTTTCGCAATCTGGTTGTAAGTAACACCCTTTTCGGTGCACCAAGTGTGCAGAATTTTCTTTTTAGTCTCAAATTCAATTCGCGACATTTTGAATACAACTTTATCAACGGAAATGAATGAACCGAATAATCATTTTTGACATGTAAACAAAGCAAATGGCGCTTACACGCTAAAAATATATACAGTAGTTTATGCGTGATAACGCATCGAATGTTTATAACTACTTTTCGATACACTCCTTAGCGTAATTGTTGAGGACAGGTTATTTTAATTGATAAATCAAGACAGGTTTTATAGAATAATTAGGTCTATTCTGCGCCTCGGTGAGTGGAGATGCCTTAAGAGAATCGAGTGGGGTGAATATATACCTCATATTATTCCGTCTGGATAAAATGGAGAATGGACTCACACGAGGTTACTGTAGTCACCTTACTCAATTCTCTTGAGGCGTCTCAACTCATCTGAGGCGGAGAATAGTATAGAGTCATGTTTCAGGTAAAAATCTGAAAAACTTCAAAGAACAGTATTGAGTCAATGAACATTTTAAATTTTTATCAAAATATAGATTAGTTTGGATAACGCGTTTAAAATCTTCAAAATTCTATCGGTTGATACTGATTCCTTCACAACTCCGTTCCAAATACTTGAATTAGCCAGATTTGAAAATCGGTTCTGCGTCATGTTTTTATGCGTTTCATGGCTGAGAAGTTGAGGTGAAAAGTTAAGAAGAAAAATTGAGCGTTTTGATATGCAGCTATTAACTTAAATTGGCTCCTTGCAGAAATGTCTGAATATATCTGGTGCATGGTGTCCTTTATAAACCGTGGTCAGGGGTTTCAATATAATTTTTAAATACCTATTGTTATTAATGATTTTTTGTAGCGTCCCGTAAAAACTCAAAGTTTGTTAGGAACAGCTTTAGCTGTAATAAAGTTTTATTAGTAACACAGAAAAAAATAAATAATTTTAACAAGCGCGTCAAATGTCCGCTCGTTTAATTCCAAGCCAAAGGAGGCGTAAACAACGCAATTGGTTGTAGTCCTTGATGCGCCATACAACAATGTTTGCAATCTTTCATACAACAGGCTAGATTCAGGCGTTATCTGGCTTAAATTTACATAAAATATCCCATTATTTTCTGCCAAATCAAGGATTCCCTTTTTGTGCATTAGAATCGCAGAAAAGTCAATGTTTCTTTTTATCTGTGAATATTACCAATAATATTTATAAATTTTGGCTCTCAATTTTTCTGTTTTCTCCACAAATCCTTTATTTGTTGATTTGAAATTGTAATTTCAGTAGTTATATCTAATAACAAATTCAAGAACAGTTTCAAGCTTTAATTAATTAGATGATTTAACGATTTACTTGAAGTATATCAATTTTAATGAATTACACAGATTCAATAAGTTTTAACTAGCTATCTAGCCGCTAACCGTTTTTTTTAACGGAATTTTGTAAATCAATTGTTACATAAAGTTAAAATGCAATCACGTCTTAACTTAGCAATTTTATTTCTCGAATTAAACTGACTCTATTACTGAATAAAAAATCAGTAATTTAAAAATTCAAAGATTTTTGTCAGTTTCCACAATGTGGATATTTTTCAACCATTCAGTGGAATTCGATTTAAGTTTCTTATTAAATAATTTTTTGAATGTTCTGTGTGCAACTCATCAACCAAGGTTGTCTTAAAGTGGAATTCTATGAAAAACACAATAAAAAATTTATAAGTAATTTGGAGCAAAATTTCTAAAGAGAGTTCAATAAAAGTTGCAGGAGAACTCCTATGATTATTGCATCAAAAACCTACTGAGAACTTCACGGCAGTTCGAAAGAAACATCCATGGGTAGTTTGAGGTTTACGATTTTGATTGATAGTGTTCCAGGGTATCGAAATTCCATGGAAATTTTTCGAACGTTTTTGAAGATATGGCAAAAGAATGCGAACAACTAGAGTGTATACGAAAATAAGAAATGCACCGTTATGAATTTTTAAATTTTCAAGTACAGTCTTCAAAATGGTATCAGATTTGCCTTGTTAGAAGGTTTGGCAACAATTAAGTTTTAAAATTATTTAAAATTGAAAAGTTCTACAAGAATTAATTCTTCGGCAAAATAGTTCATTCTTATAAAATTAACTATTTTGTAAAAAGAAAATATTTTTTTTTAATTTTCTAAGATGGTGGATCGGATTCAAGGGTGGATCACTCAGCACCAGGCCATTGGCAAGCCTATATCAATAGCAGTGATTCACAGTAGACAGGATGTCCTGGGTCCAAATTGATTTGGGCCCGCTGTCAGCTGTCAAATCGAAGTCTAATCATTTGTTTTGATGTAAAACACCACAGAAAGCGATCTTTCTGCTTTGTATGACGTGCACAACGAAAACGAGCAAGAACAGACAAAACGTAAACGAGCAACAACAAACAAAACTTACAATGTTGACATTATTTTGACAGCTGATCTTGCTGAGATGTTGTCTACGTGTAAAAGTGGTCCTTGTCATAGGCCTGCTCAGCACACGCTTCTGCTGTGCTATTTTATTTTACTGTGTCTACAAGCGTTGCAATGTTGCATGGGTGTTCCCGTATTGTCCCGAAGGTGCCGCTGTGTTGACAGTTTAAATTTTTATTTGGTTGCTGTACCTGACAACCAATAACGCATATTAGCAACGTTGCTAGTTTCTTATTTTTAAAGCTCGACTGTCAAAAGTGTGCCTCAATGTGCCACATGTGTGTTTTGGATTAAAAATCGAAGCTCCGCAGTTATGTAACAAATTCGTCTAGTGTGTAAAACATCGTTGCTGGCACACTGTTCTAAGCGACTCACCCTTGATCGGATGACATTTTCAAGACTTTGAAGTACAGTTTATAAATTCAAAACAGTTTGAAATTCAGGTAACTTCTATTGTATAGCTATAGTCAAAATTTCAGCTCAATCTAACTTTTGAGTGCTGACGTAGAGAATGTCAAATATGACAGTTTTGTATGAAAAACTGTAGATGTTTTCAATATTTTCACGACCACTGTATACTAGGAACTATTCCAGCCAAAAGTAGAACCTTTTGATTGAAAATCAAATCCTTTAAAGAAATCTTAAGAATAAATGTGATACAACTTTTGTGATAAAAGCGAAGCGAATTTTAATAAAATTTGACATACAGGCCCATTATGTAGTCTATATCAACAACTAGTGGTACTGAAGTCAACCCCTACATATGTTATGATTTCAAGAATTTACCTGATTATATGTTAACCTAATTTCTAAAACTACATTTTCGAAAATATTATCGTTAATGAATAAACTTCTATCTCCATATTTTGCTTATGGACATTCGTTAGCTTCGAAACTTTTAATCAATCTGGGGAGTCTATACTCTACTAAATTGTTCGTACAAAAAAAAATGATATCGTGAATTCTAAAATTGCGACTTTAAATAAAACTCATTATTGCAATACCTTCTTGAATAATAAAATTAAAATACGTACATAGAGAAGTGTTTAAAATCTTATGTTAAAACTTAACAGGCTCTACATTTCACTGTCGCTATTAATTTAGATAGAGGTTTTAATATAAATAGAATTGAATTATTAGAATTCAGAATTATTTAGAGCTAAGGCGTAGAGCTTTTGTTAGCAGTATTTCAAAGTAAACGCAATAAAACACATAACTAGTAGTATATTTATTCAATGATGGGATTTCCATCAAAATATGCTGCTGAGAAGATCAGCATAAGACACCTTACTGGGTTTCTCTCCGAGGTTGTTAAGTTAACAACGACAAGAAAAAACACTACTTGTAAACATGAGAAGTTGTGGTTTTAAAACCTCTAATTGGAAATTGATTTCCGTCACATGTGGTCTTAAGGGAGTGTAAAAACAGAGATTTCACATCGTTAGAACCATTCTGTGCCTTTGGCGGTATTTGCGCATGATCAAGCGCATACATTTTTGTCAGTCAAGGTGCCGGATCCGTGACCTATCTCGCATGGGAATGTGTGGCAAAAGTGTGTGCGTTTGCTTCGAAATACTGCTTAACAAAAGACCTCCGTTCAATTTCAAACTACTTCTATTAGATTTCATAACCTGCCGAGCTCGATACTTTCTCTTTACATCTTTGGTTCTAGCAAAAATTGCTGTTCAGAACTAGGATCCCATGATGTTACGGAAGATATTTCCAATTTCAACACATTTTAACAGACGCAAACTCTCGAGCGAAGTGGATGTAATGTTGATATATCGGAATTCTCATGTATCTAATTGTCGTTAACTATGATTTTCTTGATAAATACACCAACTTTTCATCCTATAAGGTACAGTGGGATGAGTGTGTGTAAAAGAGAATGCAAAGGAGTAAAGACTCATACTTCTGAAGTTACTGATTTTAACTATTTCTCAAGGGAGCAAAGTACAAAAAATTAATAGTGTTTCATTTCAAATTAGAAATATATAAGGAAAAAATCCTGGGGGGGGCCTACAGAATTCTGGAGGGGGCCTGGCCCCCTAGGCACCCCCAGTAGTTACGCCAATGCACGAATGCTTCCGAAAAATTTGAGTTCGTACCACACAACATATGGAATGTCGACGAAACCGGCGCTACGACGGTTCGTAAGGCTTTGTGTGTAGTTGCTCGCCGCGGACGTAAACAGATTTGCCAAGTAACGTCAGGAGGACGAGGCAAGCTCGTGACACTACTGGTTGTGTGTGTATCAGCGGCAGGAATGAAACTTCCTCCTTTCTTTGTTTTTCCTGCAAAACGATTTCACACGGGAAATAATGTGTTCCTATAAACGAGGAAAACAGGTCATGATTCCATGATTATGTTGTGTTTTCGTGTTATGAATGTACACCATGAACCATATTCACGATGTCATGAACTGTTTTCCCGCCGCAATGGAATCCAGAATAAATCGGGTCTAAACCATGAGCCGAATTCCTCATAATGAAAACTTTGTTCATGAATCTGACAAATCTACTTTATCGACTCTGAATATATACAAAAAAATAAATCCTCCGTTAGGATTCGAACCCATTGTTGATGTGGGGAGCTACAATAGTACTTGGTGGATGTACTTACTACGCTATAGTTATTCTTGAAAAGACTCTTGACTATTGAAGCTCATTACACAACTTTAGATTAGAGGAAAAACAAGACTTTCTTAGTTCATGACTTGCATCTGCCATTTCAATAATTAAAAGTCATGAATTCACAAAATAAGATGAGAGTTCGTTTCATGACTTTTTATTTTAAAAACAGAAACGGATTTGTTTCCGTGCAGAAGCATTATTTGAATGGTTCGCCGAGTGGCTCTGTTGGGAATGCGAGTCCTTCTGGCTGGATAAGCTCATCTTTGTTTGTCGAGTTTCTAAAACATTTCCAAAAGGTTACGAGATGCTCTGCTGAACGACCCGTTGGACAATCATCAGTCCCATCGTTCATTGGAAGCTTTGTTATTTTGCAGAGCAAACGGAATAGTTGTTGTTTCCTTCCCTCCGCACTGCTCGCACCGTCTCCATCCTCTCGGCGTGAGTGTGTTTGGTCCGTTCAAAACAGCCATGAACAATCAATGCCAAAACTTCATGCGAATGCATCCGGGAAGGCCAATCACGATAAATGACATTCCAGCAATTGTAAGTCGTGCGCTTGAAATTGGTTGCACTGAAGTTAACATAAAATCAGGTTTTCGTACTTCCGGTATTTGAATCCCGATATTTTTCAAGGCATCGACTTCCTTCCAAGCACAACAACTGATAGGAAATCGATGAAAATGTGCCTAAGTCAGATGCGGAATTACATGAGAGTGTTCCGCTCAACAAGTCCAATCCACCCATTGAGTCAGCAAAACCGTGCCCGTCGAACATTTCACATAATTAAACGTTGCAATCGATTGAGGCATACCCCAAAGCACCGCCGAGGAAAAATGCTTCACGCCGAGGTAGGAAGCCAGGACGAACGGCTATCTTAACTGAGGATACAGTAATCGATGGCATCGCCGAGCGAGAGAGAGAGTTCGTCAAGAGAAGCAAAACAAGGTGCGGCCAGTTGGTCGGCCACCGAAAAAGAAGGTCCCTCCAGCATCATGCAGAGGTGAACTAGTTCAAAAGCCGTTCAAACGTACATCGAAGAGCAATCCAAAATACGCCGAGGAAGACAGTGACGATTATGATTGAATTTCGATTGCGATTATTATTTTTCTCTTATTCTCCACTTTTATTTTTATATATTAACTATGTAATTTTAATTTTGTTGATGGAATAAATGGTTATTTTCTATGGAACCTGTGTTAGTTGGTTCATTTATAATAAAATTGCATTAAAATTGAGGTGGTCTGAATTGCCCCACACCCCAGTCTGAATTACCCCACATGCTTGAATTTTTTTTATATATGGGTTTTAGCAGATCGACGTTAAAATTCTTAATTTCTCAAGCGATTTATTTATTTTTGCTCAAAAGTGTTGCCAATAAAAAACTCCTTCAAGTACTGTTGTTAAAATTACGTTTATCTGACTTTTTCAATCATTATTTTTAAATTTGCTTAGGTAGGCCTAAATTAAGCCACCCTCCCCTATCATATTTTAATATAATAAGATGCTAAGACTTATCTGTATTGACACTAGAAGTGTCGAATTAACGCATTCAGTAAGATTCCATTTCTTAATCAGTTCCACGACAGCCTCCCCGATAGCTGTAACTGTCCCTTTTTAAGGAAAGAAACACCAAGTAGCTGGGTAGTTCTTCTACCTGTAACAAGAACTGCTTTCACTCCTTTAATATCTAGTCAGGAGTAACATGCTTCGAAATTGATTCAGATGGACGTTACTGTTTTCAACTAATTCCTTCACATCAACAAATCCTCACAAGAATTCCCTGACAGATTGCCAATCTCAATGCTTTGGATTTCTTTGCATATGGATAAATGTTTAGTAAAATTGGAAGCACAAAAAGACACACTCTTGAATCTTTCAAGTAACTCTTGATCAATATTTGGGACAATTTGCAAGGTTGTCCTGTTTATCGTGAATGCAGACCTCAATATGCCTTAACGAAATGTCATCTTTTACGACATCGCCCGATTTTGTGACTCTTGAGAGGTTTTTATGGCACTACAACGTTTTTACGTAGCTACCGAAAATACAGAGCTTTCAACTTCGAAATATCATTTGCATTATCCACATCTGCACAATTAACAAACGTTCTGCAAAGTAAACGAAATCGATTTTTATTGGATTTGCGCCGCTTACCCCGATGCCCTAAGGGACCCAAAACGTCCTCAAAAATCAACCAATAAGATGATTGTTTCAACTTTTCAATTTCCAACTTTCAACCCCGGAAGAACAACAGAAGCGGGAAAAATCGCCAAACAAATATTCCCAACCTAATAGATTTCCCTACGCATTTTCCCCCTTCCCGCCTATCTTCACCTCTCCCGTCCGCTGTTCCAATTAATCGACAATGAAAGCCAACCAATCGAAGGCAAAATCAAGTGGAATAATCTTGGAAATCGTTTCCTCTAGACGTCGTCGTCGTCGTCGTCGGCCTCAATCAATGGTACGGGAAACGGGCTATGACGATTCCTTCCGATGCGAAGGACAACGTCAAAAGGGACTAAATTTGTTTTTCCTCTGTTCTATGCTTCAATTTAAACTCGCAGCGTAATTGAATGGGTGAGTCAATTTTAAGCGTTTCCAGCATTCTTGATTGACGCAAATGTTGAAGTTTGAAATGAGTATTGGTTAAGGAATGATTTCATGTTTGAGTAAATTTTTTTCAGAAATTTTAAGTTTCTTCATCAGTCAGATAGATAAATGAACCTAAGAACCCAAACCATCCCTAAAAGCCCTGTCAGTCGTATTTTAAAATGATAATTCCCAATTTCCATTAAAGATTTTCCTTCCCCAGCAGCTACTCAGCGAAATTATGTCTGCCCTTTTTCTTCGGCCTCGGCTGGGGAGGGTGGAAAAATGAAAAAGCACACCGCATCGCGACGTGATCGCCACTACTGAGTAGATTTTTCCCGGCCGAGCGAGCAAAAGAGCGAGCTTTCACGCGGATGAAAATAAAGAATCTAATTTGTGTGAGAGTTTTTCCCTTCCGCTCAACTTATCCGCGTGGAGGTATGATTTCCCATTCATTTTTCCCCTCCTCAATCGGAGGGCGAATGAATGCCTCTTGTTGCTTCCCCCCGCGCTACTCATTCATCGGTGGGCAAAGATTTGCTCAAAGCATCCGCGAAGAAGCTCGGCCCCTCGGCTCCCACTGCTCCCTTCTGCTTCTGCACCGGGGGTGAAAGATTGGAAAATTTATTACCAATGGAAAAGTAATAATCTCTTTGGATTTGCTTGTTTAACTTTTGCGTTTGACAAGCTTCGGGAAAGATGATGAGATTTGCCGCACACCGCAGAGACAAGCGGTCGGAAGGAGGAAATCAATTTCGTATTCAGATATAAATAGCCCGATGGCACTATTTTCGATCAACGGTTTTTGATTGAGTTGTTGGAAGTTTATTACATCGATGAATTGCAGATTGAAGAATTTCTTTTCCTCGGATCAAGCATTAAACGAGCATTTTTCCACTTTTCCAGAAAAAGGACGCTGGAGTGTTCCGCTGCCGGGTGGATTTTCTCCTTTCGCCTACGAAGAATAGCAACGTCAACCTAGAAATCGTGGGTAAGTACAGTTCGGCGATGGCTGAAGTCGTTCGGTGTTGTTTAGATGCTTTTGTTCGGTTAAGTACCATTACGCTCGATATGCACAGCGACAAAAAGAAGCTGGCTGTTGCCATTTTCGTCGTACTGCTTTCAATGTGCCACGTCGAGGGTGATGAAAGAAAACAAAACCCGGTTCACTTTCCGCCGGCGCGTTCTTGGTGGGGGTAAATTGAGAGTGTGAAACTGTTTCGCTTTTTGATTTCTTGCTGGAACCCTTTTCGCCGAGAAGTGAAGGACGTCCGGCCTTCTCGTCCGAGGACGTAGTTCAAGTGCATTTTCCGGTACTTTTCCACACTTTTATTTTGGTTTTGGTTGCACAAGACGGACATTTTTAGCGATCGCATTATTTTGGAATGATGGTGCTGTCCGGTGCATTGTTTTCACTGTAATTCCTGGCTTTATTCATGAATGATTATTCTTCTCTTTCTCGATTCTGCAGTGCCACCGGAGGTGCCGAAAATACAGGACTCTAGTGGGTTCGAGTTGCCTATCCGTGCCGGTCCGTACGAAGAAGGTGGCATCCTTGAGCTTACCTGTGTGGTGCGGGGAGGTAAGTGAACTATTTTACACGTACGTTTATACATTGCAAACAAATAATGTGTTTTAACTTCGGACTACCATATTTTTTTCTATACCGGGTGTCATTTCAATATTTTGAAAAATGAGAGCGTTACGCAAAATTGAAAGGTTTTTGAACTTAACAACTCTCGTTCAACTGAGTTATAATGACTTCATTCAAACACTCTTTGATCAAAAACACCTACAAAATCTTTGTAACAAAATTACAATTAAGTGCTTTGGTTTGAATAGTTCAATTTTTTACTTAAAAAATGACCTAGTTTTGCTCCCATATAAATCTCCGTATGATGAGGTTGAAAATATGTTTTCCCTAACCGGGACCTCATAAACGGGTGACTAATTGTTCGAATCGTCTTCTTTTTTTTATTTCATTTAGTTTTATTCCATGTTGATTACAGAAATAACCGCAGCCCTCAGCTGCAAAATTATTTCGCTATGTTGCCGGTGTCTGATTTCATAACTGAAGCCCGTTCCCTCTTTCGAATTTTTCTTCGTACTGTATTTTCGTGTCTATCTTCATTCAGGGTTCTGCTGTCAACGCCAAGGTGGCCACATCCACAGATTTATTGAGATTGACATAGAATTTTTTTCATTTTTGACGTACACAGAAAAAAATAATTAATTTTAAGAAACGCGTAAAATTTTCCCTCATTTATTTTCAAGCCAAAGGAGGCGTAAACAACACAATTGGTTGTAGTCTTTGCTGATCCATACAACAATGTTTGCAATCTTTCATACAACAGGCTTGATTTAAGAGTTATCTGGCTTAAATTTACATAAAATGTCCCATTATTTTCTGCCAAATCTACCATTCCCTTTATGTGCATTAGATAACGCAGAATTTTTCTTTTTATCTGTGTAGACTATGGCTAACGGCGAGGGTAGGGTGTAAATTGAAAACCTAAAGATAAGCGACCATCACGAAATATCGTTACGAATGAAACGCTTATAACTTAATAAATGCGCCATAGATTTTTAAGATATTTCCATCAATCGATTGGCATTTTCCCGCGTATCAATCCAACTATCAAACATAATCCGTTAATAATCCTAAAATATTGAAAACAATAAAAATAAAACGTGATGTCTTATAATTTTGTTTTGTATGCTAAATTTACTAAATGCACAGTAATTTTTTATCATAGAATGTGTGTTTGGAAATCTATCATGATACTGCTGAACCATCAGCCTACTGATAGTTCACGAACATATTTTTTTAATGAAACAAAGGATCAACTACCTCTGCCGAATACGAGTATTCAGTTGTGTAACACCGAGTGAATGAAGCCCCCATTTTGCCAACAAAACCATTAACTTAAATGATCTTTATTATAGAAATTTTCAACCGATTTGGAATATTTTAGCAGCCTTGGATTCAGAAACTCAACCACTTTCCTAAAATTGTCTCATATGACCAGAGGCCGAAATTTTCGCCTACTTGAGAAGAGAACCGTCCTTTTTCACACGCTTGCACTGTGGTACAAATGGACAAATTTCGCGACAAAAATCGATAGCCTGAAAACCATTAACTCAAGACAGATGATATCTTCAAAAGATTTAATTTTAAAAATAAGATCTATCTTTTGGTTTGAGTGGAGACTAGGGTAGTCTTTTTATGTTCATAATAAAAATTTCAACTTTTCTTTCTTAGGATTAAGAGTATTTTTTGCTTCTATCAAATTGTAGATATTTTAATTTAATTAAACTTTGTTGAAGAAATTGACCTTCTATCTCATCTACGTATCAGTTTATTACAGTTTTTCTAACTTTCCTTAGGGTGGGACTTAAAAAAACAGTTTTTGTGCTGTTACTTTTTTAATTCAATTTGCATAGATGACTTTGAGGGTATTAAATGACGCACATTTTGAAGATACAAGATAAATGCTAGTTATTGTATTAAAAATGTTGAACTGTAAAAAAAATACGTTTTTTTTTGCAATATATCTTATTCCTTTATTTGCAGATCTTTGCAAACACAGAGTACGCAAACTGAAAGAACAAACTTCCATCTACAAGATCTATGAGAAACTGTTTGTCCTCTTTTGTCCCCTTTCGGAAAAAAAATCGTTTTAAAATTGATAGTTTTGCATTTTTTCTGCATAATTTTCGATCAGCAGCATTAACAATTATCATCAATGAGCGTAACAACGCGAGTTTTTTATGAAAATGTTTATAATTTTATATTAATCCATCCCCGTTTATTAATTAACATTTATATCACAGACAAACAGACATAACACATCGAACATTTTGCACTACAAATTATCGTCCCTAATACTCTTGCGCCATCTGTTGAGCACACTGTGATGGTTGATTAAGCTGAACAAATGGCGGTAGTGTGTTAACGTTAAGCGTAAGAAAATCGAGTATACGTGCTATCTGTGGCACTACTACCAACTAAGCAACATTTGCTCATTGGCAGATGAGTGTAACTTTGGAATGTGTGGAGTTTAACCAGCTGTGGATATTAAGCTCCTTAATAAAGATTAATAATAATATTGAATAATGATAATAATAACTCTGGAATGTGCAGGTCGTTTCAAAAAACATTAAAGTATAAATATCCATAAGAAATTTAATTATAAATGAATCAATAAAAAAAATTACACATGTAATTATATTCAGCAGATTTCAAGAGCATTTCTCATTTTTTAAATTAAATAAAATACTATTCAATGGTCTAAATAAATAGAAAATAACTTTAAGATACAATGTGATAAAATATCTATACTATCTAGAATTACCTTTATTGTAACCGTTAAGCAGATAAATCGTCATTGTTGTTATATATTTTTTCAGTAATAATTTTAATATGATCATAATAATATAAAATGATTATATGATGACATAAAGACGATGTTATGATGAAATACTATATAACAAATTTAGTATTAAAATTATTAAAAAATTGAAATACTGTCAAACACATAACGTGAGTTAGGTGGGCTAAAACTTACAAAGATTCATAAATGTGAAATAGGAAATTGCATACCAAATTGAAGGGATGTAAAGAATAATTATAAAAAAAATCCTGGAATTCTTAAAACAGTTCGAGAAGAAAGTTTTCCATATTTACTAGACCATCTGGTAACTTGGCTGTGACCTGTTCAAAGAAGGTTCCCATAGGGTCACGGATTGACAGAAATGATTTGATTTGAACCGTAGCAATGT
>JASCZW010000559.1:229023-332211 GCA_034211315.2 Aedes japonicus | reverse complement strand
CTGATGGAATTCCACCAGTATTCATGAAAAACCTAGCAACTGAACTTACAACTCATCTTTTCTGGCTTTTATGTCACTGGATAGTGTTAAATTTCCGAAAGAATGGAAAAAAGCTTTTCTCATACCAATTTATAAATCTGTCAAAAAATCCGATATTCAATCATGCCATTGCCATAATACCATGCATTCCAAAACTTTTCGAATCGATCATTAATAAAAATGTTTTTGGCCAAATTAAAAAAAAAAATAACTAACGCACAACGCGGTTTTTTCAAAAGCCGCTTAACTGCTACGAACTTACTGGAATTCGTTAAATACTCATTAAATGCAATGGATAAAGATAATCACGTAATGGTTCTTTACACCGACTTCAGTAAAGCGTTTGATAGACTAGACATTCCAATGTTGATTTTCAAGCTTGAAAAAATGGGAATTGAGATGAGACTGCTCAATTGGATTGAATCGTATTTAACTAATCGTCAGCAAATTGTAAAGTTCAATAGTAAAAAGTCTAACCCAATTCAAGTCACGTCGGGGGTTTCTCAAGGCTCGCACTTAGGGCCTCTTCTTTTCATTCTATACATTAATGACATATAATATCTTATCTTAAAAATCTCAATGTATTTATATATGCTGATGACATAAAACTGTACTTAGAAATTAAGAACGATAATGATATTAATGTTTTTCACAATGATATTCAAATTTTTCATAAGTGGTGCTGCAAAAGCCTATTGAAGGATAAACATGTAACCTCCTAACTGGTAGCAGAAAACAAAGCACGCCAAATGTTCAGGTTATATTAGGAATATAAAGTGTACAAAAATGCGATAAAATAAGAGATTTAGGTATTATTTTAGACTCAAAACTAACGTTTGTGGATCATTATAGTTCATAAAGCAGGCAACATGCTTAATTTTATAAAACGTTCGGATACCACGTTTTAGAACCATATAAAATAAAAACGCTTTATGTTGCATATATGCGGTCAATATTAGAATATTGTAGTATTGTTTAGGCCCCTTATATGAAAAAACATGAAGAACGAATAGAGCCGATCCAAAAATATGTTTTATTATATGCACGGCGTAAGCTACACAGAGACAAATTTGATAGTCAATTTTACCATTATTGGGGGTTAGGATGACTATTGCAGTATTGTGCTTTGAACCAACTATGATCGTGGTCAAAACGACCATTAAAAATAGTGATTCCAACATTTGCCATAATATCGGAATACTCCTTGCTACCATGATCATAGTCAAGAATACCATGAAGTGGTGAATTCGACCATTTTCATGGTTATTGTAACCATTATATGCGATAGTCACCTTGACTATGATTTAATTGTCGGTATAACGATAGAATTTTTTTCAGAGTAGGATGGACAGCATTACCTTTCCCAGCATATGAAGCACGTTGTATGCTGATCAATATTGAAACTTTGAAAGAACGTCGGGATTATGCAAAGGTCTTGTTTGTTAATGATTTGGTAACACAACGTATTAACTCAACTGATCTTTTGTCAAAGCTAAATTTATATGCCCCCACTCGACAATTACGCAATCGTTACCTATTCGCAGTAGATCGTCATCGTACAAATTATGCTTAATTTGGACCGCTGAACCGCACGATGATTGTATATAACCAGCATTGTGAAATAATTGACTTTAATACACCTAGGACAAAATTGAGAAACATATTTGAACACTCTGTGGAGTAATAGAACATACACGCAAAAAAAGTAGCGGTAGACACTACCATTTCGAGGATTAAATTAAGCGAAAGCACCAACAATTTTCAGCAGACTATAAATGCGTTTGATTTTACCATGCCTGCGATTGATTCAACCATGGTGAGGTTGATATTAACGCATGGTCTGTCAAAGGTACCACAACATTTGTTTACATTTAATGTTGAAGGCTGTACCATAAACATAGTAATTTTGACTGAAATTTCATGGTATTTTTGACAAAAGGCATAGTCAGCAAAAATGGTAGTTTTTACTGCAAGTTTTTTCCCGTGTAGGCATTTAATTTTAGTATAAGGATGTATCCATGTAAGAATTATTCATGCAACAAATATGCAACTATTGTTTGACGTCTAATAAATAAATACATAAATAAATAAACAAATTTTCTAAATGGAATACTCATGTATGCAATTTTGATAGGCTATAAAACGCTATTAAAATAGATTTCATGATATTTTTGTCATTTTTATATGTTGCTACTCATATTAAAAAAATATTGATATTTTTTTTGTAGTGTGCTCAGTGATACGGCTAATTTCACGAAGGGGGCCACTCTTCGCTTATCGACCGACCGACCGACCGAATGCATCCGAGTCGACATTCGTCGCTTTTTTCATCCTATGCATCTGTCAAGCTCCGTTCGATTTTGACAATCATTTTCGTTTCGTTTTCGCCTCCTAACCTCGAAAGTACTGTCGTCTCTCTGACACTGTTTTCACAACTCATCGTCATTTTGACTGCGGAATCGCAGAAGTGTTTTGTTCGTAAATTTTCACCCGGAAATTCGTTGAATTTATTCGTCTAACACACCGCAAACTCTAGCGAACGGTACCATGTCAACGGCGGAAAAGATTGAAGAAACCCCCGTCAAGGGCAAAACCAAGGAAAAGGAGGAGGAAAAAGCCGATCTGGTAAGATTGTGTGTTGTTGAAAGATGCTTTGTCATCTGTGATTTTGTCTTCCGCAGAGCGATGAGGATAAGCAACTGCAGGATGAGCTGAATATGCTGGTAGAGCGACTACAGGAGCAGGCATCGGAACTGTACCATCCGGCGTTAGAAACGATGGCCAAATTGATCAAGGCGTCGACCACCTCGATGACGTCGGTTCCGAAGCCGCTGAAGTTCATGCGACAACACTTTGAAACGATGAAAGAGGTCCACAAGACCATGACGGCAAACCTGAAGGACAAGGTAACGACCAAGCTTTGCGCGGAGATTATCTCGGTTTTGGCCATGACAATGGGAACCGGAAAGGAATGCTTGGTCTATCGACTGCTCTGTGACGATAGCAATGAGAATATTGGCGATTGGGGACACGAATATGTGCGGCATCTGAGCGGAGAGATTGCTTCCAACTGGCCAGAAACGACTGAGGATTTCAAGAAACGGTTGATCTGTTTGATCCATCAGATTATTCCGTACAATATGGCCCATAATGCCGAAGCGGAAGCCTGCGATTTGCTTATGGAGATCGAGCGGTTGGATCTGCTCGAGGCATACGTGGATGAGAGCGCCTATCCAAGGGTGTGTTTATATCTACAGAGTTGCGTTCCGTACGTACCGGAACCAGAGAACATCAGTCTGTTGAAGTGTGCACTGAATTTGTCCCGGAAGTTCAATATGCACACTCAGGCAATGCGATTGGCTTTGATGATTAATGATATGCCACTGATTCAGGACATATTCTCGTCTTGCAATGATTTGGCGCTGCAGAAACAGCTAGCCTTTATGTTGGGAAGGCAGCAGATTTTCCTTGAACTTCCGGAAGGATCGAACGATTACGACGATCTGGTGGAGATTATGTCTAACTCGCATTTGAATAACCACTTTTTGAATCTGGCTCGTGAGTTGGACATCATGGAACCGAAAACACCGGAGGATGTCTACAAGTCGCATCTGGACAATTCCCGTACTCCATTTGGATCGCAGATCGATTCGGCTCGGCAGAACTTGGCTGCCAGCTTCGTGAATGGATTCGTGAATGCAGGTTTCGGTCAGGATAAGCTACTGATGGAGGATGGCAATAAGTGGCTGTATAAGAACAAGGAACACGGAATGCTCAGTGCTACCGCGTCCCTTGGGTTGATCCTGCTGTGGGACGTCGATGGCGGTTTGACTCCGATCGATAAGTATCTGTATTCCAATGAGGATTACATTAAGTCTGGAGCGCTGCTAGCTTGCGGTATCGTAAATTGTGGAGTTCGAAACGAAGTTGATCCGGCTCTGGCTCTGCTGTCCGATTATGTCCTTCACCAGAACAGCACTATGCGCATTGGAGCGATTCTTGGCCTTGGGCTAGCTTATGCCGGATCGAACAGATCCGTTGTCTTGGAACTGATTGGATCCGTTTTCAGCTCGGAACGACGCACTGGATCGACGATGGAAGTCATGGGAATTGCTGCTCTGTCCCTGGGTATGATTGCTGTTGGTTCTTGCAACAGCGAAGTAACCGAAGTACTACTTCAAACCATTATGGATCGTTCGGAGGGGGAACTGAAGGACACCTATGCTCGCTTCCTCCCGCTTGGACTTGGTCTCGTTTATCTTGGCCGCCAGGAAGCAGCAGAAACCGTAATCGCAGCTCTGGTTAATAAGGAACCGTTCCGTTCGATGGCCACCACCATGGTGGAAATCTGCGCATACGCCGGAACCGGAAACGTTCTGAAGATTCAACAGCTTTTGCACCTTTGCTCAGAACACTACGAGCCTGCTTCTTCGGAAAGTGAGAGCTCTTCGTCGAAGAAGGACGCTGCCGCCGCCGCTGCTGCTGCCCAGAAAGAAAAGGAAGACAAAGAGAAGGATTTGTCCGCCTGTCAATCGGTGGCTGTGCTCGGAATAGCTCTGATTGCAATGGGTGAAGAAATTGGCTCCGAAATGGCATTCAGATCATTCGGAAATCTCCTCCGTTACTGTGAACCATGCATTCGTCGAGCTGTCCCACTCGCCCTCGGATTGATTTCCGTTTCCAATCCGAAGTTGAACATCCTGGACACGCTGAGCAAATTCTCCCACGACAGTGATGCGGAAGTAGCTCACAACTCTATCTTCGCTATGGGATTGGTCGGAGCCGGAACCAATAATGCCCGATTGGCCGCAATGCTTCGTCAGTTGGCTCAATACCACGCCAAGGATCCGAACAATTTGTTCATGGTTCGCATCGCCCAAGGATTGACGCATTTAGGCAAAGGAACACTCACCCTCAGCCCTTATCACAGCGACCGACAGCTTATGAGCCCAGTTGCAGTGGCTGGATTGATGGCCACCCTCGTTTCCTTCATGGATGTTAAGAACAGTAAGTAGATGGCTTCAGTTCAGTATGACTTCAGTTTAATTCACTATTCTCGATTATAGTCATCTTGGGTAAATCGCATTACCTGTTGTACACAATGGCCACTGCTATGCAACCAAGAATGTTGATCACCTTCACGGAAGACTTGAGCCCATGTCCGGTTCCCGTTCGCGTCGGTATGGTAAGTATCAACTCCGTCACTTTCACCATCCAACAATCTCATTTCAACACTTTCATTTCTAACAGGCCGTCGACGTTGTTGGCCAAGCAGGTAAGCCCAAAACAATCACCGGCTTTCAGACGCACACCACTCCAGTCCTGCTGGCCATGGGCGAACGTGCCGAATTGGCCACCGAGGAGTACATTTCACTCACACCCATTATGGAAGGTTTTTGCATTCTGAGGAAAAATCCCAACTATGTCCCCTAAGAAGATGGATGGACTGACAGAAAGCAAGGGTAGACAATCTTCAGGACCCGTTCGGAATGCGATTGAATGATTATTTCTATTGCTACTACTAATACTACGAAATAAAATACTTATCAATATTAGTTTACTCGTAAAAATATTTGTATTTTAGATGTTTCACAGCAACAAGCGTAATTGAAATAAAAACCCAAATTTGAAGAAAATTTTTATTTCCCTTTCTTCTTATTTCCACTGCCTGACGAAGAACCTCCCGAGGGTTTCGCCTTCCGTCCCAAGTTCATCTGCTTCAGCTTTTGATCCAATCGGCCGTGCGCCTTTTTCAGATCCTCTTTAGCCTGAACCGTCTTGGCCGGCAGGGGATGCATGAATTCCTCCCGTTCCTGTTTCTTTACCGCTTCGCCACAGCCGTGTATTTCCGGCAGGCCGTGTTTGAAGCAGAATCGTTGCTTGCAAAATCCACAGTTACTGCCCATCATGTTCGTTTTCTGCTTGCATCGCTTGAAATCGCACGTCTGGTCCACGGTCTTGACGGCTTCCAGGACATTGTCTAGATTCTGGTCAACCGTTTCGCTCGGCAGGGGTTTGAGTATTTCGGTGGCCTTCGTGACTATTTTTGGGTTGGTTTCTAATTTCAACTGTTTGCTGTGTTCCGTCGTTTCACTTGAAGAAGGTGTGTCGGTCATTGTTTGAATTTTGAATATTGTTTTATGAATTGCAATCAAATTCCAATGAGACGTAAATTGGACAGAGAAAAAATCCTTCCCCGAACTCGGGTTTTGTTTTGTTTTGAATTCAAATGTTGACGGTCCTGCTTGACAGTCGGAATTGAACTGCATTCTTCAAAAATGCATTTCGTGCGACATATATGATGTATACCATATGCAGCGCGACAAGTTTCATACACTGCAAATCTGAGATACTCATTACAGACACAAGGGTGAACGTATCTGGATATAATTTAAATTTATAACTCTGGATCAGGATGGTAATTTTTTTGTAGTAATTCGTTTATTTATGAGGCTCAGACGTGTGTAACACTTTGCGGAGCCTATATTCAGTTGTTTATAATGCTTTCCCTTTCAATGTTAGTAAAAGTGGCGTGCCAATTACTCGTGGCTGATGGGGCTATAGATCATTGCACGGAATGTATTAACCTCACTTTTTTGACAATTCAGGGAGCTTGTTTATAAGGTGTTAGAATCCGGACCGTTTAAACGAAATTTTTCATTGACTTTTTCCAGATTCTGTATGATAAGATTCAAGAAACAATGTAAAAATAAGCACTCTGTTTTCCGGCTGTTTTACTTGAATCGTTATGAATTTAGAGTACAAAAACATTAACCGAACTTACTGAAATTTTTCTAAGTCCACGTAAACAAGCTCCCTGAACTGTCAAAACTGCATTGATGACGCCATCGTGCAATGATCTATAGGATGGCATGCAGCCAAAAGTCAAAATCTTGCACGACCCTCTCCGATTTGGATGAAACTTTGCACATGTCTTCGGAATTGGTGATGATGGATTTTCCGCGGGGTAAGGGAATTTTTTGACTCAAGACATTTTTTTCAAAAGGGCGTATGTGTTTTGACATGCGTATTTTTCAAAAAATCATAACTCGAAAACCGTTGGTTGCGTCTGAGAAGAAGTTGTAGTTAATTAATTTGACTTCATGAAAAAAATATGTACACTGTTTAAAAAAATTTTTTTTTTCTTCAAGAATATCAAAAATTAAACTTAAAAATCAATTAGCAAATCTGTCCAACGTAAGATTTTTATAATTTTTTTCCAAAAAGACTTTAAGTCATAAGAAGAAGAATAAAAGTTGTTCTACGATGGAGCAACTTAAGATAAAAAAAGTTCTTAGAAATAGGAAAAATTCAAGTTTTTTCCAATTTGTTGTTTTTGCATAAATAACCATATTTTAATAATATAATACGATTTTTCTAGTGATTTTAAACAAAAATGCTCTTGGTGAGCAACATTCTATATGTACCCGTTTTCGAGATAATTTGAAAGTAATGTCGAAAAATGGCTTTTTCCATGGAAATATCCCTTTTTCAAAAGTTAGTCGTGATTGTCCATCTTCAGAAGTATTTTTTTCAAATTGTACATAAAATTTTCAACAACTATGCTTTTGACACCAAGAAGCTTGAACATCTTCTTAATTAACGAACCTTAATTACCAAATAAAAATTTTGAGTTTTTTTTTGTTCATACATGATTTATATATTTTTCTACTGTTTTTAAAAAAAAATTGTATTTACATTTTTACAAACACTATTTCCTAACATTCCTATAAGTATTATGAAAATCAGTATTTCGTCAGTTGAAAATAGTTTCACAGCGATTTTGTTATCTGCAACTGGAATGAAGGAGTGATATTTCTGTTTACCAGGAATCATTTTCGTTTGCCGATAACTACCACCCCATTCTGCAGCTCCCTCTTCATATTCTTCTTGTGAAACATAGCAAAATGATATTTTTGTGAAATTTTCTTGATTTCTCTTAACAGCCCAATCATACAATGTTTTCGCACTTGTTAGTGGATGTTCATGTTGTTTGGCCAAGCTTGCTCTTGTTGCCATTCGTTTTAATTTGCCGCCAATTGCATCACATGGTCCCTTACCATGTGAAGTTGCGAAAAAATGCCACTCAGAATCAATGTTGTATTTCTCTTTAAACTTGCAGAGGCTTGCAAAATTTTTCTATTTTTGTATTGGGAAGCAGCCCCTTCAGAAATAAAAATGGCCTTTTTTATATTCATTAGTTGATTTAAATACGTTAGTAATTTAGAAATAAATACTTGTACCGCAATTGTATCATGTCTTAGAACTTCTGATATTACAACAAAACTTAGATTTTTAAGCATTCCTGACTCCATATAATAAATAACAAACGGATGAATTGTAGCCTGATCATTGTTTCAATGATGACTTTGAACAGCATCCTGAAGTACAAATGAATAATTCTTTGCAAATTCGCAAATAATAACTACTTCTCCTTCTTTTAATGAAGACTTTGTATCTTTTAAAAATTTAGATTGCTTTGTTTTAATATAATCATGAGTTAATAGTTTTTCTAATTTCTCGCTAAAATATTCAACAAATTCATCGACAGGTTTTAATAGCGTTTCTAAATTACATCTATCAGTTGTAATCCATTTTTCGAACGATATCTCAGACAAGTTATGTTTCTCAAGTTCTTTTAAAAATCTTATCTCAAATTCTGACAGCGTGGGACAGTTTTCGCATTCACGGAGGTAGCAATAGTTTGATCTTGATGATGAATTACACAATAACTTCACAAAATGTTGATTACAATCAGTGTTGAATGAATATTTTTTTAAACTGTGAAGCATTAAATCAATATTTTCGTGAATTGCGCAAACACAAACGTTGTGAGAACCTGAAGCATTTAGCAATTTACAATGTTTTGGTCGTAATGCTGCAAAAGTACTTAATCCAATTTTATGTTCACTGACTTCTTTAAATCAAGTGAAAGTTCCTCTAAGTGATGAAAGTAATAACCGTTTTTGAATTTGTTGACGCTTACCATTAGACATAATCTCTTTGTCCCGGCATGGCTCTGCTGATGTCGTCCTCGTCAAAAAATTGTATCAATTGATTCTTTATATCCGGATGCAAACGATTCCCCGATCTGTCGTTGGGGGTAGCCAGTACTCCATTTTCGGCTGCCAATTCTTTTGCTTGTAATGCAAGGTATTTGTTTGTTTCAAATTTGCTCTTTATCTGCTGAATCGTCCACGAATTAGGCAAATCTGTTAATATACGTATTTTATCTATTCCCGAACAATCTGGTTGTATAAATTTTTCTTTTAATTTGGAAATAATTTCATCATATTCCACAACCTTTGTTTTCAATGTAGCTAACTCTTCGACTTCTTCTTGTGGTGGTAAGCTGAATAGATATTTTCTAATACCTGCTACAATTTCGGCAAATTTTTACCGACGGTATTTATCGTTTTTAAATTCTGTAATGGATATCGGAGACACATTTATTCCTGCAATTCCATTATTGAATAACTCAATGTTGTGTATCCTAGAATAATCCGGTAGGTCACTGTCCTGAGAAGATGCCGAGGTAATTGAAGCTGCCGATGGTATTTCCTCCAAATCGATCCGTGATGTGGTTGGTGCTTCGTCATGTCCACCGTTTTCTGGTTGCTCCACTCTTTCGACAGGATTACGACGATACGAATATAACCGACATGAATCACAAATTCTTAATGACGTGTCCAAATGGACCGTACACTGCATGGATAAAAGCTTTTCAATTAACTTGTCAGTTAAATTTAAAGTTTAGGCGAACACCGTCTCCCGATTTCACGAAAAGGTTTACAACAATGCATTGTTTCGAGTTCCATTTCAAATCGTTTTACACTTTACGCTACTAATGAAAGACACTGTTAAACTGATGTCATGACTTTGTAATGTAATCCTTTTTAAACGAAGTGGTACGCACTTTAGCTACTTTTTTGAAATATTGGTATGTGCAGGGGTATGCATGAAAATTATATTTTCTGTCAACATCAAAGGGAATGAATGAATAGGTATAAATGGGCGTAACAATTGTATTCTTACTGGTATAAACAGTTTAACAAATTAAATACATTATGTTTCTACCTGAACAAAATACGCTTGTACACTAACATGAATACTAATTATTTTTATTTCGGGTTAGGTTTTCATAATATACTGTAAGTAAAAGAAGCAAATTTTGTCGTGTTACCTACAGTAAATATCAGGAATCAGTTTGTCTAGTATTCTCGGTAATCAAAGGTATGTTGTAGAAAATTTTATGTACAATTTGAAAAAAATACTTTTGCAGATGGACAATCACGACTAACATTTGAAAAAGGGATATTTTCATGGAAAAAGCCATTTTTTCGACATTACTTTCAAATTATATCGAAAACGGATACATTTAGAATGTTGCTCACCAAGAGCATTTTTGTTTAAAATCACTAGAAGAATCGTATTATATTATTAAAATATGGTTATTTATGCAAAAACAACAAATTAGAAAAAAAAATGAATTTTTCTTACTTCTTAGAACTTTTTTATCTTAAGTTGCTCCATCGTAGAACAACTTTTATTCTTCTTCTTATGACTCAAAGCCTTTTTGAAAAAAAAATCGTACGTTGCACAGATTTGCTAATTGATTTTTAAGTTTAATTTTTGATTTTTTTTGAAGAAATTTTTTTTTTTACAGTGTACATATTTTTTTCATAAAGTCAAATTAACTAACTACAACTTCTTCTCAGACGCAATTTTATTACAACCAACGGTTTTCGAATTATGATGTTTTGAAAAATACGCATGACAAAACACATACGCCCTTTTGAAAAATTTGTCTTGAGTCAAAAAATTCCCTTAACCGGCGGAAAATCCATCGTCACCAATTCCGAGACATGTGCAAAGTTTCATCCAAATCGGAGAGGGTCGAGTTCAGTCATTTGCTCATTTGGCAGAGAAATGCTCCCATGTAAGTTTAATGGGCTGTCACTTTTCCTTGCGTTAATAATATTCCGTTCGATTATTACGCAAGGAAAACTAACCTTTCACCCGTACTGGAGCTGTTGTCAGAATTACTTTGGTAAAAATGGCAAAAATTACTTCAGGCCGTTACTTGTTAGCTGCATACTAGGCTTATAGCTAGAGGAACAGCAAATATTAGCTTAAATAAGTTACCTTCCTATAGGAAGGTAACTTATCTAAGCTTATATTTGCTGCTCGTTTCTTTGACTGCCATCAAGTCCTCGGTTCCTCTAACTTCTCTAAGGTCAGAAAAACAAAGGAATTCGTAAATCGTTTGCATGTAGGGAAAATCACGCATTCCTAAAACATCTCTTACCTCGCGGAAGGGTTGTTTACGTCGGTCCACTAGGGTATCCAATAGTCATGCTATGAAGGCATCTTCATCCGGGCAATACCAAACTGCGTGAGCGATGTCCTCATAACCGGTTCCGTACCTACACAAATTGCTATCAGCGAGGTTAATTCTGTAGGGATGTACGTCTAGCGAGTAGTGGTTGGACATCAGTCTTGACATCACACGAATGTAGCCCCGACTTACATACAGACCTTTGAACCACGGTCTCGACGAAACATTTGGAGTAATGGAATGTAAGCACCGCCCAAGAAAATTACTTGTCCAATCGTTTTGCCAGCTATGAAGAGAACTCTGACGCACTAATGGGAAAAATTCATCATGTGAAATTCTTCATTCAAAAACCTCGCCTTCTTGTGAGCCCACCTTCTCATTGCCAGGAATTGAGCAATGTGAGAGGACCCATACAAAGCTTATCCTAAATGATCTTTCGACCAACGCACACATCTACTTCCATATTGTTGAAAGAAAGTAAGATGATTTCCTCACTATTTTCATCAATTGAGGACATCAAGAGAACTGAGACTATCCGAGAAAATGAAATAATGGTCTACGGACATGCCGAAAATTATCCCCAATGTGAAATTGATTGCTGCCAGCTCAGCAACATATACAGAACAAAGTTCCTGAAGTTTCCTGTAGGCATATGAGTTTTCACGTTGACACCAAAACCAGTGGATCCATCAATGCCGGACCCATCAGTGAAAAATCTACTATTGCAGATTGGAATAAAAATTTGGGGAATTGAAATAGGTCGAAGTTGATCTGGAACTCCTTGAATATGCTGTTTCATGGAGAGATCATAATCAATGGAGGAAATGTGATAAGGGAAGCTTGATTTAATGAGGTGGCTGTTTCTTGCCAAGAGGAAGGAAAAAGAGCCATTTTCGAGAACCGAAAGAATAGTTGTTTTACAGAGTTTAATGAGGTCTTCCGGGTGAACATTCCACCATGTCCCGGAAATTGATCTTAGAAAATTGATCCTTTGTTGACATTTCTGTTTTAAATACGCAATGTGAGTACTCCAAGAGCATTTTGAGTCAAACATGACTCCAAGGTATTTGAAGGTCAAAGATTGGGTGATGTTTCTTCCCAACAGCTTGAGACGCAGTTGGGCTGGGAACCGCTTTCTAGTAAACACTACCAATTCGGGTTTTTTTTTGCGGTGAAAACTCGATCTCCAAATATGGAGACTGAATCAAATGCACCCTTAATATTCATAAATACTGAAGCCAATTGCTCCTTGTGTGCAAGGCCAGTTGTATATCACATGAAACCAACGCAAAGGAATTATTTGTTCCATTGCTCTTCCGGAAACCAAACTGCGTAATTGAGAGAAGGTTGTTTAATTCAACTCAACGGCCAAGTCTTCATAGGATCATTTTTTTCTAACAATTACCTTAAACATGATAGCATAGAGATCGGACGCTGAGAATTGTAAACAGACGCTGGTTGCTCAGGCTTTTGAATAGCTATTACTATGTTGGAACTATGTTTAATTCCACGAGAGTGTTATACAGGTTAAGTGATCGTCTTAAAGCGATATCGGGGAGATTTTTCAGAAGATTGAATTGAATCATATCATATATGAAAGAAAATTCCAACATTGTGAATGGTTCGTCCAGAATGCCATTACTTCTAGTATCCCGTAAATTTGGTTGTGTTGGGACAGAGTCGGGACAAACCTTTGTAGCGAAGTCGAATGTCCACTGCATGGAGTATTCTTCACTCTCTTTGGAGGATGAGCGATTTCGCATGTAGCGAGCCTTTCTCCAAATCGTTGTCATCGAGGTTTCTCTAGATACTCCCTCTATAAACGATCGCAAGTAATTGCGTTTCTTTGCTTTGAGTAAGTTTTAAGCTTTTTTCAAGCTTAAGGTACTTATCAAACAGCTCACATGTTTCATGTCTACGATAATCTTCAAACGCATCGGATTTCTCAAGATACAACTTAGTGCACTCGTCATCCCATCCAGGGGTGGTGGGTCTTCTTTTGAGGGATGTACTTGGAACACGTCGATTCTGAGCTTCTAATGCACTTTTGTACATCAGTTCGGAAAGGAAACGATACTCTTCTAATGCTGGAAGAGGATGGATAGAATCAATACCAAGGGTTACTGCCGATGTAAAATGTTGCCAATCAATATGCCTCGTGAGGTCATAGCAACATGGATTGGCTGGTATGTTTTTTGAAAACTATTTGTGATTGCGATAATAATTAGTAAGTGATTACTACTATGGGGATCATTGATTACCTTTCACAGACAATCTAATGATAGTGAATTAGAGCACAAAGATATGTCAACTCGACTTCCCCTGTAAGGAGTTTTTGTTATTCGTGTCGCTTCCCCAGTGTTCAAGATGTTCAAGTTGACATCGTCGCATAAGTCATAGAAAATATCTGCTCTGTTGTCATCGTATTATTCGTATGTTGTCAGTACAGTGGGAGTTCAGATCACCCAGAATCCAGTTCAGGTTTAATGATGTCTTCGGTGGGACATAGACAGAAGCTATGCAAAAATCTTTATTCTTTGCATTTATTTGGTAAGCGACGATTTTAATGCCTGAGATTATTGGGAGTGAGATTTTATAGATTTTATATTTGATCCCCAAAAGGACGCCACCATATGAATCATCTCGGCCCAGGCGAACAATGTTAAAATCGTGGAGGTTTAATTCATCTTCAGAAGAAAGCCATGTTCCACAGAGAGCAAATATATCACAATCAGAATTGTGAATCAAAAACTTGAACGTTAGACTCGTTAGGTATTAGACTACGAAAGTTCCACTGTAATACGGTGATCAAATCTTGAACCTCACTCGATGAATTATTCATCAAAAGATATGAATTCACCAATGAGGGGCCATGTACAGTCAATTACTTGAAGTAGTTTCCAACTATAGGAATAAGCAGGTCAATAAGTCCTCGGAGCGGTGCAGCATCCGAAAGACCAAGAGCATTTAAAATGTTATCCACAATGTCCCTAAAATTAATCTTACCTCGCTTGGACGGGATATTCTTAGAATTGCGAGAAGACGTAGCTTTTGGTTTTGGCAACCACTTACGGTTACTGTTATTAGGTAGCGGCGGAGTGGAATAGCTACAGCTATTACCGGTTTATTCGGTTTTTTTTTTTAAATTGACCCCCGCTACCTGCAATTTTTTGCAAGCTTTTGAGAGTTGGTCTTATTTGTTTCCGGCGCACACCCGGAAAACTAGTTGGCTTCCTTTTACCGGGGACGTGTACCTCCGGAAATCTACTCTCATCGGCTACGTCGGAGTCCAGTTCATCGGAAGACAAAATCATAAAAGGATTTTCATTTTTGGCGGCTGATACAGACGATGCAGACGCTCCGTTTTGCGACTTTAACATTTCTGCATACGTCTGCTTGGAGCGTTTTTGTATGAAACGTCTCACGTTACCGGTGCGCTCCTTGTATACGGGGCGGTTCTGCAAATCGTGGTGAGGCTCTTTGCCACAGTAGGATACTTTGTTGCTTCCTGTTGGCAAGCATCCTCTAGATGCCTTTGGCCGCATTTGCCACAACGGGGCTCTTTGTCGCAAAAAGTAGCCACTTGGTACAATTAAATACCCTTGGTACCAAAAGGCGCACTGGAAAAAAAAAACATTATCAATTTCAATAATTTTTTGGTGAATTGATCCAGCGAAGATCACTTAAAGCGAGTCCGGCGGTGAATACGTCTTTCTTCCATCTACCACTGATGCTGCATGCAATTGTTTACATTCCAAATTTTAGACGTAACAGAACCAAGAAACGCGTCTCATACCTTCCATAACGACTGCACGCGTTAGGCTCGCTGCAGAAAACACACCATCGATCTCCACACCTCGAGATGAGATGTAGACGTAGTACTCGGTATTATAACCTACGTCACTAGCAATTTCATTCGCAATATAATAGGTGCAGTAACACGCAGTTTGTTTCGGTTGACCTGATGAAATTCGGTTCCCGGATAACGACGCGTCAAATTTCTTTTAATGCTCAAACAATCTAAGGCTTTCACTTTCTGCCGAAAGTAGATAACCCAAGGAGAGACAGAAGACGCCCCCGTAGAATAACAAATAAACAAATAAATAAAACAAAATAAAAATCAGATAATTTTTTTGAACCACCCATATCGTTGCATAATGGGAGAAAGATAATCAAAAAAACACTAGCCGATGGGATAAAAACAAACAATGTATTTTGGTATGAGTTGTCACGTTTTCCCAAATCTCCCCTCTCCCCTTACAGCGTGGCATTTTCTGCAGTTGCTCGCAAACAAAGCACCGCTTGTTGACCGGCTGTGGATGAAGCGATGACGTTTCTTGCTCCGATGATGCTTGAAGGGAGTACTGTTTTCCCCTCGGGTATTCGACGAGGGCACTGGACAGAGCATCCGTCGGACTCGACATGGAATGTCTGCTTCCCTAAAGGAACGCTCGGCTTGATATCGGCGGTTCAAACAGTGCACTAATTTTAATCACCGCGTGGTTGATAGCGGGTTAAAAAAACCCGCATTAATCCACCGATGGTGAGACTGAACCCTTCTTACACTTCACCAGAATTACAAACTCAAATGTGGGCAATATTGTACTGGATACATATTTTCATCAGAAATTCCAAGAAGATTCAGAAATATTCAATATGTCATACATTCAGTTGATAAAATGAACTATTTGTCAATCCTGAACGTATTGTTCAGGATTGAACAAAAATTAAAATAATACCATTAATAGTCTTTAATGACCTGTGTAAGTTAGTAACATAAGAGGGAAAATTACATAAATATTCGAAATTTCATATAATCAGTTCATAGAATGCATTATTAGACAATCCTAAGCGTCAATTTTGATTATCGACATGGATTCAATATGCTTAATAAGTACATATTCGTTGAAAATAGTAAATGGAGACTTTGTGTAATTTACGAATATACTCGTTGCAGTTCAAAACCAGCCACTCGAGCCAATCGATGCTGCTCTAATTCTATACAGTAGCATAGTGTGGCTAGTCCGCTGTATGTGCTATACAACGCTCCAGATACGACACAATAGAATGCAGGCGGCATCGATTGGTGTGATTGGTCTTGTTCGGTTTTGCACTGCAACGAGTATATTGTCATCTCACAATTATGTGCTCTCAGGTATTGTTTTGGTCATATCTCCATGAAGAATTATCCAATCATAATGAAATTTTGACCAGTTATTTGGAGATATCATAGCTTTGATTTGGCACCAACAAAACTAAAATCGGTACACAAATAGCTCAGTATGTAATCGGAGACTAAACTGTTTGATTACTATTATAATAGGCCTTCAAGTACTGTTTCGTTCATATCTTCGTAACGAAATGTCCGAATGAAAAAAAATCAATAGCGTTCTATGGGAATGTTGTAGCTTCCATTTGCCGTCAACAGAACTGAAATCGGTTCACAGATGGCTGAGAAACCGATGTGACATTATTTGTAACGCACACACACACATACACACACACATACATACACACAGACATGTGCTCAGTTCGTCGAGCTGAGTCGAATGGTATATGACACTCGGCCCTGTGGGCCTCGGATAAAAAGTCGAGTTTACAAGCGATCTTAATACCCTTCTATTGATGTAAGAAGGGTAAAAAGGGAAGTTAACATAATGAAATTTTGAACACTTATTTGGAAATTTTATAACTTTAATTTGGCGTTAACAAAGCTTCAATCCTGAGCTTCAATTTTGATTATCGATATGGATTCAAGATGCTTCATAAGTACATATTCGTTGAAAATAGTAAATGGACACTTTGTGTTATTTTCGAATATACTCGTTGCAGTTGAAAACCAGCCACTCGAGCCAATCGATGCTGCTCTAATTCTATACAGTAGCATAGTGTGGCTAGTCCGCTGTATGTGCTATACAACGCTCCAGATACGACACAATAGAATGCAGGCGGCATCGATTGGTGTGATTGGTCTTGTTCGGTTTTGCACTGCAACGAGTATATTGTCATCTCACAATTATGTGCTCTCAGGTATTGTTTTGGTCATATCTCCATGAAGAATTATCCAATCATAATGAAATTTTGACCAGTTATTTGGAGATATCATAGCTTTGATTTGGCACCAACAAAACTTAAATCGGTACACAAATAGATCAGTATGTAATCGGAGACTAAACTGTTTGATTACTATTATAATAGGCCTTCAAGTACTGTTTCGTTCATATCTTCGTAACGAAATGTCCGAATGAAAAAAAAATCAATAGCGTTCTATGGGAATGTTGTAACTTCCATTTGCCGTCAACAGAACTGAAATCGGTTCACAGATGGCTGAGAAACCGAGGTGACATTATTTGTAACGCACACACACACATACACACACACATACACACACACATACATACATACATACACACAGACATGTGCTCAGTTCGTCGAGCTGAGTCGAATGGTATATGACACTCGGCCCTGTGGGCCTCGGATAAAAAGTCGAGTTTTCAAGCGATCTTAATACCCTTCTATTGATGTAAGAAGGGTAAAAAGCAAAAGAGGTAGTGCGGAGTGCCAAAAGATAAACTGAACCGAAGCTCTTCAGCGTTCGATGCGGAATGATGGTGTTGTCTTGCAATCATTATTTTTTCATTATATTTTAAAATTTGAAATTTGGAAATTTTCAATAGTTTTGCTTGTCAAAATTAAAAAGTAAATTAAATTTATTATCTAACAATGTTATAATCCACATACCCTTCTAATACCCTATTGCATTTCGTTGCTTTGATGGAATTTTTAAGGTTTTTTTCAAGCTTGAGGTACTTATCAAAAAGCTCATATGTTTCGTGCCTACGATTGCTATGGTATGGTTGAAAACAATAGAATACATCAGCGCCAACATTTGATTAGGGCGAGTCTGCGTTTGTAAACAAACACTTTGTCTGCTAGTTTATCGGAAGTTGAATACAATTATTTCAAATAGAATATATCAGCGGATAGAGAAGAAACTCCTCTTTTTTTAAAGAGTTCCACATTTTGTTCAAGAGAAAATGACTACGAAAGCCATCGTTTACAAAAGCAGATTCGCCCTAATCTGATGTTGGCGCTGACATAGTATTATGGTTTCAGTTGAAAACCGAATTTATCGACTAGCGACAATCGATTTTACTCTCATTCTGTACGTTATAACTAATGTCGGAAGTAGTGCGCTCTATGGCGCATCAGATGCGCCGTACAGCGCACTACTTCCGACATTAGGTATAACATACAGAACGAGAGTAAAATCGATTGTCGCTAGTCGTTAAATTCGATTTTCAACTGAAACCATAACATCAACCATTCACTTTACTGTAGTTTTATAAGGGAAGGTCCATTAATTATGTCACGCAGTGAGGGGGTAGGGGTATAGACACTCAAGTAATAGACCGGACAACGTGAGTCTGGCACATTTGATGTATCCGAAACAACTGTCAAATCGTATGGGAAATGCGAGGAAATGTTCGTTTTGGATACAACATGGTGGCACATTGTCCGGTCTATTACTTGAGTGTCAATAGGTAGGGGGTTTTTGGGACGATCCATACAAAAAATGTGACAAGGGGGGGGGGGAGGTCAAAATACGATACATTCTATCGTATTTTGACAGGGGCCTGGCAACCCTATCCTGTTTATTAACGTTTGACAGTATGCAACATATCACGGGTCTTATTTGAATAAGTCCCGTCTGACGTTTAATACCACGGGTAGGAACGCCAGCATTGTTTGTAAACAATGAATGTTTTGACGTTTGGTTGTTAGAGATTTTTTTTTAACTTACTCGTTTGTTTGTGAGGCTCAAGTGCCATAGGCATAACGGAGATGATGACAATAACTTACAAACTATGTTAATTTTGGAAAACCGAAAAATGATGTCCTGATAACCTGCACCACAGCCGCATTGATTGGTGTCTGAGAGCCCTATTCGATAGAAATGCGAGCCTAGCGAGTAGTGATTGGACATTAGACGACACATTACCTTGATAAAATCCCGGCTAATATCCAACCCTCTAAACCACGATTTTTTCGATACCTGTGGGAGAATAGAATGTAACCATCTGCCCAAATCTCCTGCATCCCATTTTTGTTGCCAGCTGATCAAGGCATGTTGACGGCAAATAGCAAAAAAATCGTTGAAGGCGATTTGTCGATCATAAATATCGCCTGCCATAGCGCCCACCTTAGCAAGTGAGTCCGCTTTCTCATTACCCGGAATGGAGCAATGAGAAGGGACCCAAACCAAGGTGATGGTATAGGAATTGTTTGATAAAGCACTAAAGACAAACTTTGAGTTATTGTTTTACCCATGAGTTGAGGCGGTATTTGTGCTGGATCACGCTTCCTATAAAAAACAACAAACTCAGTTTTCTCCAGAGAGAATTCGATACCCAGCTTTACAGCCCAGGTAGACAAATTGTCTATGGTATCCTGCAACGAACCCTGAAAGTTGTTCGCCCCTGGTCCTACAATTGAAACAACGGCGTCATCCGCAAGCTGTCTTAGCGTGCAATTTTCCATGAGGCAGCTATCGATGTCTATGACTTAAAAATTATAAAAAAGGGGGCTTAAACAAGAGCCCTGGGGGAGACCCTTGTAGCTAATTCATGAAGTTGTCGAAGACCCATGAGAAAAACTCATATGTTTCTCAGACAACAAATTGTACAAATAGTTGTTTAGTAACGGTGAAAGGCCACACTCGTGGAATTTGTCTGAAAGGACGTCTACACAAACTGAATCAAAAGCCCCCTTAATGTCCATGAAAATTGAACCCATTTGCTCATTTTGGCCCTAGGCCAGCTGTATTTCTGTTGAAAGCAGCGCAAGACAATCGCTCGTTCCTTTGTCTCTGCGGAAACCAAATTGAGTATGAGATAGAAAGCCATTAGATTCAATCCATTTGTCTAGCCGATGGAGAATCATTTTCTCTAGCAGCTTCCGTATACACGACAACATCGCAATTGGACGATATTGCTTTCCAGGAACTGATTAAATAAGTTCAGCAAGCGCCTCTTTACGACGTCTGGGAGGTTTTTCAACAAGTTAAACTTCGAATCCTAGAGGGTTTTGAGCTGTTTAGTGGAATACCTGTAACTAGAAATTAGAAGAAGAATTAGTATCTTCCATTTAATTCCAACTACCTTTGCTTATCTTCGACAGATACGCGTATTTCGTCTACAATGTGCAGACTTCTTCAGTGTCTCCTGACAGTGTCTCCTCCAGACACTGAAGAAGTCTGCACATTGTAGACGAAATACGCGTATCTGTCGAAGATAAGCAAAGGTAGTTGGAATTAAATGGAAGATACTAATTCTTCTTCTAATTTCCAGTTAAACTTGATTTTATCCATTCCTGGCGCAGAATTGTTGCATGAAAGAAGAGCAAGTGAGAATTCGAGCATAGAAAAGGGCGCATCCAATTCGTTACGATTGGTCTGCGCTGTGCGTCGATCGCACATTTGAGGATTAACCCGGATAAAAACCGATACTCTTCCAACGGAGGAAGGACTTCGACCGATTGCTCGCCATCGATGATCGCTTTAGCGAATTTACCCCAGTCTATGCATTTCGTTAGGTCGTACGCAATGGCGATCGAGCGAGATTGACACGAACCATTGGTGATTGAAATTTTGATAGGCAGGTGATCACTACCATGGGGATCTTGAATCACTTTCCACGTGCAATCCAATGATAGTGAATTCGAACAGATTGAGAGGTCTAATTTGCTTCCAGGGTTTGGAGGTGGAGCCACGCGGGTTTCTTCCCCAGTATTCAAAATAGTCAAGTTGAAGTAGTCCATGAGGTCTATTATCAATGCAGAACGGTTGTCGTTGTACGGTGACCCCCAGGCTGTACCGTGAGAATTAAAATCTCCTAAGATCAACCGTGGCTCTGGCATTGCAAGGCAAATAGTCGAAAGATCCCTGCGGGATATTGCCGTATTCGGTGGCAGGTATATGCTGGCTATACTAAAACTTTTGCCTCGAATAGTCACTTGGCATGCAACTACTTCAGGGCCTGTCATCGAGGGGAGATCAATTCTATAAAAGGAGTGGAGCTTATTAATCCCCAATAGCACCCCTTCATATGAGTCCCCTCGATCCTGCCGAATAATATTAAAATCGTGGAAAGAGAAATCTTTATCAGAAGAGAGCCATGTTTCACAATGCGATTTGTGAACTAAAAACTTAAAAGCGTCCAAATTTTTTAGAATACTTTTACTGTTCCATTGTAGTGCTTCGATCATATCCCCGACCTCATTGGATAAATTATCCATCGAAAGATATGATTGAATCAAGAAGAGGCCATTTTGAAGACAGTTTCTTTAGAAGATGTTTTACAAATGTGAGGATCATGTTGATGAGGTTCCTCGTTGTCAGTGAGACCTCGAAAATGGTGAAGATGAATTCCACAATCCCAGAAAGAGATATTTTTTCGGAGTCTTCGACTTGACACGGTCGAGATTCCGGATGCCTTGGTAGTTGGCGTTCTGGGCAAAAAACTGGAACAACTGGGGTTTTAGATGTTCCCGGAAGTGGCGGAAAGTCACCAGCCAGTGGTTTAAAACCTGGAAGAGAAACCTTTTTGGTATTGCCACCACTTCTTAAATTGTTCAGAGGTGGGTGGGGAGCCTGTTCTACAGTCAGCGCGTTCAGAGATGCTTGCTGACGGAGCCGTTGACGTCTTGCTGTAGCGCGCTTTCTCTTCGCTCCCGTCTGAACAACAGAGTACTCCTCAGCATTCTCAAAGTCTGAGCCCTGATCATCTATGGGCAGGGAAGAAAATATATTGTTGTCTGGTTGGGCTGGTGGAACAGCGGCCGGTGGGATCTTTTTAAGTATCTCTGCATAAGACCGCTTCGACCGCTGCTGCAGCGAACGAATTTGGTGTTTCTCCTGCTCTATATACTTCGGGCATGCAGTGAGATCATGTGGAGCTTCCCCACAGCATATACACTTGGGGTCCGTACTGCAGGGACCCTCCACATGTTGCTCACCGCATTTGCCGCATCGTGCTCTGTTACAGCAGTAAGGTGCAGTATGACCCAACTGTTGGCACTTGTTACAGTGCATGGCCGTCGGTACATAGAGGCGAACAGGTAAACGAAGCTTCCCCAACACGAGGAAATTCGGCAGGGCAGCTCCAGAGAAGATCACACGAAACGAGTTTGAGGGCTTTTTTTGTGCCGTCGGATGACACCTGGTTCATTTGCCTGACATCAAGGACCTGAACTGATGGAACGGCACGATTTTTGGACCCACCAGTTCCATGGGACTTGATATCAGCGCACGTCAAACACGGTTCGGTGACCACTCCGGCTATTTCTACTACGTGCAAGGGAAGATACACATGGTATTCTAAAGAAAACAGCTCTGAGGCAACAATCCTGTTTGCTTCTTCGCGATCACTTACAGTGATGCGAAGCTTACTGCGACTGGGAGAGGTTATATCTTGAATGCTCCGAAACGACTTTGCCAGATCTTTCTCAATTTGGAATTTGTTCAAAGGTTTACTTTTGGGCCGAAAAAAAACCAGAAAAGGACCTTTAGATCCGGCTGGATAAGCTTTACGGCGGGGAAGCTCGGAGGAGGATGAACCAGAAGGTGCTTCAGTTGGTGTTGGCTCCGAACCTTTTTCTGTCTCCATTAATGGTAAATGGGGAAAAGGTAACAGAATGGGAGGAATATCATCATCCGAACAATCAAACCCCTCCGAGCCCCGGCTCGGATTATTTTCATCCATCGTAGGGACTTAGAACGCCCACGAGGATAATTAAATAATTGTGCTCAATTCAATATCAGGGGAAAAAAAATCAAAATTTAATAAGAAATATAATATAAAAATGTAGGACACAATAAGAATGTTCGTAACTTACACGTGAATTAGTTATTTGTTTACTTAATGCGATTATATTTACCTAAAACATGCTCAAAAAAAATCACATACACAGCTCCTATCACAGAGAGAAAAAAAAAATCAAAAATTAAGAAAAACGAGATCCACTTATAGGTGGATTAATCAACCAAAAAAATTAACCAATAATTAAACAAGAAAAAAAAAATCCCAAAAAAATACTAATAAATTTTAAGAAAGGTTTCCTGTTTTCTGGGAGGATTAATCAACAAGAAAAATTTCAAACCAAAGAAAAAATAATAATATATATACAAAAAACAAGGAAAAAAAATTATAAATAAATAAATGAGATAATTTTTACCGGTGAGGTACTTCTGCCTGCTAGGGGGATTGTCCTCTATCGTCAGAGAGTAGTAGAGCAAAGTGGAAATAAAAAGAAATGTTTACCTATTGTTACACTTTGGTATGATGCGGCTGCTACTTGTCGGTCTGCACACAGGCTATTGAAAAACCTCCGGGTGCGTGAGGAACAAAGCCTCGATCGACGCGATGGAATGGTGCGGTGATGATGAGATGTGATGGTGATGATGATGATGATGATGATGATGATGATGATGATGATGATGGTGATAGCCGCCGTAGGGGAGAACAAAATTCTTCTCCCTTTCGGTGTCGATTATGGGTCGTTGGATGGTCCTTCACAAGGCTCGCCTGTAAAGGCCGCATCCTTCGTCCGAACGTCGCACTGTGGCACTATTTAACCGGCAGCTACACCAGCCTTAGTGCAAAGATAAAAAAACCACGATCGTGAGAAAAAAAACCAAAAAACCAAAACGTATTTCGATTGCGGAGCTAACGAGGTTATGACTTGCACACTCGAACGTTCGACAAGGAATGGTTGTTAGAGATGTTGACTACAGGAAAATCTCTGTTCGCCAAATCCCTGTATTTTGAACATGATTTTTTTTAGGGATAACCGTGTTAGCATAGGATTACATACACTTCTACTCAGTCGCTGACTAAAACGAAACGATCGTGAACGATTGTGCGCAACAAAACATTTGATCGGCAACAATACGCGATGTCGCATATGCATCGAGAGTTGCATCAAAAAGGAACAAACATTGACAGTTCGTCTTCTTTTTCGTCAAGCAAAATTTATCACCACTTTTCCAGAACGAACATCAGCAAAATATACGTGTAAGTTTTTCCATAGAATAAATGGCCTCAGGATTTCTCTCCAGACTCGTATCGGTATTTCAGCAATAGTCAGCTGATTTGTGTGTGCTTGCAGATCGGTGGGGGTGGATATTTTGACCAACGAGTGGGATTGATCGAACCCACTTTAAAAATCATTCTATCGTGCCGAAGCCAATTGAAAATACGGGTCGAATAGATAGGGAAGGTAAGTAAGTACCGTAAGCTGGGTGGGTGAAGGAGGAAAATAAAACTGATAGTCGAACAAGTCGAAGCAAAGCGACATGGTCAGTCCGGATAATGTGGAACAGTCACTCCGGAATCTATCGATCTCATCGATGGACGGTCGTCCGGGTAGCAACGGGAGCGGATCGGATATCGAGGAAAGTAAGAACCTGAAGTGGAACCTCCCGCTAAAGGAACTCTTCAAGATGGCTTGTGCGTTCTATAAAGGTGAGCAGTGGTGATGATTGCGACAGTGCATGGATTGAAAAGTTTTCGCTCATTACAGAGAAATCCGGCAAAGCGATTCACCTGAGCTACGAAGATAATTTGAAGGTAATTATTTGAGCTGACTGATAATTTATGGTGTAACGGGTGACCTTGTTTAACACGGTTTGTTTTGCTATCGTTGTAGTTGGTTGCATTTACGCAACAGGCAGCCCACGGTCCGTTGGATCCAAGCAAGGCACCCCAGCTGGGCATGTTTGATGTCATTGGAAAAGATAGGAGAATTGCGTGGCAACATTTGGGCACGATAACGAAGCTTCAAGCTATGGAGGGCTTCATAGATCTGCTGGATCGATTGTGCCCACAGTTTAAACCGTATGTCGAAGCGATCAAGAAAGATCGTGAAGAGAAAGCCCGACAGGCTCAGGTGGAGGAAGCCAGAAGGATAGAGCAGGTTGAGAAGGAAAAGGAGAAACTGGTAGAAATGAAGAGGCTCGAGGATGAAAAGAACAGAGAGGAGATCCAGAGACGCCAACTTCAGGATGCTTTGAATCAGCAGACGTATCATCAGTTTAAGGACTATGCTGAGAAACAGTTTCCAGGAAATCCCGAACAACAAGCGGTACTCATCAGGCAGTTACAGAACGAACACTATCACCAATATATGCAGCAACTGCAGGCGCAAGTTTCGAGTAATTATTCGCAAATACGAGCAACCAGTGTGCAGAGTGACTCCGCTGAAATCGATGGAAATGTAGCTAGCGAACAGCATCCCGGATTTCAGGTGGATCAAGCTAATACTGTCAAAGAGAACAGTCAGCTAGAGTACAAGGAGCAGTGCGATAGCGATGATGAGTCGGGAGGTAGGACATCCGTAAATCAGTCTCGAAATTGTAGCTTCTTATACTTTTTGTTCAACTTCTTCTGTAGAGTATGCTGTCATAAATCCTGCCAACATGTGGACAAAACCTGATGTGAAACTTTTCAAACAGGAAGTAACCTCAGGAAAAGGTGATGGAGTCATTCGAGTCGGACACGGCGATATAGTTACTGTAAGTATGTTTAGTCCTTTGGTCCGATCAGTTCAGAAACATGCTCAACATTAAAGGTCCGAGTTCCTACGCACGAAGGCGGTTCCAGTCTATTTTGGGAATTCGCCACTGACAATTACGATATCGGATTCGGAGTTTATTTTGAATGGGGGAAACCAATGACAACGGAGGTTTCCGTGCACATCAGCGAAAGTGACGAAGACGACGACACACTGGAGGACGATGATGGTAAAGATTCCGTTACGTTCTCGTTAGTAGATTTCCCATTTTAAATTACCCCTTTTGCTAGCAGTTTGTGTGGATGATCTCGAGTGTGGGGGACAGCAGCAGCAGCACAAACAGCAGTACAACGGTGGTGGTGGCAGCAGCGCTGCTTTGGCCAACCGGAATCCAATTTCAATCATCGTTCCCATCTATCGGCGCGAGTGTCAAACCGAAGTCTACGCTGGATCGCATAGCTATCCGGGCGAGGGAACCTATCTGCTCAAGTTCGACAACAGTTACAGTCTGTGGCGTTCAAAGACGCTGTATTATAAGGTGTTTTATACGCGATAATCGTCCTACGGCTGGCGGTAGGAACCTGGAAGGGAGCGCATTTTTACGAGTTCAGATTTGCTGTGTAAGGTCCTCGTATATAGCCGCTATTTGTATGGCAGATTAAAACCTTGGCAGTTCCTTATTTACAGGTGGTGTTATGCAAATAGCGGCAGTATGGGGAAACGCTCTGTCCTATAACTTTAAACGAGCATTGTTTTTTTTCTCTATTATTCTATCAATGTACCTTTAACAAATAACTAGGAGGAAATGTTACACACACACAAAAACCACAAATGGAAGCGTACGAAATCTAGTTAATTTATTATCAAACGCAGTTGTTTGTTAGTTGAATAGATTTTAAATGTAGCATGTAAACCTACCGTGAAGATAAAAAAATAATCAAAACTTGGAAGACCCAGGTATCCTGAAACCCTTGGAATTTAGGTGGATTTCTATTTGCTGGAAACGGCGACGCAAACTATTCAAAACTAAATGATTCTATTGCTGTCAAGAGAAACATGGTAGTGTACCTCATATTGTATGATGAATGTACTGTCCCTGTGAAGGTGCGACTAGGCGAATCGTCTTTAACTCAAATAATAAAAGTGAACATGATGTTATTTGATGTCATACTAAGCCGATGGTGTGTTTTTGCTTTCTGAGAAATGAAAATCGTAAAAAAACAAGCATTTTCAATAACAAATAAGGTTCCCGTTTCACCTGTGAATAATACAATGCCTTGAGTTTCTTTCCATGCACGTAAGCTATAATTCATATCATAGTAGGCTGCGAGTAAAAGAAGCCAATTTCCTTAGTTTGACAGTTGCACGAAATGGCGGCGTATTCGTGATTTGTCCCACGCACAAATGTCACAAAAAGACATTTCAATCGTCGTGGGAGTGTCCCGGTGGACCGCAAAGAGGGTCTACCACCGAGAAACGCTGGCATCAAAAGGAAGATTCGGGCGAATCCAGTGCATTCAATGAGGAAAATGGCGAAGGAATACGGAATCAGTGAATTTACGGTACGGGAAGATCGTAAAGGGAGAAGTCAAAGGCACGGAAAAAACTCACATACGAGTCGAGCGATGTAAAAAAATCTTGGTAAGGTAAGGTATATTAGTTCATTCACCGTTAAAGATGAGCATAAAAACGTGTATCTGACCAAGCCTCCTGCTAGCATGGTGTTTGGTGGCTTCCGATGCTAAAAAAAACCGTTGTTCATTCCAGAAGACGACAAAGTAAACACGGAGGTCTACATCTGGTTTTAAGTAAGTACACTCAGTAGCAAAAAAAAGCCGATCAAAATTTTCTTCCAAAAAACGCGTAACTTTTTCAATTATCAATATATTTGGCTGAAATTTTGACAACGTTATAACTAATGTATACACCTTATGTGACCAAAATTTTATGTTGATAAAAATTATAAATTTGAAGTTATCATAACATATGTGAAAAAAGTCATTTTGGACATACCAATTTCAAAAAACCGTATTTCTGTGAAAAATTTAGGTAGCATATTAAAAATTTCTCCATGACTTAAAAAAATACAGAAATTTATGTGGACAAAATTTGAACTGTTTCCATCAAGTGGTTTGCACTACAGCTGGCGCCAAAGTTGAGGCTCCAACATGAGTATTTTCCTTCTTCACCCAATATTGACCACGCTGAACTATCGGTGCAAATACAAAGCCGAAGCGAATTCATCTTATTAATTCGGCCCAAACCTGTATGATGACAACGCCTCGGCTTTTTTTTTTGCACCGATAGTTCAGCATGGTCATAATTGTGTGAACAAGGAAAATATTCATGTTGAAGCCTCAACTTTGACGCCAGCTGTAGTCCAAACCACTTGATGGAAACAGTTCAAATTTTGTCCACATAAATTTCTGTATTTTTATAACGTTGTCGTTAGCAACGTTAGTTATAACGTTGTCAAAATTCCAGCCAAATATATTGATAATTGAAAAAGTTACAGAAGGTTGAACAACGCGTTTTTTGTAAGAAAATTTTGATCGGCTTTTTTTTGCTACTGAGTCTATGTTCTTCCTCCGTCCACAAAATCGGCTTAATAACTGCCAGTGCAGTTTTATCAACCGATAAACAAGAATTTCATCAGACGAAATCTGAATATCATCTTTTGTAATGATTTTTTTTAAAATAAATTAGTGATTTTGAAACTTAATAGGAACATGGAACCAGCAGGACCGTCATCATCGTTCCATAAGAGTTGATGCTATCAATGTTGAGTAAAAATACCATGTACTGGGCTCTACTTGCATATTTCACGATCCCAAAGGGTAATTGATATTCATTGTGGTTTATTGAATTTCACTTCTGACATTTATAAATTCATATTGAAAATGCACATGTTTATGTAAATGAATATCAACGCATTTTGAAAATTGAACGTTTATTCTTAAGGTTACATTTGTTGTCACGAGTTATCATTTAATTTTCGAATGGAGCTTATAGGTAGTCAATGTTCTGTTGCCTGAAAATCCACGTTTTTGAATATAACGAGCAAGACTTTTGTCAAGACTGATAACTGCCCACAAATCAACTTGCTAGAAAGGATATACGCCGGAAGATGAATTGAGAAAGCTCGGTAGTTCGCACGATTCTGCTTATCGCCATTTTTGAGGATTGAGCATTCAACTCCTTCTTCCCACCTCTCTGTGGATCCGTGGATACACTAAAAAAAACATGAATAACATCTATGTGTTCTGACATATGGATTTTTGCAATGCGATCATTTTCGTTACGAGCTATTCGTAACCACACATACTTCCGTGGATCAAAGAGCAGTATGGCCCGAAACCAAATGTTTGTATTTCAATAAGATGGTGCTCCGTGCCACACCTCGAACCGCAATCAGAATCCCGCCAATCAACCCCGATGTTAATCTGCTGAATTACTCAGTATGGCGCGCCAGGAAGGCCAAGGCCTGTTCTAAATGCCATCCGAGTACAGCAAGCCTCAGAGAAACATGAACCCGTACCTGGAGTGAAATGGACCCGGCCAACGCTATTATTAACGGAAGCCAGTTCTTTTTTCTTAGTGTTTCAAGCTTATTGCTTTCGCAATTAGCTTATTGCTTACTCTCAACTTAATGTTCTAGATGCACTTCCACAATTAGTAATTAAGAGCTTTCGATGCCAGGCAGAGATCGAAATTATCGCTCAACTGCGTGAAAACCATGCTCTCTCTCAAACAGGTTTTCGATGAGTAGCGAACCGTTCACATTTTCATCTCTCCTTTTCGCCGATAATTCATTATCCTCTCGCTTGCATATGCGAAAATATCTCTCCACAATTCAACGAACATTTGTTCTCATGTCACATTTTTCACTGAAAACATGCTAAGATCGCAAACGAGGAGCAAAACCCGAAAATAAGGCCAAGTTGGTGCACACTGGTACCGCCATGGACCATCATTATAAATTATAATGTCAGAATAAAACAAGCATAAAGACAGGTGCATTTTCAGGTTGTCAAAAAGTAAGTGAAAAATAATTATCGGCATCTATGATTCACCGAAAAAGAAACGATTTATCAGCTACTCATGCTCTCCGAAAATTCTAAATCGCCGTTGCTTTTCTCGCGAAAACTGCTGTGAGCGTATAATAGTCTCTCGCTTCTCACATTCTTATTTGCTTCTCCAAGCGGGTGAAAAAGGACGTTTTTCTTCTCAAGTAGGCGAAAATTTCGGTCTCTGATGCCAGGTACAACATTAGTATGATTGGGTGGTAAGTACAATCATACCCTATGTTCAGGGTGTCGAGAAATTTTCCTTAGCAAAAGATTCCTAAACCAGACCGGGTATCGAACCCGGCCACCTCCAGCATGGTGTTGCTTTGTAGCCGCACTTTTACCAACTGAGCTAAGGGAGACCCCAAGCGTGTGGAGGCCGTAATTACAGCAAGTGAAACTTCGATCGATGATTAAAATAGTTTAAGACTCTCAGAAACATACCTTTTTTGAATATTATTGTTACTGTTATTTTTATGCCTTCAACTAGGGCGTATCCGGGGACTACTCCCCGCCGGGTCTATGCAACCTATTAATCGTTCCCGTTGTACGTGTCAGCTCGTGTGATACTGTAGACTCAGATGGGTGGGCGTATCCGGGTCCTCCACTGGGTAGGCGCAGGTGTCCGTCCAGTTTCTGGTACATTAATTCATATAGCCAATGCTTCCCTTGTCTCCAATCCTTTCAACTACTCGTAATATTTTGTGATATAGTGGGTGGAATCGTTGTAAAATTTTACCGAAACATGGAATTATTTTTAAAGATATCTGAAAAATTTCACCGATATCCGTAAAATCGGATTACCGAACGTTCAGCTGTTGAGAATTCGGTAAGACTTTGCAGATTTCTGTAAAAAAATCTAAGTGTGTAAGCAGTTTGAAAGTGTCGCATTTTTTATCAACTCACCCTTTAATAAACACACACCGATAAACAATAAGACTCGCCAACCGCAACTTTGCATAGCTGCAAGGTTGCGGCTTATCATTTTTGACTTGTCTATATTCATTTGCCGATAGCTCTTCTCAGAAGCTCAATTTCAAAATATGATGTATGATGAACACTATGGTGCTTGAGTAGAACTACAACTTTGTTCAACAAGTTCATAGCCTCTATCTCTTATATCTGGAGGAATAAGAGCACATATTCGCCAGTGATCTTCTCGCGATGATATCTCGCGGTGAAGATCACGCGAATATCGTCGTGAGATAACTGTGAATATACGCTCTCCTTGTCGAAGATACTTAGGAGTTCAGAGCAATGTACTGTTACACAAAGTTGTAGGTCTACTCATGCACTACATCATATTTTGAAATTGACCCTCAGGAAGGAGATATTGGCAAATGAATATGCCTGAGTCAAAAATGATAAGCCGCAACCCTGCATAGCTGTTATTCTGATTGAAGGAAATTTTAGTCCCTAGAAGCATTTCGCGCCTTCTGTAAACTTTACGCTTCAGGCGACCTGTAGTGGTTAACATCAATGCCTCTCATGTCAAAGTCACGAGTTCAAATCTCACCCCTGGACAAGTTGGGAAAAACACCCAAAGAGGTGTTTGAGTGACTACGACGGAAGATGAACCAGCCCGAGGCTGAAAATCTCAATAATACAGACACTAAAAAAAAACTAAAAACTTTACGCTTCTATTGATTTCTAAGCTCATCTATTTGGAATCAACCGTCCCCCCGGGTGTTATGATTTCATTATGTCATGTCAATACGTTAAACAAATCTCAATGGTTTGTGATATATTGGGCAGAATTTTATAATTTGAGATAACTCAATGCAGACGTCTACCAAATTAGGCCGATCGACAGGCAATCAGTGTGTAATCACCTGGTACCTCATAGCAAGATGCTTAAGGTTAAAGAAGTCGTAATTAATTTGGGCAATGATGATGATTGTCTGCTTTTTTCTTCTTCTTTCTATCAAAATTTATTTTAGCCATTTTCTGTAATAAATTATTATCTCATTTTCCTGTGCATGTTCACAGAGTAGACTTTGCACGACTCACTTTTTAAGATCATTTGATTAAACAAAACAGTATAAATTCACTTTAATCTGGTAGTTTCAAAAACTTGTCTGCTTACACAATACACCAACACAACGCGCAATTTGCTTCTCAAACTAACACTATTACAAGGACCCATCATTTTATTTTTCCATAAATTATTCTGGTTGATTTCCACATTTTTACAGATTTTAAAGGGATTCTACTACTTTCGTGCTGGACTTTTCTTCCTAAGAAAATTCACTTTTTGTTCTTTCAAGCTTGTACCTTTAGATAAGCAAACTGCTTTCGGAAATTTCCAAACGAGAAACAAGCCTGTGCACACTGTATTGTCAAATGTAGCAGAACAGCTGGCTCAAGCTTTGATCACTCAAGTTCAAAAACTCTGAGATACATCTGCTTCAAAACATGTTGTAGTACGGAATGTTTTTCGATGCCTTACGATATATTTATTGAGTTGAAGCAAAATATTTGCTAATTTGCTATGAAACATAATCTACCATGAGCAACAATTTTGAAAGGAATAGTATTCTTCCCTGAGTTGGCAACAATGCTCGTCAGCTGATATTTTTGTTCCGCCCAGTTTCCTCCTATCAATTAGTAAACAATCTTTGCACAGACCGAGCGTAACTTTGTCAATAATTGAAATTAATTCCGGTGAGTAGTAATATCGCAGAAAAGGAAAACACAACGGGCTGCGTTAATTCGTGAAGCAACGAAGCGGTTTGCACAGGAATAGTTAAGTGATCACGAATAATATTCATCGCTGGATGGATATTCGAAACTCATCAACGAATCAAAGTGTTCTGTTTGTCGAAGATCCAGTAAGTAGTGATTGTTATTCAAAACGTGAAGATGAAAATTTTAAATGGAATTGTGCACCATTATCAACTGAGGAAATATTCAGTAAACAAATATTCATCATTTCATTAACGATTGGCGTGAAAATTTGAATCCTAGAGGGTTTGAGCTGTTTAGTAGAATACTTGTCACTATAAGTTAGACGAGAAGACAGTAATCTCCATTTAACTCCAACTAACCTTTGCTTATTTTTTGACAGACACGCGTATTTCGTCTACAATGTGCAGACTTCTTCGGTGTATCGTGCTCGTACTTCAGTCGAGTTATTAGTACGAGACACTGAAGAAGTCTGCACATTGTAGACGAAATACGCGTATCTGTCAAAGATAAGCAAAGGTAGTTGGAATTAAATGGAGATTACTAATTTTTCTTCTAATTTATAGTGAAAATTTGTATGCATGCGGTTTTGGGCTGGGGAAGGTTCTCATGATGGTTTGAGACCCCTTTGAGAAAGGGGGGCTCCCATACATATGAAACAAAATTTGTTGCATAACTCGAGAACTAATCAAGCAAATGGAACCAAATTTGGCAGGTGGAGGTTTTTGAACGCAAGAAATGTTTCTATAGTGGTTTGAGACTTCCTCCGAACAGAAAGATTCGATGAGCTAAGACATAGAAATTTGTGTGTGGCCCCAATGGAGTTTGTACTGTTGACATACATCAGTCAAATTCAGATCTCCAGCTGTTGTTATCCTTACTTATGCCAGTTAGAACTTTTTTGTAGAACTAATATCGATCGGAAGAAAACTAAAATTATGGGTGCATGCTTTCGTTTATATTCAATTTACTTTTGGAAGTAAATTTCATCAAATTTGTATTCAGTTTAAACTGATAGTGGTTTCGAAGAGTTCATTTATTGTCATGGATTTTCACGTATCCTTCCCACGTATGATCCGTTTAAAAAGTTCTATAAGAATTTTGAATATCAATACTTACCGATACTAGCATTATACCACAAACTCACATCATTGAACAATAGTGGAGTAGTGGTATGCATGTTCGCAAAAGCAATTTCTGCTCCTTCATTCAGCCTATGTATCAACAATGTCATAAATCTAGCAATAATCGGTGAATTCATGTTGGCATCATGATGATCGATTAATTTTGATGCACACAGAAAAAAAGCGTTCTCGAAAATGATAACGGACCGTGAACTAGTTTCACGTTCTCAGGATATTTTCCCTTTAAACGTTATCAAGTTCATGATAACGTGATTCAGTTTAAGGTGTATTTATGCTTGTTCTTGAATTCATGACTGCTGCTCACGACTCTTGGTACAATTTTTTTTCCGTGTTGTTGAGACATTATTCATTAATTTATAGTTATATACTTGAGTGATATTTTCGAATTTCTCAACTTTTTAGCCACTATGGCTTCACTGGTTAAGCTGAAAAAATTATCAAGTGACCTAAATTTGGCTAAATTGAACTGAATCGCTTAATGGTGCGTATTAGATGTGGAGAATATAGTCACATGTTATAAATTAACTATTCACATAGAAACACGAACATTGCTTTCACAAGAAAACTATGGCAAAATATATTCATTGATTGATCATAAATGAAGTAATAAATATATGAAAATCGTTTAGGTTTGATCAAGTAGTTTTATTTTAGACAAGCTGAACCTGGTGTGAGCCTTGCTACGCATGGAACTAAATGAATGAAAATTGAATAGAACTGACGTGTTTATGTTTTTTTTTCTGAATGAATTTGGTGAAAATATTTCGTTTGCTAATGTGTAATTTCTGCAAAAAAAAAGGTTTGTGTTTTTAATTTGACTTTTCGATTGGTAATTTCTGGTAATTTCTTGTCTTCCTATGTAGAACCATTTTAAGCAAAACAATGCATTAGGTCTTAAGTAACATTGAGAGACTCTCTTGGTCGACTTTCTCTTTGCGTTGCTACGGCTATGTAAAAACATGTTTAACTATTTTCAACATACCTTATGGTAGTAAAAAGTGTGATAAGGGATCCAATACGTTGAAAACATCAGCAAATCGTTTAATAGACAAGCTTCTAACCAAAGAGAAATTCGTCGAAGAGAATCTCTCATTGTTACTTAGGACCTAATGAATTGGTCAGCTTGATTTCATAAATAAAACATTTATCTTCAAACGAAGCCGTATCCTTTCAGTTTGAGGGTAATTTTTTGCTTGCACAACCTTAGATTAACTTTGTGTGCATAATGTAGCACGGAGAGTATTTCAAGCATTCCCCCTTTACACATTTCGTGTTTGGATGGATAATTCTCACGTTTGGTTTAAATTTCCTTTTCATTTGTTTGAGGGCAACCTCCTCCCCCTCCCTCCTAACTAATGAAAGCGTCTCGAGCCACCTATCAAAAAAAAATCCGGCCTAAAAACCCCAAATTTGGTTTCATTTAATTGATTGGTACTCTAGGTTTGCAGAAATTTGTGTTTCATTTGTATGGGAACCTTTCAGACGGGGAAGGAGCTTCGAACCATCATAGGGACTTTTCCTGGCCCCAAAAATCCCTGCATAAACATGTTCATACCAGCAGGGATAGTTCTCATGTTTGGTTGAAATTTGTGTTGCATTTGTATGGGAGCCTCCCTTTCCGTAGGTACAACCATAAAAACATTTCTTAACTTTAAAAATTTGCCCATGCCAAATTTGATTCCATTTGTTTGATTAGTTCTTGAGTTATGCGGAAATTGCTGTTTCATTTGTATGGGACCCTCCTCGTCCAAAGTGGGAGAGGGATTTCAAACTACCATAAGATCCTTTTCCGGACCCAAAAACCCCTGCAAACAAATTTGCAAAGCAGTAGGGATAGTTCTCATGTTTGGTTGAAATTTATGTTGCATTTGTATGGGAGCCCCCCTTTCCTTAGGTAGGAGGGGTCCCAAATAACCATAAAAACATTTCTTAATTTCGAAAATTCGCCCATGCCAAATTTGGTTTCATTTGCTAGATTAGTTCTCGAGTTATGCAGTACATAATTTGTTTTTCATTTGCATGGGAGCCCTCCTTTCTAGAGGCGGGAGGGGACTCTATCTATCATAAGATCCTTTCCATGATCCGAAAACCCCTCCATGCTAAATTTCACGCCAATTGGTTCAGTAGTCTCCTAGTCTATAAGTTCCAGAAAAACAGATAGACAGAAATTCATTTTTATGTTATAGAAGATTTATTTATTTAGTAAATTGCATCAAATTTGAAATTAGAAGAAAAATTAGTATTTTCCATTTAATTCCAACTACCTTTACAAGACACTGCAGAAGTCTGCACATTGTAGACGAAATACGAGCATCTATCCAGATAAGCAAAGGTAGTTGGAATTAAATGGAAAATACTAATTTTTCTTCTAATTTTTAGAGTCAGGTATTCTACTAAACAGCTCAAACCCTCTAGGATTCAGAAAATTTGAGTTCAATTTGAACTGATAGTGGTTTCGAAGAATTGATTTATTGTATTTTTACTTATCCACTTATGTATGATCCGTTTAAATAATTTTATAAGAATTTTGAGTATCCGTACTTACCGATACAAGCATTATACCACAAAGTCACATCATTGAACAATTCAATAGTAGATTAATGGTATAAATGCGCGAAATTCGAGAAAATTTAAAAAAAAATCACATTTAAAAATAAATTAAAATTGTTTTTTGAACAGTTACGATACATGGCACCTCTAATCATTTGTAGAATTGTTTTCTTTTTTATTCAGGTTGCTTTTCAAAATCCAAAAATAAACAAAGTTTCCAGATTCAACTTCGTTGAAATCTCCTGGCTATGCCGTGAATGCAAACAAAACAGAAATGGTTTTCGCACTTGCGCACATAACGAATCCGAACCCTCGTAGATTGACGAATCAAAGGCAATCGGCGAATGAGGACGACTATTAAACGGAATTTTCGACTATGAACCTGTAACCATGGTTGCCTGCTATTCACCGTTTCCCTCGAAAACAAGAAAAGATAGGAACAACAAGTTTGTTTACCAGCCACGCGTCCGCATCAGAATCCTTAAGTGCCGACAAAAAAAAAGTAGCTTGCGTCGCTAATTTTCACAGTTTTGAGTTTCTTCTCGATTTGATCTTGATTTTACAATATTGCATCACAAGTTAAGACAGTGGATGTCAGCTGGCTATCGGAACCAATCGATCGTTTGTTGAGATTTTGTCACACTCGGTTTCCACGGTAACCGTGCATGGCGACTGCGACGAACGACGGGCAGCCTACTTTTCGCACATATTCTGGTTCCCCCTCCTCCTTAGAAGAACAGCACATGCTATGCGATTGTGCGTTCAGCCACCGATTTTCCATATGTTGTCGAAGGGAGGCGTGTGGGCGTTGCAAGTTGAAAATGTGCGCTTACTTGAACTAGCGCCGATTTATTGTTAATTAAAAAATTGAGTTGGAGAAGCAAAATAAGTGTAACACACTGTCGGTGCGCTTTCAGTATTTTTTTCTTCTTCGATCGCGTTGACCTTTGGAGATTGAGCTACTATTAATCATAAATCAAGACGTGTGTGGATGTATGTATGTTTGTTGTATGTGCGAGAAGGGAGCAGATACTTGAGATAGATTCAACTAAGCTGTTTATTCTTTGGTGAGCAAGCAGCTTTTGAAGAAAAAAAAAACTTAATTATTCGACCCCGGTGGAAGTTGTTGTCGCTGAATAAAACGCGGTAGAGGATTTGGTGTCTAATCAGGATCTATTGAGGTGCGTTCGGTCGATGAGAAGATTTTTTTCAAAAATAAATTCAAAATATTGCAACGTTCTGACTATGCAAAATCAACATTTTGTTGACATAATTTTTTTTTTATAGAAAAAACCGTACTTCAACATCCCGTCAAACGCAGCCGTTGAGATGTCAGCTTGAAAATCAAAACGTTTAAATTATTAACGAGATATTTACCAGATAAGCAACGCTATCCTTACGAGTAGAGGAAACTGGAACCGATCATCGAGTGCTGGTGGTCCCTGTCGAAAGCCCTATGCCTGATTGCGAGGTGCGTGAGTGAGTGAAGTACAACCACACTTCTCATCTAAAATGCCGACCGTCGCACAGGTGGACATTGTCAGTACAATGTTAAGAGCTCCGGTTACCAATAAAATCATTAGTGAAGGTTGACGGGGTTGTAATTGGTTATAGGGTTTTTTCCCCTTCTTCTTGCTAACCCCACCGGGTCTTAGATCGAGATATAACTTCTTGGCCGACCTGTCGAGTACCACTCCATTCATTGATTCATCAAAAGGCTCTGCTGACCTATTTATGTTTGTATACAAACATGATACGCACAATCAAGTTTAATTTATTTAAGCCTCTTGGTGGCACTGACCAACACAATACGGTCGCGATCAGTCGAGGCGTAGATCGTTCATTTTTTTTTGCTGCATGCTGCCGATCCCAACCAACCTGAATCTGACAACTGCCTGCTGATGCTATTGATGCGTGGCTGATGTAATATCAGGGCTCGTATTGTTGTAGGACTAAAAATTAAACTTGCCCCTTTTAGTGGATGATGATGATGGTAAGGAGTTACAACAAGACGACATGGCTGTTTCCCTTTTACGAGGGTGACCTTTTTGGCGAATATTTAATAGCAACAACGACTGCAAGAAATGAGATCACCACCAAATGAGCGACGATCGATCTTATCGGTAGTAAAAAAAAAAATGAAAGAAGTCAACTGCTATCGGACAGTGATGTGGTGGTGGTTCAGGTTGTGAATATCCTTCGACTTGTCTGTATATACAAACAGTGGTAGAAGGGTGTTGGGAGCCTCAATAATTTCTCAGAAGAATGAAGCAAAAGCTTTCAGAAGTCGTAGAAGAAGTGGTTTGTTTGGATATTTTGAGCATACTCTGTTTTTATTTAAATAAATTTTATTCTGACCAGGGATTCTCATAGTAGTGGTGGAAGAATTGGATTTTTCTTGCAGAGATTAGAACTCAAAAGATAATCGGGAAAACTTTAGAACAAGTCTTCCTGCTTATTTTGAATGCCGTCTGTAAGTATTAAATCGAAGTACTTAGTTTCCAAAAAGATCCACGCTGAAATTTTCGGGAAACACTTTTTTTTCTGAAAAGGGGTTGGATTAAATAAATATAATCCAAAAGTATTTACTATGGAGAACTTCTACTTAAATCACGGAAGATCCTATAAAATGAATGTTAATTAAAAGTCGGCAAAAACTTATCCTTGAATTTCTGTTTCGATTGAATAATTTTTAATATTTTAGTAGAATACTGGGTTTGCAGCTCCAAGATTTTTTTTGACGTACACTGACAAAGGGAGTACGGAATCAAATTGCGGAACACACAAATATTCGACAAAACTCGCCCGGTCAACCAATCATCTTCAAATTTTCAGGGAGTAAAATAAAACATGTTATGAATATTTTCACATGTGTGTTTTATTCAATTTCAATTCCATATTCAAATGCACGAACCTTCTTCTTTACACTACTCATAATGTCCTGTACAACATTTGGACTAACTTTTTTTTGCGTGGCAATCCATTTTTTCTTCATATTACACTAGTCGGCAGTGTTTCACTCCCTTCAAGTATATATATTGAATTTTATAGATTTCGCCACGCTGAATTCAAATATGGGTTCAGAAATGCTGTAACGTGTCAAGTTTTTGAGAAAAATGTGATTAAAATTCACAAAAACACGTATTTCCGTAGTTATAAGATCTACCTCATCAACAACCAGAATATTGGCTCTGCCCTTTGCAAGTTGGACTTGGATTTTATGAAATGGACCTCCCTGAATCCATTCGTGAAAACAGATTTTCCGTAACACGTAAGATTAATGAAATAAACCGGGATTTCATTCACAAAATTACGAATTTTCATAAAAATCAAAATTTTCTATTTTGAAAACATGAATTTCAGCTCCGCCCTTTGAATGTTGGGTTTGGATTTTATGAAATAAACCTCCCTGAATCCATTCGTTATCACAGATTGTTCGTAACACGTAAGATTAATGAAATAAACCGGGATTTCATTCACAAAATTACGACATTTCTTAAAAACAAGATTTTCTATTTTGAAAACATGAATTTCAGCTCCGCCCTTTGAATGTTGGGTTTGGATTTTATGAAATGAACCTCTCTGAATCCATTCGTGTTGAAAAAATGAGTTTTTATTCAGAAAATTGCGAATTTTCATGAAAATCAAGATTTCCTATCAGTCAGTCAGTCAGTCAGTCAGTCAGTCAGTCAGTCAGTCAGTCATTTAGTTGAAATTTTCTCTATATTTTTCAACTTAAATTCACTTTGTTTTCTTTTTCCTTTTATAGCTCTCCAAAGGTGTATGCCTCTGTAGCATCCAGCAGTAGTCCGCTAGCATCGCTGGGCTCCATTTGCCAGCAAAGTTCTTTTCAGTCTGTGCGATATCTTGATGAAATCGTTCTCCATGTTCATCTGAGACGGCTCCCATATTTTCTGGGAAGAAGTCCAGATGAGAATGCAAAAAGTGCAATTTAAGTGACATATTACATCCCAGTGCAGCATACGAATCAACCAGCTCTTGAACGATGTGTACATAATCCGGAGACTTTTCATTTCCCAAGAAGTGACCACAAACCTTTTGGAACGCATTCCATGCTCCTAACTCTGTCGCGTTAAGAGTTTGCTGAAAATTGTCGTCTTTAAGGAGTTTCCTAATTTGAGGGCCAACAAATACTCCGTATTTCACCTTGGCTTCGCTCAATCTCGGAAACTTTTTCCTCAAAAAACAATATGGTTCTCCTTGAATATCCAGCTTTTTGACAAAATTTTTGATCAACCCAAGCTTAATATGTAGTGGAGGTAGTAAAATTTTGTCCCTGTCGACAAGAGGCAGATTTGACACATTTTTCTTCCCAGGTACCATCTCGATACGTGCTGGCCAATGCTGCTGGTGGTAATGTTTATCCCTCGCACGACTGTCCCATTCGCAGAAGAAACAACAAGGCTTTGTGTAGCCTCCTTGATGCCCAGTGATCAATGCCACTACCTTAAGGTCTGCACAGAGATTCCACTGGTGTTCCGAATATTTAATCTTTTCCACAAGTGTTTTTATGTTCTCATAAGTTTCCTTCATGTGAGCTGCAAATGCAACTGGCACTGAAGAATACTTATTTTTACTGTGCAGTAACACTGCCTTCAAGCTTTTGCTTGAAGCGTCGATGAAGAGCCTCCAGTCAGTTGCGCGATACTCTAACTGTAGCTCTTCCATTAAACCTTCGATGTTGTTGCAAAAGACAAGATCACCGTCCATCGAAAAATATTTAATGTTATCTGAATGTCTCTTCCTATAAGATGACACCTTTACATCTTTTTCCAGGACATTCCACTGCTTTAGCCTTGAAGCTAGCAGCTGCGCTTTGGTCTTGGGTACCTCCAAATCTCGAATCAAATCGTTCAGCTCCTCTTTGGTTATAACATGCGGTTCCTCAGACTCCGGAGGTAAAAAATCTGGATCATCCTGAAAGCTTTTCTCAGATTCGCCTGGTTCCGAATCCAACTCATCAGCACGTCCAGCAATATTTGGAGATATTGGAACTGACATTGCTTCGGAGTGCAATGTTGGCCTTGATGGGTATTCGATTTTATGCTTCAAAGCTTTGGAAAATCCATGAATTTTTGTCAAACAAAAGTAACAATCGCTCATGTGATTGGTTGGATTAGTCCACACCATAGGTTTGGCAAAAGGTAAGCCTTTGTGCGTACCTTTCGTCCAACCAAGCAATGTTTGGTAGCATGAGCAACATGAGTATGTTGGAACCCATGGAAACTTACGATTTGGAAGCTCCTTTCAAAATACAGCTGATATGCTGTCTCCAACAAAGGTGTAAACCCCTTTCTCTGTTCCTTCAATATCACGTCTCCACATATGCAACAAAATTTTTGCGGATCGTTCAGACAAATTCGCGACATTTTTACAAAAATAAAAAAACGCGTCCGTAACACTCAAATAGCTAGCTTTGAATGAATAAAAAATGATTGTGCGAGGCTGAAGAGAGTCAACATGAGCATTAATTGACGCCAAAGCAAGACAGCAATAATGACACAAATTTTGTGCCGCAAATACGCCAATAGACCTTTTCGACATTTAATCGTCTTTCTTTGTCTAACATGCGGGGATTAATGCACGGTTTGGTTTCCCACAACTTCGTTGACTTCTCACTCGCACTGCTTCGATTCAAATCTTGCAGTAGTGTGCGCAAATTAAACGTCAAAAAGCTCTATAAAATGCCGCATTAAGCTACGTGCTTGAGGATTCTTGCTTTCTTTTTCAACATATCTTTTCCTTATTCTCTCGAGCAATAGTGACTAACACAGAGTCTTTTGTCTCTGTCTATTCTTTTGTTTTTTTGTGTGTTTGCATGTTTTAATGCTGGCTTGCTCACTCCTAGCCTAACTTAAAAATACGGCACTGCTGAATAGAGTATTTAATGAGGCGTTTCTGAAGGGCTCTGTGCAGCTGACTTTTGAATTAATGAATGAACTTTGAAGGTCTTCAGTTCCCAAACTGCTGTAAGAAGCAACATCAATATACTCAATATACTCAAAGAGGCACAGCTAAAGGGATCGTTCATAAATTACGTTATGCTTTGAGAGGGAGGTGGAGGGGGGTTTAAAAAGTGACGATGCATTCAATTTTTTTCAAAAATCCATACAAAAAATGTGATAAAGAAAGGAGGGGGTTAAAAATCTGTATTTTTGAGCGACGTAATTAATGGACGGGTCATGAAAACTCGTAATTTTGTGAATGTAAACCCGGTTTTTACATCAACCTTACGTGTTACGAAAAATCCGTGTTCACGAATGAATTCAGGGAGGTCCATTTCATAAAATCCAAACCCAACATTCAAAGGGCGGAGCGAAAATTCATGTTTTCAAAATAGGAAATCTTGATTTTCATGAAAATTCGTAATTTTGTAAATGAAAACCCGGTTTATTCCATCAATCTTACGTGTTACGAAAAATCTGTGTTTACGAATGGATTCAGGGAGGTCCATTCCATAAAATCCAAGTCCAACTTACAAAGGGCAGAGCCAATATTCTGGTTGTTGCTTAGGTAGATCATATTACTACGGAAGTAAGTGTTTTTTCGAGTTTAAATCACATTTTTCTCAAAAACTGGACGTGTTACAGCATTTCTGAGCCCATGTTTGTATTCAGCGTAGCAAAATCTATAAAATCCAACCAGAAATGCCGACGGGAGCGAAAAAAGTTCCGATTTTGCCGACTAGTGTTATCCTCCGATTTCACTTCCTTATGTTGCTTCCGAAGTGCCTGCTTCATGATGGCCCAGTACTTTTCAATTGGCCGCAGTTCCAGTGCGTTCGGAAGGTTGAGATGCTTCGGCACAAAATTGACCTCCTTAGCCTTGTACCACTCCAAAACCTCTTTCGAGTTATGCCACGAGGCTAAATCCGGCCAGAAAGTCGTAGGACCATCGTGTGACCTCAGAAAAAGAAGTAGACGCTTTTGGAGGCATTCCTACAGGTACACCTGCCCATTGACCGTTCCAGTTGTCAATAGTGGGGTACTCCGCTTTCCACACGAGCAAATTGCAAATCAAATATTTTTTGGCAAACTTTGACATCTTCTGCTTTCTAACGTCCTCAGAGACATCGTCAGATGGGTCAGGGATATATGATCAGCAGTGAATAACTGGAGCCCCGGAAGCTGCCGAAAGTCTACTTTTATATACGTCTCATCATCCATAACGAGGCAATGTGGTTACATCTGGGTGTAGCGCTTCCGTTTATTAGGTTCAAATTAAAATAAACACACTGCAGTCTTTTTTTATATCTTATTTCTCATATTCTTTCACTTATGGAATAATAATAAAAAAAGAGATCGATTTGAAAAAGAATCAATTCGTGTTGAAAAAAACAGTGACAAAAAAAGTGCCCACTTCATTTTGGCTCCCGGAAAGACAAATTTAAGTAAAAGAAAAGCATTTTAATACGTCTGCGGAAGGCTCCTCTTGGGACACAATTGGCAACCATGAACGAAACTTACGCAAAACCCAGGAATGCCGAGGGAAGTCAAACCGAGGAATGTGAGATCGCCGGTATATAGTTAGAGGGAGTCGATCGCCGACCACCGAAGAACATGCCTCCACTCAAGACGGAGGATGCAAAGAGCACGGTCTGACACCGGTAGAATCGAGCGTAGAGGGGCGCTAGTCGCCGCGAAGGCCACACTAAAGCGGGAGATAAAGGCCAGCAAGCGAGTCTGCTTTGAGGGCCTGTGTCAGAAGGCCAATACGAATCCGTAGGGGGGGTATCCGTATAACCCAAACCAGAGGAACGGCGGCTCCAATCGAGCGTTCATCAGAACTGCTGCAGGTGATCGTTGGGGGACTCTTTGCGAGCCACGACCCGAGTCCTACCCCGCGCCACCGTAGATTTGTCCCATGACCAGCGTTCCAGTATCCCAGACCTTAACGCTGTCATAGCGACGGAAGGGTGGACGGCTCAGCCAAACACCCGAGACCCCGTGGGCATTGACAACGGCACACCGGGGCCGGCGACGAGGTGAGGGTGACGAATGAGGAACTCATTGCGATAGCAAAGTCGCTAAAGGTGAACAAAACACCAGGACCGGATGGTATTCCTAACCTGGCTATCAAGACGGCTATCTTGGTGGATCCCGTAATGTTCAGGGGGTGATGCAAAGGTGTCTGAACGAGGGCGTCTTTCCGGACGCCTGGAAAATTCAGACTCTAATGTTGCTACTAAAGGCAGGGAAGCCACCAGGGGACCTATATGTCTGTTGGATACTGCGGGTAAGGTGCTTGAGAGGGTAATCCTCAACAGACTGACAAAATACACGGATGGTGTAGGCGGTCTGTCTAACAACCAGTTGGGCTTCCGTAAAGGGAAGTCGACGGTGGATACCATTCTGTCCGTCACCAAGACGGCTGAAGTGGCAATCCAGCGCAAGAGGTGACCAGTCCACTACTGTACAGTGGTCAAACTTGACGTGAGAAATGCGTTCTATAGCGCCAGAGAAATGTGTTCAACAGCTATCGCCGACTCGCTCCAACGCCTACAGGTTCCTGGGTACCCGCACAAGTTTCTTGAAAGCTACTTCCAGAATCGCGTACTGATATACAACACAAAGGTAGGCCAGACACGTGTTCAGTATCCACAGGCGTCCAACAAGGTTCGATCCTGGGTCTGCTATGGAACACGATGTACGATGAGGTACTACCAGCGGTCGGATAGTAATAAAGAAAATGAAAATATTTCTTGGCTCAGGAAGTACTAGCACACCGGTCCCAAGCTCGGTCCCAAGCTCAATGATTCGCCCCTAATAACGTAATTCTCACCAACACTTCCTCAAGTATTGTCTCAAAATCACATAGCGAATCGAAACAACAACAAATATATTAGTACCGAAAGGTACAGAAAAGCGCAAGACTTATTGCAAGGCATACTTCGGACCTAGGGGTTCTACAAGAGTGAACCAATTTCAAATCGCTAGTAACATATTGATTGTTGGTACTACGGCTTGAGTTCCTGAACGGGGTGAAGATAGTCGGGTTCGCGGACGACATCACCCTGGAGATATGTGGTGAATCCATTGAAAAGGTGGAGCTAACGGCCTCGCACTGCATTGGCATTGTGGAGCGATGGATGTTTTCCAGGAAACTGGAGCTAGCTCACCATAAGACTGAGGTCACGGTTGTTAAGAACTGAAAACCAAAGCAACATGCAACGATTGGCGCAGGTAACTGCACAATTGAATCGAAGAGGTCTTTGAGATACTTGGAGGTCATGATCGACGATAAGCTGCCCTTCATCAGTCACGTCGATTAAGCCTGCAAGAAAGCCTCCATGGCTATACCGGCATTACCCCGCATGATGTCGAATAGCTCGGTGGTGCAAAGGAGTAAGCGTAAACTCCTGGCCAGTGTCGCCCTGTCCATACATAGGTACGGCGAGCCGGCATGGAACATTGCCGTTAGTAAGCTAGAGATTACGCACAGGCTTAGGTGCCTAAGAGTGGTTAGTGCAAGCCGAACGGTATCACGCGACGCGGTCTGCGTCCTAGCGGGGATGATGCTAATAGGCATGGTCATACAAGAGGACGCAGAGTGCTTCGAACAACGTGGAACAAGAGGTATTCGGAAGACCCCTAGCGCCGCATCCATGGTTAAGTCGCAAAGGGAATGGAACAACTCCACCAAAGGTCGGTGGACCCACCGACTAATCCCGGAAGTACCCGGGTGGGTTGGTAGGCGACACGGTGAAGTGAACTTCCGTTTAATGCAGATATTGTCCGGCCACGACTGTTTTAGACGAATTTGAAGGGGTTTTCTCCTTGGGTATGATTTCCATTTTTCCGTAGTGTCAACAAGCGAGGTCTGGCCAAAACAGTACGGAACAACTAAGATTCATTTTTGCAAGCATTCCTTTACATTAATATCTTGGTTGACAGCACCAGTTGTCACGAAACTATAGCTCACAGGTGCAAATCGCTGTATAAAACACTTGATCTGGGAACTGCTTGAAATCAACCTTGACGTATCGTCCATTACGACTCAATCAAACTTGGTCAACAAACACGTGTACAGCTTACGCGCTCTTCTTTTGTTTGTTGTGCTTTGCTTGTCATCTCGATCTGGTGTCACTGTTAAAGTGTGTGTTGGAATAATTGTCGAAGTGAGTTTTGACTGGTAGTGTATACTTAACTATTTTTTCTAGATCCCGCTGCAAGCACTTCCTGTATTTAACGATATGGAATTGCCAATCTTGCTACGATCACTTCTACCGTCGATTCTGATCTTTTCAGCGGCGGAATGAAATCCTGCGACAAAGTTTATGGTGCGGACATAACGTGTTAAAGCTGGAACGAGCTGACAATACAGTAGCTGTTGATGCTGTTAAAAATATCGCGTCAATAGAACAGCTGCCGTCCGGTGGCCAACTCATGATAGAAACAATGTTATCACTAGGGAAATCACATTCACGAAAAGACAGTTCTCCGAAATCAGTATCGTAAATACTGAAGGGATAGAACCCTTCCTCTGGTCCCTGGGGCGGAGCACCGAAGGAATGGGAGAAAATCATGGGCGCATGGTATTTGACTATTTCGAAATCGAAGGAGCACAAGAAAAATACGTCATTTCAAAAGCGCAGGTAGCTACGACCACTTGTGTTCTTCGTATTCTAGTATGATGGAAAACAGTTCCCTACCCGACTAACAATTTTAGGTTATGCTGTGTTTGGTTTAAAAAGTAATTTTGGTTGCTGTGAAACTTCTATATAATTTGTAAAACTGTTTGGGTTGCTACCATCAATAAGACTTCAGTAACCTGGTTTTCCCTTTTTTTGGTTTACTCAAATACTTGTTGCGATCTTCAACAAAGTTGTTGGGCAAAGAATTTCGTATGCTCTCAGACTTGTTGGTACTTGGACACTAACTTTATTTATTTATTTATTTATTTACTTATTTATTTGTCTATCTGTTGTTAATCATGCGTGTAGACCGTTTTGATGCGATGATTTCTTTAATCTCTAGATTCACTTAAGTAAGTCTCATCTTAGTCTAAAATGCATGGTTATGGCTGCATTAAAAAATATACAGTTTTCGGAACGAGCTGAAAATAAAAAATAATAATTGAAGAATAACTCACGAATCAAATTTATCTTATATCTAACATTTATTAATAGTTTTTCAAAAATAATTCCACAACCTCCCTTACCTTACCAATCAGACCAAGGTACACAGAAGTTGTCTCCATGGTAATCGGTCCATAGCTGTACCTCGCCAGCCTCGCTGTTTGTGGAGAGTCCGCAGGTCGCCTTGATCGATCTACCTTGCTCGTTGCGCGCCTCTTCTTCTTGAACCCGTCGGTTCGTTTTCGAAAACCATTTGAACATGGCTGTCGTCCGACATTATTCCGTCATGCCCAGCTCATCGTAGTTGACCGATTTTAGCGATGTGTACGATGGGAGGTTCTCGCAACAACTGGTGCTATTCGTGGTTCATTCGCCACGTTCCGTCTTCCATCCGCACTAACTGTAGATCGTACGCAGTACCTTCCGCTCAAAGACACCAAGGGTTTGTCCCCCACTAGCATTGTCCATGTTTGGTGGCCGTAGAGAACAACCGGTCTAATTAAAGTCTTGTAGATGATCATCTTTGTAGTTCGGCGAACTTTGTTAGATCTCTGCGTCTTTCGGAGTCCAAAGTAGGCACGATTGCCACCCATGATGCCCCTTTGTATCTTTCTGCTGGTGTCGTTATCGGCGGCACCAATGAGCCAAGCTACACGAATTCATCTACTACCTCGATTTCATTACTGCATTTTCCGCAATTCTACAACCTAACTAGCGGCCTTACAGCAGGCCATAGCCGAAGAAAAGAACAATGTTGAGTATTCTTCAGCTCCTTCTCGCATTTTCGATCAGCTGCTTGCTGGACTTGGCCAAAATATGTTAAAAAATGACCTGCATTTTAGGTTGGCCCAGAAATTCTCGATTGGCCACAACTGTAGAACGTTCGGAGAGTACATGTTCTTCGGTTCTACGATCAATCTATTCTAACGACCTTTCGGCATAGTGGGCCGATGTCACGTCGGTACAAAACCCCACCTCCTCTCCCGCATGGTGCTTCCGGATAAAGGCGGCCACTGTGGCTCCGTGTATAGTTCCGAGGAAAAGAATTGTGGCTTCTACATCTCTTTGGGTGGCGGCCTACTCCGAGGCGGCATCGTTTTCGTTTCCGTTCAAGACGATTTCCATGAACTGGTGGTACTTACTTTTACCAACCTCTCGGCTCATGGATTCAAGGATTTCGACACCTTCCCCTCAGTTTTACGCTTGTTACGCTTGACTATCCGTTTGCACAGGGACGGTCAGGCGCCAGGAACCAGATTTCTTCTCGATGATCTTTCCATCATCCAGCAAGGTGATGATCTAGTATAAGCTAGATCTGCGGTATCCCATTGACACGAAGTGCTCCACGGTGATGTTTTTTTTCTTCCAGTGATGTAGGCGTTAGTAAGAACATACTATCGAACAGAAGCTCTTTGGCTACTGCTTTGGCAATGACTTCAACAAAACAACTTACTTGATTTTTTTTGACTGCAAACAATACGATGTACTATGATTGACGATGCATCCACCTCACAACCAGGTGGCCGGAAAATCGTATAAAAAAGTGATGAAAACTGTTACAGTTACACATTATTGTTACCTTATATAATTGTTTGATTGTTTTTTCGTTTTCTACACAGAAAAAATAATGAATTTTAACAGGCGCGTGAAATTTACCCTCGTATCAAAGTCAAAGCAAGCTTAAACAACGAAATTGTTTGCAATCTTTCATACGCCATACAACAATGTTTGCAGTCTTCCATGCAACGATATGGAAGCGATAACTGGCTTAAATTCAAATGAAATATTTAATTAATTCCTGCCAAATCCAACATTCTCTTTATGTGCATTAGATAACACAGTGGTCACAACAGTATCCGTACTGTTCGTTTCAATCGGTCCTCAAACTCGATGTTTATACATATTTTAGAATTCTGACGAAATAAACCACCCTCACGTTTTTATTTCAAATTGCCAACAAAGTTGTTTTCTGATGATTTTTAGAGCTTGAAACGATAAAACTTATGACGTATGAATCTAGCCGATACCTCTTACCGTTTGCGAATAATTAACGATTTTCTTATAAAATTACGCCCTTTTCAATATGTTTTACTCACTTAAAAAAAAACAATCCCCAGTTCTCAGATATGATATGCAATAACGAAAATCTTTTCAATGCTGTTGATAAATATTTATTTTGTTCTTTTTTCTTTGGTTGGGGTTGGGGATCAATAAATGAAAAAGGCCAACTTTTTCCAAAACCGATTATTTCTTTTGTTTGGCATACAATAGAGACAATTTTAGCACACCAAAACTTGTATCTTTTATTGTTCTTGAATCAATGGCACTACAATTTTTCAGAAAAATAATAAATAAAAAAGTTAGTGCGAAATTATTGAACGTAGGAAGAATTGCTCCAATTCGGTCATTTAAAGAGCTACAGAAATTTTTTATCCTATGAAAGTTGCCTAAAATTTTCTTATCTTCAAATAAAAAAGGTTAGATTTTCGATTTCTTTGAAAACAAGGACCAAACTAGTTTTCTTTCACACCAAAAAAAGGGATTCATTATAAGAAACAACTTTGTAGAAGACAACTTTGCTTCTACAATTTCAAACTTAGGCTGAAATGTATTTTTTTAGCTAAATTTTGGACCACTGTGCAGTGATTTCTCGTGGAAGTGCAGTGGATTTTTCGGCTTCCCTCAAAGCTAGTATCACATCAACACGTTCCTTCCCATTTCCTACTTGACCTGAATTCGGGCGAGGCCGTCGCTATTCGAAGGCTATTGCCTTGGTTTGGGATCACCAGTTTTTACACTTTGAGGATGTATGCTAGTCCCAAGCATCATCTTTTGATTCTTTGTATAATAACCGCTGATCTGGCAATAACGGAGTATCAACCTCAATCATGATCACGTCAATCATGCTCATGCTCATTAGATTAGATAACACAGAAAATCAAATTTTTCTTTCAAACTGTGTAAAAGTTGTTAGGTTACATTTGTTTTATATCTAGTTGAAGTAAGCGTATATTATACCAAGTGCGGAGTTTTATTTATGTGATCGAACTGTTTGTTGTTAGATACTTGGGATGGGTCGTTTACTTGCTCTGTAACATTTGTACAGCGTTGTTTATGAACCCACGATAAAACCACTTTCAATATTATTGTTTCAGTGTATTTCAGTGTAGAAAAAGAATCTGAAAGACCCCACTCCCCCAAACATGTTCTTACATTTATTGTCAGGGACTGGAATAAATCCCGAAAACGAAGATCGCTAGAGTGCTAACGTCGACAAGATGTTCTGATATTTTAAGAGAGCCTCGAACTTTTCAGAAAAACACTGAATAATACGAGTAACTATAACAAAAGAAAGAGATAATACCACTCAATTCTAATGAAAATTGTAAAAATCAACCTTCTCAATAAGCCATGTCTTGTTAATCAGCAATTGTAGCAATGCAAAATAAATGTCATAAATTAATTTATCACATTTGATCACATTCAGTGTCCATCGAAAAGCACCTCGAGCCCCAATGATAAACAGGTATAGTTATCAATACTTTACCAGGAAAAAAACGCCCCAAAGAAGGTAAAGTTCATTTTCAGTAGCCACATGATTAAGCGTCGAGGTTGAAAATGGACAACTCAGAAAGGCGTATACCGATATAATGTAACGCATTTCGGAAATTGATACCCTCCAGCACAGTGCGTTCGCCCAGTATGGAGCGGACACATACCTAATTATTCGTAATGACTTTACTTCAAGTGCGCTTTCGCGACCGACCTGCCGACTGGCTTGCCAATGATATCAAAGGTCCTGAGAACCATGCTCATATGCATGCCCTAGTGCTGCCGGCTTCATAGGTTGACCTTTCCCTGCACCAGTTTCGAGCAAATTTATAGTGTCGCACGTCGGACCGGCAGGGATGATGATAAAACAGAAATTCCTCCTCGCCCCAACGAAGCCGCGACTGGAAGGAGAAATCTGTTAATCTTGTGTGTCGCAACGGACAAACCTACCAACGACCTGTAGCTGTCACAGGGTCGTAAATTTCTATCCCAAAGTAGATCACATCACGGAGTGACTTGTCGTCTTACAAAGATATACACACGAGGCGCTCAGGTAAATTTACTCAAGTATTAAGAATTGAAATCACACTTTTAGCAGGCACCCAGCTAGTTAAATTGCCTAAGGCATCCCCTTCGTCATCGTCGCCGTCGTCGTCGTCGTCGTCGTCCATTTGCAATGCACCCATTATCATATCGTATCATTTTGTTACAAAATTTGCATCTCGCAAGTCAAAGCGGACTTGTATAAGATCTGAATAACTTGCAGCAGGTACAGGCACACGTTGAAGGTGTTTATCTTTCGCTTTCATAATTGAATACGGAGAGCTTCGTACATGTACGGAACGGAACGGTACGGAGGCTGGATGTTATCACATCACATTCGCATCAGAGCTAACCCGGCGGCGCGGTGTCGCCGGCGGAAGGCAGGTATATGATAATTAGAATTGTCAACAATTTTGATAAGGAAACACGAGCGAAAGAAGAGCACCCTGATGGACTTTATGAAACGTGTTTTTCGAGAGCTCGTCACCATGCGGTTTTTTTTCGTACTGAAATTGGAACAACACTGTTGAATTGGAGAATACATAGTTGTAGTGAGGGCAAAGGAAAAATAGTCCGAAGTCATATATTTCGTCGATTTCACGCCATCAAAAACTACAAAAATTTGTTAGTGACATAAGTTTCCTTGTAGCTGTAAAATAATTCAAAAGTGTCGTTCCTGGATATTAAAGTTCAAGTTTAAAGATCTTTCAAGAATATAGGATATAGTACTTAAAAAAATACAGTTTCGACAGTCGAGCACTCGACACTGAAGAAGTCTGTAAGTCGCAGACGAAATAGGCCTATCTGTCAAAAAATAAGCTTTCTGTAGTGGAATTTAACGGCATTTGCTCACGTTTACTAGTGATAGTTTAAAATAAGTGTTTCAGTTTTTTTAGAAAAAATGATCAAGTGAAGTGTTAATTTAAATTTTCCTAGTTTTCCAATTATAGTTAATAGTCCGATCTCTTGGAACCAGAGCTCGAGAAACTCTTCCAAATTCACTGGATGATGGTGATTTTCTATACATATAGAAAACAGCATGATTTCAAAAGAAAACCGCAGACCCAATTCAAGGGACATATTTTTTACCATGATTCTAACTTTGGCCTACTATGGTCATCATATAGTATTATGTGTTGTGTACACAACAAGAAAACGTGTTGTCCGAAATTTCAATCCCTTTATATTTCCGGTAGGAAATAAAATTTTCCTAAAATAGTTTTTTATAATGTTTTACAATCAATCTATATCGACTTTCCTTATTTCTAGCTTACGTTTTTGAGTTTCTGAAGATTATCCTGAAAACAAGCGGCTATAAATACTACCGTTCAGTATCTTTTCTTTGTTCTCAAGTATCGATAAATCATACCTTTTTTACTTTTAAGTTCAATTTAATATTTATGATTTCTCAACACTTTTGGTTTGGGTGAAGTAAATAATAGGCACTATTCTTAAAAAATTACTTAATTTAAAGTTCAACTCACATTCACCTTCTTCACTGATTCTGGCTTATTTACGCTTCTTCTGTTGACGGTCGCCTGGCATTTTCGTCAATTTCTACTAGAGCAGCCAACTTCACTCCTCTACGACAGATGGTGGTGAAGCGCCGCGAAAACAATAATGCAGATGAGTAGTTGCGGCGTCGCACGAAAAGCGGACGCAACAATTATGTTGTTTTACTTAAAAAGTTATACAGAAGTGTATGACTGTAAGTGAATGGTACATTTGAACAAAATGATGCGCTAAAAATATTGTGTAATGGGCATTCAATAGTGTAAACCATCGAGTGGCTTGTAGATCAGAAGTTAAAATTACTTAAGTATTTTATAGTAGTTTTTGTTATATGATCTTCTAGGTTTTCTGTTAGATGAAGAGTACATAGCTAACAATGCAATGTCTCAAAAAAAAATCTTTATAAGACTGAAACCTAGTAGAGTTAAAGTTGCAATCACGAATATACCCAATATGGTGCATATAGACCGACATTATATCCATATTCCTAGAAAGGTCTGGTCTTAATAAAGTTAGTTGTATAACTCAATTACTTTTTGAGTTACTAAGACAACCGACCACTGCATATTAGGCTAAGGTATGGGCACATACCCTACGTATATGAACATGAGGATGCCTATTAAAAGCGAGATTTTCGAATTTAAAAAAAAATGAGTGCTGAAAAGTTTTGTCACTTGGAAAAAAATCCTCACTGTAAAATTTGAGCTCAATTGAACTTTGTTAGATGGACCCCAAAACGTTTTTGGATCCATGTGAAATGTTGCAAGTGTGGGGAGGGGTGAATTTGTTAGAAATGTCGAAATCTATTTTTTTGGTGCTAAATGTCTTAGAAATGCATGAAACGTCGAGATCTTTTGAAACAAAATCGACTTTCTGAGACTTAGCCGATTTCGGAGTTGGGGAGTGAGTTGAATTTGACTTTAAATATTTGAAATAAACTCCTGAGATTTCCATGGCAATATAATTGAAACAAATCATTGGTAACTTCTAGCCTAATATATAGAGATATTTCATTATTGTCGTTATTTTCCATTAGGGTGGCCCTTTTGTTGAAAAATATTTTAAAAAATATTTAAAAATAGAATTAGAATCGAATATTGAAGATATTAATAATGAAACAGGTCGTATAGAATCTTCAGGCAATTTCAACAATTGATATGTGATACTTAGGGAGGCCCAAGTATTTTCCATTAGGGTGGTCGTTTGACAAAATAATTGAGAATTTGAATGGAACAGTGAAACAATAGTATTTACATCTCCGTGTTACGATGGCCATTTTTAACATTTAATTGACATATAATAATCTAATATTTCATAGACGATTTCCTAATTTTACACCAGCTGGAAAATTAAAATAGAAAAACATTTTTGAACAAATCTAGTCAATCAACATTATTTGAATACTTTACACGTGTTCTTTTGGCATGCACACTTCGTAAATAAAACATACGCATAACGATAATGCAGAAGAAAGCACAATACTAGCCGCCGTGATCAAAATACGGATATTAAAATATTTGTTTACGTATCGAAATTATGACAGTTTGACAGGCGACGATGAAGTGCAACGAAATGTACATATTATTCTAAAGAGATTCTCTAGTTTTACAAAAAAATCACAATTTTTGGTGTAAATACTCAAAATTTTAAAAACTGTATTTTGACCAACGGAAAGGCAACACATGCTAACAAAATCGAAGCAATTTAAAATGTTTATGCATGAGAATTTATCAACTATATTTAGTCTTTTTTTACACGGTTTCATAGTAAGAGTGAAGCGTATCCCCCGTGTTAAAAAAATCTAGTATACTATTCTTAATACGGTTTATGATTTCAGATCATCCATGAAATTTCCAAGTATTGGGTAATAATTTTATATTATTTTTTTCTCTCGTGGCTATGACACTTTGTCTCAAACATTCAGGTTGACCAAGGACCAAGGACCACAATCTACAGACATGCAAACACTACAAATAGAATTTTTATGATGATGTTATAAAGCTTGCTTCAGATAGAATTGGAACAAAAACAATTGCCTGTATTTCAGTTATTTATTATTGAATTCAAGATCTTTTTTATACCAAATGTAGCGTTTTATTCATACTTTTAAGAAAAAATACGGATAAAATTATTCGTCACGGTTCCGAAGGAATTCTCAATTTTCCTGTAACACGGCTCATTAGGCGGCGCACACCTTCTTCGATCCATCGTTTTAGCTATCTTATTCCACCAGGTCTTCATCTGATTGATGTCTTTGACAACCTTTCCCATTTGCCTGAGTCTCCTCTTCATGATTGCCCGTAGTATTTCTCAATAGGGCGGAACTGGGAGCAGTTGGGTGGGTTAAGGTTTTTCAGGAACAACCTAGACCCCTTCTCTTCATACCATATCTTGAACGACTTTGCTGTATATGACAGCTTGCCAAATCTGGCCAAAACATTACGGAATGGTCGGGATCGAATGAATGGCAAAATTAGTTTTTGGAGACACTCTTTTTGGTGTAGCTCCGACGTCATTGTCTTATTGTAACGAAAACTTTCGTTTTTTGCCACAGCTGCAAATGCCCTGCCAAATCATGAATTTTCGTGCAAATTTGTCGTTGCAAAAACAAATTTAAATTTGGCTGGAACATCCCCGAGCCGTTGCCAAGTAAATTTTTGATCTGAGATTTGCCCGCAGTCAGCCTTGACATAGGTTTCATCGTCCATCAGAAGACATCCAGTCGAACTTGGTCAGCACCTGGTCGTATAGCTTACGAGCACGGATTTTGGCCACACTATTCTCTCAAAGGGTTTGAGCTGTTTGAGTGGAATACCTGTAACTATAAATTAGAAGAAAAATTAGTATCTTCCATTTACTCCAACTACCTTCAGCTTATCTTCGACAGATACGCGTATTTCGTCTACAATGTGTAGACTTCTTCGAGTGTCTCTGTACTAATCAAGTCGAGTTATTAGTACGAGACACTGGAAGAAGTCTACACGTTGTAGACGAAATACGCGTATCTGTCGAAGTAGCAAAGGTAGTTGGAAGTAAATGGAAGATACTAATTTTTCTTCTAATTTCTAGTCATCACTATTCTGTTTTATGGTCCGATTTGGCTGTTTGTTAGCTCGATACGACTTGATGCCTTCCCGGAGTCGAGGTTTTCCTCACGGTACTATGGGCAGCACCGAATTTTCTGGCCAAATCACGGTCCGACAGATTGGGATTCCTCTTAATTGTCTTCAAAATCTGACCACGCAGTTTCCGGTCGACAGTTGCACTCCGACGATTGGCTTGAGGCTTCCGAATCGTCGTCAATGTTTCCTTATACCGTTTGATAACGCGCCATACGGTATTTCTGGGCAATTTCAGCTGTTTAGCTAGCCTAGATGCAAACCACAATGGATTTTCCAAATAACTGTGCACAATTTTTTCCCTTCTTTAAAGTACAGTCGATTTGCGGAATGTCAAAAATACATATTCCCGACACGTGGGCGCCAGAACTTCCAAATCCGTTCACCAGGAGCGCCACAGTATGAGCAAAAGTTTGTTCCAATTCTAAATGAAGCAAGCCTTATTGATCGCGCACGGGCGGGGATCCTACGTTGTGTATTTATTACGAAATCAAACGAGAACGATCGTTCGGCCGTCCTGCCATGGCGGAGGCATGTGAGAAACTGTTTTTATTGGATCTCTTATTGTCTAGTTAAAGAAGAACAGTGTTTAGGGTAAGGGATCATATTGTCGACGTTGTCCAAACATATATTATTACATCCATTCACAATATTTTTTATGCTATTTCGAGCTTCTAATTTATGCATCTTTGTATGTTTTAGCCCACCTAACCCAAGTTATGTGTTTGAAAAATAGGGAGGTTTTTAACGATTTTTCTAGAAAGGATCGCGACAAATTATAAAAAAAAGTTTTTATCTTCTGCATAGAAAAAAATTATACATAAACTATCATTGCATATTATCCTTCATTTTCTATTTCCATAGACATAAAAATCATTTTTGGGCCCAGCAGGAAGCAAAAGCGGAAGTGTTCATTTTAGTTTTATATTTCATCAAAACATCGTATTATTCTCATAATTTCATCATTGCAAATTATTATAATCATATTAAAATAACAATTTTAAAAATAATAATAATGATATTTTAACTACTTTAAGGTTACAATGAAAGTGATTCCAGATAGCATAAAATATTTAATTGCATTGTATCTTAAGATGTTTTTCTATTAATTCAGGTAATTGGATATTATTTAATTTTTAAAATAAATAAATGCGCTTCAATTCTGCTGATTACATATCAAATAATTTAATAAAAACATACATTTTTTTGTTTCATATATAATTCAATTTTATATGGATATTTAAACTTCATTTCATTGCGAAATAACCTTCAGATTCAAGAGTTATATTCATCTGCCAACGAAGGAGCTGTAAAGAGGCACCAAGCTGCATATTATTATCATATGTTTATCACTATTATTTTAATTGTTTCATCATATTATTTTATACATATCCACATTGCTATATTGAATTTAAGGTGTGGCCCAGTTAGAATTGGAACATAGACTATTGCGCATATTTCGGATATACATCAACAAAATTGTATTCTCTTTTAACTTAAATGTTCGAATTTATGTGAACTTTAGAGGGAAAATAGAAAAAAAATCATGTCGAAGAAATTTGCGGACTTTTTCCGGAATACGTTTCATCAACCGGCGCACATTATTCTCATCCATCTGGCAATCTTATTCCACTTGGGGAAGGTCCATTCATTATGTCAGTCACGCAGCAAGGGGGGAGGGGAGGTTTTGGGAAAACTTGACAAGCCATACAAAAAAATGTGAAGTTCCATACAAAAAAACGTGACATGGGGGTTGAGGGGGGGGGGGTAGTGACTAAATAATGGACGTTCCCTTGGTTCTTAATTTATTGATGCTCTTCACGACACTGACATTCACCTTCAGCTTCCTCTTCATAATAGCCCAAAATCTTTCTATCGGTCTGAGCTGGGGGACAGTTTGGTGGGTTGAGTTCTTTCGGTATAAACTTAATCCCGTTGGTTTCATGCCACTGTAGCACTGTTTTACTGTAATGGCAGCTTGCAAGATCTGGCCAAAACATGACTGGTTCATTGTGGGAACTGATGAATGGAAGTATTCGCATCTTTTGGAGACATTCCATTCTGTACAGCTCTGAATTAAATGTCTTATCAGTGATGAAAACCTTGGTCTTCCTACCGCAACTACAGATGCCTTGCCAAATCATGTATTTACGTGCAAGTTTATCTACAAACACAAACTTGAATTTGGCAAGAACATCTCCCCGAGCCGTAGCTAAGTAATTTTTTTATCCCGGTAGCGGTTTGAAATCGGTCCTTACATAGGTTTCATTATCCATGCGGAGACAGCCATTGGATTGTGTCAACACCTGATCATACAGTTTTCTGGCACGGATTCTGGCCACATTGTTCTGCGTTTGATCCCTATTTGGTTGTCTACAGGCACGGTATGATTTGAAACAGCCCCGGAGACGAATTCGTTGCACAATACTGCGTGCGGCGCGAAACCTTTTGGCCAAATCGCGGTCTGAGATGTTGGGGTTTGCCTTAATGATCTTGATGACTTTGTTCCGCAGTTGCCGGTTGACAGACCAGCCCGACGCTTACTTTGAGGTTTGCGACCCGTTACGTTTGCGATTCTCTGAAACACGTTCGAACTGCACCGCGAAAAAAAACTTCTGATGTTGTTATTGTTATAGGGAACACATAAGATGTCATAGTTTACAAATCCGATCACTATACTAAATGGACCACACCTTATATAACCATTCCACAAATATTTTTTTTAAACTCGCCAATTTTTTATCTCTTGAACGTCTATGAAGGTTGTTTGGGTTTCCCGCACTTTCGGCAATAGACGTCAAGACAACTATCAATTCTTCAAACAGTTTTAAGGACGTTACCAGGCGTGCAGAGAGAAGCGGGTCTACGAGTCATTTGCTTTGTGCAAATGTTCTATGCTATGCTGTGCTAAGCTGTGCTAAGCTCTGCCATGTTTTCTAAAGAGATTCTCAGCCTTGGGCTGCTACATTTTCGAGAAATAAAAGTGCGATGCTATCTGCTTGCTGTGGTACATGCACTTTGTCGTGGAAGAAAAAAAAGTTTGTTCGTGCGAAGAACTAACGCAACTTTTCATGTAAGAAATTAACAAAACTTCTGAACACTACTCTTCTTTGAAATTCGATGGTAAATTTTTTCCCATCCATTGGAATGGCACCAAGAGATCATTGAATCAAATCCAAGTAAAATCCAAAATCAATTAAGGATTTCCCAGAAATTCTAAGCGTATCTCTGAATATATCAGCACTGTCCTGACGATATACCGAAAGACAGTCTTATAGACGTTTGGTTGAAATGTTAAAATACTTGCTGATTGCAAGTCTCGCGCTTATATAATACCATAAGAGCGTAACTGTATTGATCAATTTCTCTTAATAGAGTTCCTTTTTTGTTAACATGCAAAGATGCCAGCACATCAAATTGCATAGCATATAATGCACGGCTCAATTAACCGACCTAAAGTGAATCAATTTGCCGTACACAGTTTGAAAGAGACATGTAATTTTCTGCGTTATCTAATGCACATATACATATAGAAAATTAGATTTGGCATAAATTCATGGAATATTTCATGTTGATTCAATCCAGATATCACCTAAATCAGGTCTGTTGCATGGGTAGAAATTTTACGCTTCTATTAAAATTCTTTTTATTTGTGTGAAAGTGTTTTTTTCACAGAGAGAAAACCAATGAAGTGAAAAAATGTTTTTAAACTTGAATATATGCTGGTATAACTTTCCATATGTTACAATGTTTCGTTACATACGTTACAATATTTCCTCACAAAAATATATATCTAAATATTAGTACCGATTTAAATCAACGATTAGGATGCCATTCGGGGTCACTCACAAAGTGTGATGATCGGGCAAATAAGATTCTTAACTAAGCTTAATAGGCGCAGTGAAACAATTTAAACCAATATTAAGGACGCCATTGGGGCCACTCTAAAAGTGTTATAAAGGGTGTCCACGATGAAATTGCCAAACTATGAAATTGCTCTAACTTTTTAACCGTTGGGTAGAATTTAATGAAAATTTGGGTGGATTTAGTTCATAGTGCATTATTTACATCCTGCAAGTTTTAAAGTCGCGGAAATGGAGTCGAAAGAACAGCTCGTGCGTGATAAAATCTTGCGCATTCATCACGAAAACAAGGATCTCTCGCATCGTTCCATCGCTAAAACGTTGGGAATCGCGAATTCCACGGTGTCGCGAGTGATTAAGCGGTTCGAGGAACGGTTGACCACCGATCGGAAGCCCAGAAGTGAAGGAAAAAGTATTCCGTACAACACCAAAAATCACAACCGCGTAGTTGGGGCCTTCAATTGAAATCCGAACGCCTCCGATCGGGATGTGGCTAAGAAGCTGCACCTAAACCGAAGTTTTGTCCAGAAGGCCAAAACTAAGGCTGGGCTTCGAACGTTCAAGGTAAAAAAAGACCCCTAATCGCGACGAGAAGCAGAACAAGTCCGCCAAAACCCGTGCCAGGAAGTTGTACCTCAACATGCTGACGAAAGTTGAATGCTGCATCATGGACGACGAAACAAATGTGAAGGCCGACTTCAAACAGATCCCCGGCAACCTGTTTTTCACGGCCAAGGATAAGTTCAGCGTTCCGGAGCATGTCCGCACTCAGAAGATGTCCAAATTTGCGAAGAAATTCCTGGTTTGGCAAGCCATCTGCACGTGCGGGAAGCGGAGTGCACCTTTCGTGACCCAGGACACGATGAACGGACAGGTGTACATAAAAGAGTGCCTCCAAAAGCGGCTGCTTCCTCTCCTCAAGGCCCACAACGTCCCAACAATCTTCTGGCCGGATTTGGCCTCATACCACTACTCCAAGGACGTGCTGAAGTGGTATGCGGACAATAAGGTCAATTTCGTGCCGAAAATGTTCAACCCTCCCAACACTCCGGAGCTCCGCCCCATCGAGAAGTACTGGGCGATTATGAAGCAGCACCTTCTTAAACGACCTAAGGTAGTGAAGACAGTCGAGGAACTGAAGAAAGTATGGGTTTACATGCAAAAAACGGTTGATTCACAGGTTGTGCAGAATCTTATGGCCGGGGTTAAGGCCAAGGTGCGGGCATTTGCGTATGGACTGTAAATAAAATACGAGTAAAATGGTAAAATGAAGTTTAATAGTTATTTCTCAATCCCTGAAAATTTGATGGCAATCGGATGAAAACTCGAATTTTGCGAATCAATTTTGTGTGTGGCAATTTCATCGTGGACACCCTTTATCAACAGTATGGATGCGGTTGGGGCCACTCACAAATTATGATGGTTGTTTTTCTTTTGGAAAACAAGGTAATAGTTGAGAGTTGATATGAACCTATTTTTGTCAACAGTAAGGGTGTTGCTGGGGGTACCGCACAAAATGTGATAGAGGATGTTCATTGGAAATGTTATTGAAAAATGTTCGATGGCCGATTTGGACCGATTTAAACTAGCAGAATGAAAGCTGTGATGGTGCTTTCCTTTGTTGAGAAAACATTTTTGAAACATGCTTTCATATAAGTCACTTTGAATTGATCTAAACCAACAGTAAGGATGTTGTGGGGGCCACTCTCAAAGTGCAAGCAACTGTGGTGTTCATTGGGATGATTTAAGAAGTCTTATAAACCTCGAGGACTTACTCAACTTTTTTTTTATGCTTGACACACAACTTATTTGAAGTTATGTGGTCATATAAGAAGTTTTGTAAAAGCTCTAGAAGTTCTTCTTAAAATTTTTGAAAGATAACTTCTCGGGAGTTCTACGCACTTTCAGAAATTCTACGGTTATTTAATCATTCAATCTTATAGAGTTGATGAAGTTTCTGGATTTATCTGGAGCTTCTCGAAAGTTTTCTCAACATGTTAAAAGTTTTGAAGAAGCTCTAGAGGTTTTACGAACTTTTGAACAAGTTTTAAGAATTGCACAGATTTACGGACTATCCAAAAGTTTGACTGACAACTTTTCGGAAGTTTGACGGTGTATCCCAAGGTTCTTCCCTGTTTGTAGACGTTCTGTGGATATCTTTAGCCTTCCCAGGCTACTGACGCACATCTTATTGGAAACTATTACTTACTTATTCTGGTCCAACGTTCTATTAGGACCGCACCTGCGTCACGATATGTCTCTATAAAACTCGGTTGAAGGCTACTTGTCTCCAGTTCCTCGAATGTCCCACACTTCCAAGGTCTTGCTCGACTTGGTTTAACCACCTAGTTCGCTACGCTCCTCTGCGTTTTGTACCGGTTGGATTTGAAGCAAACACCATTTTTGCGGGGTTGTTGTCCGACATTCTTACAACATGTCCCGCCCATTGAACCATTTCAGCTTTAGCGACTTTCTGGATACTGTGTTTGCCATAGAGCTGCGCCAGCTCGTGGTTCATCATTCTTCTCCATATACTGTTTTCACATACACCGCCAAAGATGCTCGCCACATCGTTCTAAAACTCCAAGTGCTTGCAGGTCCTCTTCAAACGTTGTCCACGTCTCATGCCTGTAGAGAATTACCGGTCTTATCAGCCTTTTTTACACTTTTTACCGGGGTGAAGGCACGACTTCCGATAATAATGCGTCTCAAAATTTCTCTGCTGCAGTTGTTATCGAACTTAACCAATGATCCGAGGTACACAAACTCATCCACCACCTCGAACACATCTCAGTCGATTGTCGCAGCTCTGCCTATGCGAGTTTTGTCACACTCGGTTCCTCCAGCCAACAGATAGGCTTCGACGAAATTCACTTTCAAAACACCTATTCCGCTTCACGTTTCAGCTTGGTGTACTGCTTAGCTACCACCTGAAATGTTTTGTCGATGATGTCTATGTCGTCAGCGGAACAGATGAACTGGCTGGATGTATTGAAAATCGTTCCCGCATGTTAAATTATGTGGCCCGTCTTTACATGTTTTTAAGAAACTGTAGACATTGAATAACCTTTTTAAAAGTTGTTAAAAAATATTAAACTTAATTTCTACGGGACTTCTACGAACTTTTCAGAAGATTGTTTTTTTAATTAAGCCAGTAGAGGCGCAGCTATGAAGCAACAATATATGTACTGAACGTGGCTGGGTTTAATCCTCAGAATGGTCTAGGATTGTTTCTGGGCATAAGTTAATTACTTGAACATTCGTGTAATTATTATGCATTTGTATTTACGTGTACTAATTGATGATTCCCACATAATTATACTAATGCAAAAATGCAAAAAACATCGAATTTACCAAATTACTAGCTATTCAACTGTTATTTACTGACAATAAGTCTTTTGTGATAAACGATGAGATTGAAATGCCAAAATGCAAGACGGCCGTTAGTTTTACGAACCCTGAATCGGAGAAATGTCGCAAATCTATCAAGGGGTCATGGTGTCAAAGTCAACGAGCGGTTTTCCATTCGCAAATCTGGAGCATTGACCCACGACTTAATGTATCAACTAATTGTCAAAAACTCACGATCAAGGGATTCTTACTTACATCTCCAATACCATTAAAAATAGCGAAACGAAAAGAGAAATTTTTGCAACAACTTGACGAAAATTAAACTCGCTAATATCAGAAATTAAATTTCTTGCATATCACTATTGCTAAACGCAATCTAGGTATGACTTGCACTTTTCTCAAATTGAAGATTATTTTTCCGTGTACAAATACTATTACCTATGCTTATATAACAAAACTGTATGCAGTTATAGCAGGACTTTAGCCTAGTAGCCATGAAGACGTAAATTGATGGCGCTTCACGGAGATTTGCAGCTCTGGTCTACTATACTGCTCTAGGAATCACAACACGTATTCCCGTCTCACCTTGCCTAGTCAGTGAAGACACGGTAGCAGGTCGGGTTCGATTCCCGTTCCAGCCGACGAGATTTGTCGTTTTAGAAAAGCATCAAAAGCACAGTTCATAATGTGGATGTGAAGTTGAGAGCCGACAAAACACCCGCAGCCGAAGCGTTAAAGTCCTAGAAGAAGAAAAAGCAAAAGATCCTCGTCATCTTCAGCATCCACGAGTGATCGCGTAATGATATCAGCAAACACACGAGTCGCTTGGCTTGATCTAGCAAGGTATTTCAAAGATTCATCCAGTCCTAGCCAGATATTTCCTCTATTTTTCATCTTCATAAATACAGAAAGATACATACAACTCAAAGCCAACGGCTTGTTGACCGGTAGCGAAATGTGGAATAATTGAAAACTCCTATTCATTCTTATCGTATATACGGGAGGTGTTGATTTAATTAAGATTGTAAACAGAGATGTCAACCATACGGAATAATATTTGGATGTTGAATTAGAAATGATTTATCATATCGAGTTGCTCTTCTTTCCACCTTTTTGATGATTATGTTGATGACAGATACAAATCAACAGCACTTGTCTCGAAATTGCACTGCAATGCAATTGGCTAGAGGGCTTATGTAACCTTCAGAATTTCCCATCTTTGCCTGTCTTTTTTGATAGCCGTTCAATCCAATTGAACAGCACTGATGATTGATGAGCTGAGATTTCGATTCAGACCCCGGTCTAATATTGAAGCATCTCTCGAAAGTGATGAAGGTCATCAATCTAGTAGGTTGCTATTTTTTGCTGCAGGGTCACGTCAAATTCAGGGGATATAAAAATCTGAAATTCGCAGGTGCAGTTCGTTTAGCCCTAGCAAACGGTCGAATAAACGGTGAAGGGGGCCTGTCGGCTCAAAGGTCACGATAATAGAATAGCCACTGACTGTGCTCGTTAGTTGGCAGGAGTTTTGCGTAGATAAAGCAGACTAATCAGCCCAAATGTTGTAGCAAACTAATGAATGGAGCCATTTTTTTTATGTGGGACAGGAAGGTGGATATTTTGATGGAAACGAACACCATGCGTGACTAATTTGGATCCACAGTAGACTTACATAGCTAATGGAGGACACCGATGAATGAGTCAGGATTTATGGTAACGTATGTGGAGGGCTTATCATTACTGTAGTCTGATACTGTTGAGTATTGTTTGTTAAATGTTATTACGACGCTGAGCAATTCCAACACATTTATTAGCTATTAAAATGTGATAAGTGTTAACTGTTTTTTAGCCTAATACTCATCGATGGTGGATATTTTTTCCTTCTTGATCTCATTGCCTTTGGAATCGCTTCAAATTGATTTTTCGAAAATGCCAATTCATCACTCTGGAGTGTACAGCCGAAATATATCGGAGTTCTACAGCACTTCCCACCTTAACCCATTCGGAATAGTTATCACTCGATGATTCATGTTACCAGGTACTCGTTAGCAGCGGAAGTTCCAACCTTCAACAAAACACCTGTTATGCAACAGCATGACCCTCTTTCCTGCCCGCCCGCCGATTGCCACCACGCCAGGTTCCAATTCCGGACGCAGTAAATCTCGTGTATTGTCGCACGCGCTGCACTTCCAAAGCGCATATATGGAAAACGCTGCACTTTCCAGAAGCTACTGTCAAAGTGCCACCACTTCCGTCTGTTTGTCATGCGAATGCATACGAGCAGTGGATAGGTCGGTAACTACTTGCTAGAACAGCATCCCAAGGAAATTGTCAACTCTTATCACAATGAGAACATCTACCCATCTGAAGCCAAGCTGACACGCCATCCACCTATTAGAGAATAAGCACATCAACACCGATGACACGTAATGTACGAAAGGGGGAAAAGATGAATGGAATTTGCCAAATCAACGACCGGCGATCGTTGCTAGGCAGCAGCACTGCTACGAGCTGTGACACCGAACCGTTAAATTTAAAAAATAAACAAACAATATAAACAGACAATCAGATTCCGCGAGAAGTGAGTAGGTATCGGCTTTTTGCTAATGGCGGTTAGGTGAAATCGGTAAATCAGGTGTGGGAGCGATTTCACCTATGCGTTATGGGTCTTTATCTGAGAGGAAAACCCTAGGCTGGAACAGTGACGATGTAATTTGCTGTTGTTTTTACGTGGGCCTCGGAGCCCTACTTTTACAAGAAGCTACTCCCGCGTGTGAGATTCGATTGTGGAGGCATTAGAATGGTGATGTAATTCGCAAAACAATGGGATGTTGTGTCCTCGACCGCTGGATGTACGAAACGTGACAAGTAATCACATCAGTGTGTTACAGGTTTTGATAAAACTCTGGAAATTGATAGAAGATACAAATAAAATTTCCAGTGGAACAAATAGTTTAAAAGTAAATTCAGAGTTTTTCTTTGGCGCAGGCCTGAAACATTATCATAGAAAACTTAAAACCAGTCAATAGCTTTCTCTTTTACTGATTAGATTTCAACAAAAGGCAGGGAACTGATTAGGATAAGATGGTTTGATACACTGAGAATTAAATTTAGTTTATATTACTAAATCTTCTATTACGAGTCCTACCAACGTTGTTTTCTGCAATGCAACCGATTTATACTATATATCGAGCTTTAGCGCCACACGCGCAACTGTCAAAAATAAGACGCATTTGTTTACATAGAAAGAACATTCGTTTCGTACATTGTACGAAAACAATACAAAGAGCTGGGAATATTTCGTTACAAAAGCATAGAGCATAAAAGCATAGAAACGCTAGTAGTAGCATGAATGATTGACAGATCTGCTATATCGACTCGAAATGTAATTCGAAGAAATAGAGGTGGGTGATACCAGGGACATAACTGTGCGGTTGACATAGGACCGCGTTGATGTATTAGGTGTCTTGAAAAGGACCTTGGTGGTATGGGGCCCTGAAAAGAACCATTTTATCATTTGAAGTCTCTGGAGTGCAACCACCGAGCATCTTGACAGATGAGCTTAGTTTCACGTACCCATCAACAAATTGTAGATGTCTCTACCGTGTATAAACAAAAGGGGCCATCCATTTTCGATACTACCGCTTTTTGGCATTGAAACTCATGTTTTCGTTTCCTTATGTATGTGTGGATGTAAGAGACAGTGTTGATGTGGCTTTCTTGCAATTAATTTGATTTCAATTTTATTCAATATAAATCATCATTACTTGAAAATGGAAATGAAGGAAAGTGAAAGAGTGAGAGAGAAAGAAAGAAAGAAGGAGAAAATAGAGAAAGAGAGAGAGAGAGAGAGAGAGAGAGAGAATGAAGCGAGGGATAAAGAATTCTGAAGAGGAGATTATTTTTATTTAATGTGTGAGTTTCTCTTTTATTTAAAGTGTGCGTCACACCTTTCTGAGCACCAAGCATAAAACTTGATTAAATTTTGTGACCTTTCTGTTTCAAGTACACAGCATTGAAAAAAAAAATCCAATTCATCATATGTGCTTAAAAGAGAAACGAGAGCAAGGTATAATGCTACCAAAAAGAGAAAAAAAAAGTTCCGTTTGAAACAACGTTTGTTGATATCCAAACTAAAAAACTAATTGTTTAAAACCAACGCTTTTGTTTCGATAAAAAATGCAGGTTAGTAGTTTCTACCTAACGATATTATCACAATGCACACAAATCAAGGTTGTTCTAAAGTTAAATTAAACTGATATTTTGTTTGGAGAAAAAATAACATAAAATTTAGTTTAAAAAATGCTTTTTTTGTTATTTTATTTTTTATCATCCAGTTCTGCGAATGCTTCAATAATAGATGAAAACTTAAAATTTTACTTAAAGAAATGAGATTCTACTATTCTACTAGGCTCGCATTAATATTTCTGGATTTCTGACTTGTAGACTGAGAAAAGCCTATAAATATAAATGTGCACTTTTGTAATGTTTGTTAGCATTTTATTCAAGAATTTTAATTACAGAATAGTTATAAGGTGATTGTTAACAGAAATTGTAGGTGTTTCAACCGTTTTTGTTTGTTTGTTTCAAACATCATTTAAGTTTAAATCATTATAAAATCTGGTCGAATCAACCAACAAATCTGTTTGTTTTCGAAGCTGTCATAATGAAGCAACCAAAATAATCGTAAATTCAAACGGATGTCAGTTGAACTTGGGTGCTTGGTTCCCAAAAGAGTTGCTCAATATTTTTTCTCAGTGATTTTTTTCTATATTTCAGTGGCTTCCATTGTGCTGAAGGTTTCAGAGCGTCACGTTTTCAGAAGTATAGTGCGCCATTTAAAAGTAAAGTAGACTGCCATTTTACTTGCATCTAGCTAGCTTTCGGATATTTTTCAAGTGCTGAAAATTTCGAAATGTTTTCATAATAACGGTTTTTAAATTATTAGAGCTTTTGCTAGTAGCCTAAGACACTCGACTTTATGTACTTTAGGTAAAAATGTCCACCGTTTAACATTTAAGAAAAATTACAACATATTTTCAGCATTATGTATGTATGGTAGACATATTTTCAGCATTATATTGATCAAATACAGATATGAGCTGCACAACTTTGAAAATAACAGTCGATGAAAAATACGTTCAATTGATAATTTGTTCTAGGATTCATTCGATTTGACTGAACCAGTGAGCCAAGATTATCGGGGTACATTGACTTTACACTGGAGCAGTCAAGTTGTTATCGGGTTGCTGGAGTGGTCCATGCACAGCCTAGGATCATCAAGCTCCGAATGTTGTTAAGTCTGACGGCTTGGCTGGTGGTTTATAGCTTTCGTTGCAGTAGTGACGCAAACTAGCAGATGGCGCTATCGGGGGACCGATCAGTTTCTTCGCAAAACGTGATGTTATTTCCGTAAGTCGACACATGCTTCGAGTTGTGGAGCATTTCTTACTGCCGTAGGGTGTCAGGAACCAGCCGGGATTAGATTATGAACGCCAGGATCGTACTCCAACCACACGTTTGTTCGCCAATAATCTTGAGCATCTGAAGATTTTTCTCGAATACACCAATCAGATTACTTAATCTATCGTAGCTTTCCCACTTCAAACCATCTACAGAAAATATTTATTAAGGGTTATTCCGAGAATCAAAGTGACGTTTGTCACTTGGTTAAGTAAGAAAAGTGACCTACAGTGACGTGACTCTTCTGGGTGAATCAATGGAGGCTTACATTAGTAGCCTTTGTGCCACAAGAAATTTACGGAAGAAGTCACTGTTTACCATCGCCTGCTACGAAATGTTGAATGTCGCACACTAGGAATCGTTTTGTTGTTGTTATTGTTTTTTTATTAGGAATCGTGAACAATGTTCAGGCGAACGCGAATACGGAGATAAAAAATGTCGACAACTTCAAAAAGTTTAAGGATTGCGCTTGACTGTATCAAGGCTTGGTTAAAATTCCACTTATTAGTCCATTTATGCCTACGAGTTGTTAGTACCCATTGTTATAATTAATTTCATTAGATACACGTTACATCCATGCGTTAATTTTCCAGACTTGATCAAAATTCACAACGATGTTGATTTATGTTATACCTAAAGTAAAACCTATTCGCTTTGGCAGCGAAAATGTGTCGTCGAAAATATGTGCAAAAATGGTCATAATGAAAAATGTGAAATTTCATCGAAAGAATGTTAATACGCAATATGTATTCTTACCATCACTGCTCATGAAACCTGTCATTAAAAAAAATATTAGTATACAACTTGTAATGTTCTACTGTCTGATCAATTCGGATTACGGCACCAAAATTATGTAAGCTAGGGTTCAAAAAGCGTATCCCAGTTAATTTTGGAACTTTCGAGTTGCCACTTCGAACTATGTATACAAAGTAATGAACACAAAGTTTACGGAGTTATTGAACTTTTAATGTTTTGGTACATGTTACTAATAAATTAGCCTACACTCAAAAATTATGCTACTTAGCAAGATTCTTCTTCTTTCAATCGAAAGATGAAAAAAGATCCTACATTAACATCCTACAGTTCATTTCATTTAAACTAAGTTTCATTTAAACTTTGTATAAGTATCATTTAATGTCTTTTAGGGGTAAAAATGTTTTAAACATCTCTTTTTTTGCATAAAATACACACAAAAAAACAAATTTTAACACGCTCGTTTAATTTTTGGCTTGGAAGCGTAAACAACAATGTTTGCAATATTTCATACAACAGACTAGATTCAGGCGGGCGTTATCTGGCTTACATTTACATGAAATATCTCATTATTTTCTGCCAAATCTATCATTCCCTTTATGTGCATTAGACAACGCAGAAAATTAAACGTTTCTTTCTATCTGTGCTTGTAATAAATAGCAGTGGTTGGTTATACAAAAACATGGCTTTAAAAGTGTTATGCAACTCTCTCTTTGACACAAACTTGCTACCTCCCTTGGTTTTTTTTTTCAATTTTGTTTTGAATGCAACATGTTGTGCCCCCAATTAGCAGTTAATCAAATCAGGAATTCAACCCCACCATTGTAATGTTTACGCGGGACGTACAGCACACTTGATTTGGCCATAAGTGTAAATGCATGGAACGTCAAAAACTTGTGTTATCTCGAAAAACATTTTTTTTTTAAATGAACCCTTTGAGACTTTGTGAGTTAGGGTAGTGAACTGAATTTGAAATTAAGGATTCAATTGCTGAGCAACGGCAATAGTATTGAAACAGAGTTTATATCATCGTTGGTAACTGCCTGCATATCATATGTGATATTTCATTAGGATTGTTCACATTAGGGAAAATAACATTAAAGTGGTCCTTTCTGTTGAAAAATTAAAAAATATATTTAAAAAATTAGAATTTGAATGGAATATTGACACTAACAATTTTGAAACACATTCTATTAAACTTTAAGCCATTTTCTGCAATTTGATATGTGATATATTATTAGGTTGGCTCAGTTATGTTCCATAAGGGCGGTCTTTTTTTCGAAAATTAAAAAAAAAACAAAAAATTCAATCCAATGGGATTATGAAGACAAATGTATTTCAATATCACCTATATTATCATAAACCAACAGAAAAAAACATTCTTAATTAAGCACGTCATAGAAACAAATCAACGTTTGATTTTGGATAGCGATATTTTTATTATTATTATGAAAAAAAATTGTAAGTAAATCATTCATTTCTGGTAAAAGCAATATTTTTTTGCAAGCTTATATGCAACATTGAAGCTTAAAGTGACGTAACACATACATTTATATACAATGCCATGCAATTTGATATTGGGAGATTATTCATGGATCAAAAAAGTGAGACTTTGACCGTTTTGGGGGTCGCCTAACGAAATACAATTGAGCTCATTTTTGAAAATATGAAAAGAGGATTTTCATTGACCCTAATGTATACATAGTTTCAGCGGTATTCGATGCTTTCTAAATGTCATACGGGATGATATAAGAACAATAGCTTTTGAAGAGAACTTTAAAATTAAAAAAAAAAAACATCAGAAGTGCATTATAAATGTTAACTTTCTGGGACCTCCGAGTTTTTTAAATGACTTTCTTCAACCGGCCTTTTAATGGTTTTCTTTAACTTGGCCTTAGTAAACATTCGAGAAGCAACCAGATTAAAGATACTGTAAAATACAAACGTACATACTTTAACAGCAGTTACAACTTTTTAGAACGTAAAAATATGTCAAAATTAAAATTATAAAATAATGGAACGATTTTTGTTTTTTAATTTCACTCTTTAACTACGTTCACTTTAGAAATAGAATATTTTTATCTTCGGCAAGGTTCCTAAAACTAACTTAATCAATGTTACAATAAATATTACCACTTTTGCCAAGAATCACAAAAGTCAATTTTTTTATCTTGGTATATTTTTATCTTCATAAAATTTCAATACAATTTAAAAACACAAAAAAAGTGCACAACAAGCGATTTAGCGATTTAGCGATTTAACGACTTGGAGATTAGTATTAGACAAATAAACAGGAGACAATGAGCTGAAAATTAAACGAAAACATTTCTACAATCACTAAAGAAATCAACTAAAAAACGTAGAAGACAAGAACTAACTAAGGTGTGAAATAGTCGGTACATGCTAAAAATAAACCCAACAGCAGGAGATAATTTCTCACCCATGTTAGGCATTATTGGGAGAGGAACAAATAGCTAGAACCAGATCAAAGCAATAGGTAGTATAAAAGCACGATCGGGTGCATAATCTTTTACCAGTCATTTACCAGTGCATCGGGTAGCTTGGTAAAAGATTATGTACCTTATCGAATACTACCGTTCAAATGCCCTCCGCTCGTTTTCAAACTTGTATCTTTCAGTTTCAAAGCCTGCTGTTACCCTATACGGAACTATCAACACTTTCTCTTCATTTCTATTCGTTCTACCAATAAATTACTGTCCACTGCTAGAGCCGCGCATGTAGATGAGAAATTATCTGCTTCTGACAAATTTCATATCTGAGGTAGAATTTCATAACCGGAAATCGAACCCAGTCACCTCCAGCATGGTATAGCTTCGTAGCATGAGAAACAAACCTTGTTGCACGAAAATTCTTAAAGAATCAAAAATAAATATGACTTATTTGTGTGTTCTATTTAATGTACTGTTAAATCCTAACCTGAAACCAAAAGTATTGAATACTGTCTCAATAAAAATCACGTTCCGGATGCTACATTTACAACAGCTTCTAGAATATATTTGATAACCTAAAATCTAAATCCGCAATGCGTTTAAAAATGGCCACTTTTTTGAAAACCTAAAATTTACATGATCGTTGATTTTGATATTTATAACATCATCAGCGTAATACACGGAGTTCATTTGATTATAATATTCATCAATCTGAACATGGCGACAACTTCTAGCATAATCAAAATATTTTTGGACAATGACTAACGACCAGGATATGCACTAGTTAAATATAAATGTTCTCAAGCTTTAGGGGATGAAGGAAGAAATGAATGAAGAAAATTTTAAATACGCAGTGGTGTTTTTTTTATAAAATCTTGTTAGAGAACATTCAGGAGATGGATCACCGTACGAGAAGGCAACGAAAACCGAAAACATCAAAAATCTAGTCTGGTGCAATACACAAATCATCAATCTTAAAAATCGGAAACAGAAGACTCAAAAACGTATAGAAAATACAATAACCAAACTAGTTTATATACTTATATGAACATTTGTGCTCAAATGTATTGCGCAATTTCTACTGTACTCAATGCGTATACACGAAACCGGAAAATGAAATCAATTCATGCACAAAAACATTTTCATCTATATAAAAATTAAACTAATCTCTGGTTGCTCTGGTTGAAAAATGACTTTCAATGAAAGCGAAGGCGATAATTCAGAAGATATTTGTAATCATTTCGCGACATATTTTCAAGATGCTTATTCTAAGTTCTCGGATAATGATCGTTATTTTCAATACTTTTCATAATTTTCTGACTGTTCAAATAATATAGTTGTTAGTCACATACATTACCACAACATTCTGTCAGATCTTCAAGATTTGGATGCCTCTAAAAGTCTCGGACCAGATGGAGTTCCGCTAATATTTATGACAAATTTGGCAGTTGAGCTTATTTTGGCTAATCAATAAGTCACTTGTATCCGGTAAATTCCCAGCGGAATGGAAACAATCTTTCTTAATCCCAATATACAAATCTCCCAATATACGAAGATCCGGTATTTTAAATTATCATGAAATTGCAATAATATCGTGGAACCCTAAACTATTCTAATCGCTTATAAACAAAAATATATTTAGTCAAGTCAAACATTAAAAAAACGAATGCATAGCTTTTTCAAGGGACGTTCCACAGGTAATTACATAGAAGCTCTATATACAGACTTCAGCAAAGCGTTTGCTAGAATTGAGATTTCTATTTTGCTGTTCAATCTTGAAAAAAAAAAAATTTTGTAAAGATAAAAAATCAAATCCTATTAAAGTCAAATCTGGTGTTCCTGAAGGTTCACACTTAGGTCCACTTCTTTTTATCTTATATGTTAACGATATATACTAAGGTCTTTTTTAACACGTTTGTTTTCGGCGATAACTCCAGAACGGAACTACTTGTTGACCTAATTCGAATCACATTTTACGTTTTGGGCAAAAGTAATCATATAACAGTTTAAAAATAAAATCAATTTTTTTTGAAAATACTCAAAATTTTAAAATCACTTTATTTTGACCATTGCATGGAAAGATAACACATGCAAACAAAATTTAAAGCTTTTAAAAATGTTTATGCATATGATTTCATCTAAGACTAAATAGAGTAGTCTTTTTTGACACGGTTCCATAGTAAAAGTGAAACGTATCCCCCGTGTACCTTTTTTTTACTGTTCTGACGATATGAAACTGTTGAATCCTAGAAGGTTTGAGCTGTTTAGTGGAATACCTGTAACTAGTAATTAGAAGAAAAATTAGTTTTTTTCCATTTAATTCCAACTACCTTTGCTTATCTTGACAGATACGCGTATTTCGTCTACAATGTGCAGACTTCTTCAGTGTCTCGTACTAATAAGTCAAGTTATTAGTACGAGACCCTGAAGAAGTCTGCACATTGTAGACGAAATCACGTATCTGTCAAGATAAGCAAAGGTAGTTGGAATTAAATGAAAAATACTAATTTTTCTTCTAATGAAACTGTTTTTAGAAATAGGAAATGATGATGATATAAATGTATTTGTATGTATGTATGTATGTATGTATGGTAGCCACCATCCCCTCTAGCCCTTGGCTTGGATGCAGCTCCACTTAACAGCAAGATCAAATTGGGCCACCGATCTGAATTCGCACTATCGCTGTATGAAGGGCCAAAAACGGAGGGGTGGACCCGTAAGCAGAGACACTCACACGAAATCCACGGGAAATTAAGAATCTCCTTCCAACGATATGATCCAACAAATCGAATAACACAATTCGCAATACTCATTAAGCTTTCTACAGGATGGCTTGTTAAGAAGGGCGCGTCACTCTCCCTGAAACTTTTGGAGTAGAACTCGCAGCACCACACTCGAATCGGTAGGATAAGAAATGATACTGTTTGTTCCCTCCTAGACTCAGGCAGTCAATCAAACCATCGTCCAGTTTCAGCTCTTGAATGATACCCTGGTGCTCCCTCCCAACCCAGTATTTATTATATTTATATAAATATAGATGTAATGTAATAATAATATGTTATATATAATTATATAGTAGAGCAAAAATTATATAAGGATATTTAGTTAAATTATGTAATAGTTGGAGTTCACGAGCCTATGATAACCATGTTAAACTAAATTAATTAACATGCTGAAATAATAATATTAAGGCAGTAATAATAATATGCAGCTTCGTACCACTTTGTATCACTGATGGGTGACTGTATCTCTGGAATGTGAAGGTCATCTTGTTATTCATTGAGGTATAAATATCAATAAAGCATTCAATTGTATATAAAACCATAATATTATATTATTACGTATTTAATCATGACATATAGATATATAACCTTCTGGAATGAAGACCATTTATTAATTTTGATTATTATTTGATATAATGTAATAAAATAATTATACCGGCCGGATCACCAAACTGAAGCAATTAAAATTTTATTAATTATTTTATTACTTCTTCCATAATATTATATTTATGATATGCAATTAATAATGATGAACAGCTGTGTTCCTCTGAACCGCTCAAATAGTAGTTGATGATCGTGTACTGAAATGTTAAGGTCATATTACGCCATTTAATGGAAAATATAATGAAGGAATTAAAGGTTGAGTGGTCGAGAGAGTCGTCAACATTTCTATTAATGAAAATATGCTAGAGCTTGTAAAAAACATGCATCATATAATAACACATACTAGTATCTACACATCTATATATACATCCATTGCTACTTTCGAGAAGGCCACTCCGACGGTGCTAGATACAGCTGAAAATTGATCCCCATTCTTACTGATGCTTCTACCAGAAGATGATCATCCTATAACCGCAAGACCTCCTCTCCTAAACTGTATGGTACCTGAGAGAAATTTACCTTTCTGGCGTAATACATGTAATGAAATATACAGAATTAGGCTATGAATAAACAATGTCCTATTAGATAAAATATATAGTGAGGGTATATTGTAATATGAATTGAAAATTACATGTGTGCCGACTGCTGTTTTGTTGCAATTGTAGACAAACTTGCGCATCCATTATGAACCAGAAAATTTAGGCAATGTATGACCGCCATGAAAAAAAAAGAATTTTAAATTTTAAATTATTTTGTTATACCTGACGACCTGGAAGACCTGAAAGATATGAGAATGGAAAATTATGATATGATGTACCGGTCGCACCCCCTCACTTCGCTATTGTCGGATTGACAACATTGCCCAGGCTACGCCAACCAGCGTCTCCATGTTTCAGCTGGCAGTCTTTTGTGATCATATGACTCGTGGAGGCGTGAGGTAGGAACTTGTGAGGACCAGAGGTCGGTCGCACCCTCCTGCCAAGTTGTCAACTCACCATTTGAAGCCCCTAATGATGATGATATAAATGTATTTCAGAATAAAATCCAGCATTTTCATACATTGTATTGAAAAAAGTTTGTTGGAGCTTAATGTAAAAAATAGTAATTTTATAACTTATAGTAGATAGCGATGCACACCAACTCTTTAAGTATCATAAAGAAATCGACATATTAAAAAGGGGATAAAAAAAGAGATTAAGAGCTATTTTAGATACTAAAGGGCGATACGGTCAAAATTTGGTCAATATCAACTTGACGTATTTCTTTCAATTTTGCATTTAAAAAACCTGAACACCCCTCATTTTGAAGGTGTGTGTGTGTGTAGAATGTTGCTCCTATTTTGATTTTGGAATTCACTCTTCAGTTGTCAAAATGCCGTCCAAGCAAGAAGAGCAGCGTATCAAAATTTTGCTCGCGCATCGCGAAAATCCGAGCTACTCGCACGCAAAGTTGGCAAAATCGCTAAAAGTTGCCAAATCAACCGTTACAAATGTAATTAAAGTGTTTGGGGAACGTTTGTCGACAGCCAGGAAGTCTGGATCGGGGGGAAATCGAAAACCGGAAGCCGCTGAGACGACAAAGAGAGTTGCCGGTAGTTTCAAGCGAAACCCTAACCTATCTCTCCGAGATGCCGCAAATAAGCTGGGTGTATCGTCTACAACCGTGCATCGAGCCAAAAAACGAGCCGGACTATCGACTTACAAGAAGGTAGTGACTCTATATCGCGATGATAAACAAAATACGACGGCCAAAGCGCGATCCCGGAGGCTGTACACGACGATGCTGACGAAGTTTGACTGCGTGGTAATGGACGACGAAACCTACGTCAAAGCCGACTACAAGCAGCTTCCGGGACAGGAGTTTTATTCGGCAAAAGGAAGGGGAAAGGTAGCAAATATTTTCAAGCACACGTAACTGTCAAAGTTCGCAAAGAAATATCTGGTTTGGTAAGCCATCTGTACCTGTGGCTTGAAAAGCAGCATTTTCATAGCTTCCGGGACTGTCAACCAAAAAATTTACGTGAAAGAGTGTTTGAATAAACGGCTGCTGCCTTTCCTGAAGAAACACGGTTGTTCCGTACTGTTTTGGCCGGATTTGGCATCTTGCCATTACGGTAAAAAGGCCATGGAGTGGTACGCCGCCAACAAAGTGCAGGTGGTTCCCAAGGACAAAATTTAATTTGATTTTTTAAATAAATGATTTCACCGATTTACACGCGTTTTCCCTTGACCAAATTTTGACCGTATCACCCTTTAAATTGTCATTTGGAGATCATTATAACACATTTATTTACCACAAAAGTTCAACTCAGTGGTTCTACGCCCCGACAAAAAAAAACATTAATTCATAGAGCAAGCAAAATGCTTAAATTTATTAAACGTTTTGGTTACAACTTTCAAAACACTTATTCAATCAAATCATCATATATTTCTTTTGTGAGGTCAATATTAGAATACTGCAGTGCACTGCAGTGTTGTTTGGTCACTTCATATAAAAAAAACTCGATTAGCGTATATGGTCAATTCAAAAGCAGTTTTTATTATACACACTACGTAGGTTAGGATGGACATAATTTCCCCTCCCTTCATGCTTGTTGATCAACATTCAATCATAGAAAAAGCGTCGAGATTATGCTATGGTCTCATTTGTCAACGACATCGTTTCGCAACGAATAGATTCAACTGAAATACTACGTAATCGAAATATCAGAAGCGGTATATGTAAAATATAATTTCGTGTTCATCAGCTTACCATTTCATCATGTCATGTAAGCTATTGGTTGTTTATGGTCTTGTATAACAGATGCAAATTTGCTCTTTTCAAGTGAAACCAAGAAGATTTAAATTCACAACATATTTTCCAAGAGTGTACATATGTCCTACTAACTCTTATTTCGTCCCACTGTGAGACGTTTCATTGGGCGCAATCTGCAAGAAAATAAAATTTCCGTGTATGGTTTGAAATCACAACGAAGTGCGTTTATGTGATCTTTTTTTATTTGCCGAGAAGGCTATAAAAGTGACTTTAGTGACTTTTCAACGAAAACGGTGACACCTTAAGAATAATGACTAAGTCATTGAAAAGTGAAACGCTATCTACCGCGCGCAAGGTATCCTGTTTTATTTACTTGTTTATTTATTTATTTTGAATAGCTAATAACCACAACCCCCCCGTGCTGACACTTTCATATCTACAGTCGCGTAAAACACCGAAAAAACGGGATTCAAAATTGCGCACTCGTCGAATGCTAAGTGATTGCCATTATGTTCATTAAAATGTTCCCTGATTTGCTTGCTGGACACGCAAGCCGATGCATCCCTTTCAGTGGAACAAACTTGTTTGTCTCGACTCTCTTGGTGGTTATTTATTCAGATGGTGTTCGAAATCGTTTTTTGTTTTGTTTTACAGCTGGTCATAAAATTCGCGTCGGCATGTCAAAATATAGGTCAGAGATTCTGCGAAATCCAACGGCGATGCCGAAAACAAATTGTATTTGTTTTTAATCCGATAGTCATTAGCACAGAGTGAGTGGATTTGGCTATAGCCATCAAGAGAACTACCATCGTCAAGTGGCCAGATTGTCACCGATATGCACGGCTCAAACGGTGAGGCTCAATAGTTATTGACATTGACTTTGTTTCTTCAAGTCTGTCTCTCTCGCTCTCTCAGCTGCCCTGTTGCCATTGCTAGCTGCTGCTGCTGCTGCCCTCAAGACAGGGAGTCTGCTGTGGCAAATAGTTACTAATTGGTTTGGCGAAGTGCGCTTAGTGACTCAAATCGATTAATGAGCCGAGTGATGCGGTTGATTGGATTTTGATCTTTATGTGATTTGGCGAAGTGGTGGTTCATGCAAGGTTCTTAGTGTCATTTATGGTTTCTGTTGGCGAAACACAGAAGTGCATGCAAATCATTTACCCCATAACAACATGATTAAATATAGTCATAAAACAGCCTTACCAATGAACTGGAAATAATCTCATAAGCAGGCTCGTTGAATTGTAATAATCCGTGTGTTCAATTTGCTTAAGTTGTTTTTATTAAGCAATCAGTGTTGGAGAAATCAGGTAGAATAAGACTGGTGAAATGAAAACCTTCGAAAATGTCGTTTATGTTTGAATTATGGTATGGTAAGCAATTGATAATAACAAATTAGAGTCGACCAGTAATTCCAACCAGCAATTATCTAAAAAGTTTCAAATTCTAAAGGCGCCAATCACTGTTGTGAAATGGTTGAAACATGTTCATAAAACTGTCATGATTTACCAGTTAAGTGATCCACGCATACTTATGGATCGTTTTGTGGTGTGTCTGTTAATGATGCAAACCACAGTCCGATTGACCATAAATGACTGACGTGTGATTCTGATATCCGTTCAACGTTGCTGTCGTTCGTCCATGCGTAGGTAGGCATGGTCATTTGTGTCACTTTTTTGTGACATTCAACACTGTTGTTTCTCACATCCCCTACCAGCCAGCATAGCAAACCGAATCACTGACCTTCCCTTCGCTGCTAAAATTTCGCTTCATCTTCTTCATCCTTTTGTCAGCCCGCCGTCGCATCTTTCCCGCATCCAGTAGGTCCCGTTGTCATCGACTTAATCGTGGCTCTATTGGACGTGGATTAAATTGATTTTATTATTGTTTGCCCTCTGTTCCCACCCCTCATATTTTGTTAGTCCATTCGTCAAGATCTTTAGTGGTGGTAGCGATGGGACCCCTCAATCCTAAAGCACGTTAAGTAAACCATGCTGAAGGCAACGGACAGCGATACTGGTTCGATTAAATCTAAGATGTCAGGACGAACTTGAAGTTTGTTGATTGGTATTGATGAATAAAAGAGTATCCATGCGAATCCAAATTGAGCGTAATAACTTGAAAAAGAAGCAGAACTGAGTGAGTTGATTTAGTATTCAAGATGCACTCTCGCCCTGTCAAACACGATCGAAGCGTGCGAGTGTGGCGAATATGTCATGGTAAATCCGTCTTTTATGCATGCGCAAAGTGTGCATGAATTTAGCGCTTGATGTGCGCGCTGTTGCCAAATAGAGTTTTTATTTAGTTTTGTTTGTTTCTGCTCTCCATTTTTGCGATTCACAGATAGTACATATTTACGTAGTTTGAGAAAACTTAGATCATCATTACATTTTGAGTTTGGGAAACATGAGTCCTACTAAACCATGATCTGTCATGATTCTCAGAATATTGTCAAAATTTGAATTTTATAATTCAAGCTCATTTAATATTTCATACATAAATGGTAAAATGTTGAAGTTGAAGACAAAAACACGCAATCGCACTCATACAATGTTGTATACGAGTTTCGGATCTGGAATAAAACATTTTCATGATCGGAAAGCAATTCGCATGCTATTGATAAGTACCTACAACTGGGAATTTTATTCCATGGCTTTGAAAGTTTAAAAGGTAGGTTTCGATAGATGAGAATCAAGCAGAGGGATTAACGTGAGAATATTGGCAGTTCTAATTATGATGTGCTGCTTAAAACCCTTACCGTACCCTATATCTCTATTAGAAAAAAACTTAATCCTCAGAGTTAGAAATAGTTTCAAAAGTTTGCCGATAAACACATAAAATTTTACTTTTAATTCTTTTTTTTCACAGATTAATTTCAATTCGTTTTTTTTTATCACTATCACTTCTACAAATATAAATTTCATCTATGACTTGCAAATTTCTCCAGTGGACGAATTTCACGCCAACTCATCCAGTGGTAGGCAGCACCCTCTCAGAATCCCAGCAAACTTTGTTGGTGTGTTGACTATATCTTTTGAAGCCACTTTGCATACTTTGTTTTTTCAAAATTGATCTAGACTACCATTTAGAAAGGGCTTAAGTTTTTTGATCGATTTTTTTTAAATCAACATATCTAAAAAAGGACAGCACTAACAAAAAAGTGGTGTATCGGTGACTTTTATAAAACTGTCTGAACTTTTACGAAAAAAAAAATGTTAAATTTGTTAAATCAATTCTTACTCGCTAAAAAAAAATTGAAATTTAAATTCAATTTGCCTTAGAATTGGACGAATTTTGTTTTCTTAAAAGAGACAATATAATTGTCTAAACGCTATACATTGCAAGATTTTAGCATTCGCATTAGCATTGACGTTTGCACACCTCGTGGATTGAGCTACGATGAGGAATAATTCATTGAAGATATTGCATGCCACCATGAAACGAAACTTGATTACGGTTACTGTTACGTTTCTTCACGCAATAATCTCCACGAAGACACTCCTCGATCGCTCACCTGGTCACGTCCATGCAACCGTTGGTGATAGGGAGGATTTGGTATCCACCTTAAGAAGACACGGGGAACCCACATAGCCTTCAGTAGATATTAAAGGAAAAAGGAAATTAATAGTCGGAGAGAATAGTTAAACAGAATGCCCTGTTTGGTGTACAGAACAAAAAGAAAATTCAAAAATGGTCGTTGGGAGCATGTTGTCTAAGAAGGTTAAGTGATGCTCCATTTTTCTTCAAACGGTTGGGACTTTAGCATTAACTATAGTCCTAGCACCCTATGGCTTATGGTTATAGCGCCATTACTCGCTCTCTGAAAAGAGAAGAATGTCACCGAGATAAGCCTATCCACTTCCATTTAACATTTCGCCAAACATGTTGAGTGTCGTAGAACCACTTCTCTTTGCGTACCACGGCCTTACAATAGTTTGAAAATTTTATACTTATCCTGACATCCATTGCCGAAAGTGCTGGAAACCCAAACAACCTTCATAGACGTTCAAGAGATAAAAATATGACGAGTTTCTATATTTTATTTGTGGAATGATTATATATATTCAATATGGTTGATTAAAATTGAGTTGCTGGGAATATTACTTACCAATACCATGACAATTTACTTTTAATGTTTAAAATCAAACCAAAATTTTAGGGTAGTTTTATACATATATTTACTTCAAAAATCAAAAGAAAAGTTAATCGATGGAGCCTTGAGTGTAAAATTGAACGCATTTTTGCTTGATGCCCTCCATCAAAGTCTTTACAGTGTCATCCGGTACCAGTTTCTCGTTTTTTTTTCCATTTTCTTAACATGTCCATCTCGTCTTTGACTGTCTTCTTGATCTTCCGAAGTTCCCGCTTCATCATTGCCCAGTACTGCTCCACCGGGCGTAGCTCCGGACAGTTTGGCGGATTCATGTCCTTTGGAACAAAATGGACAGAATTGGCCTCATACCACTCCAGGACACTTTTAGAATAGTGGCATGATGCCAAATCTGGCCAAAATAGCGGAGCTTCGTCGTGCTGCTGCAAGAACGGCAAAAGGCGCTTCTCGAGGCACTCAGATTTGTAGATCTCGCCATTTACTGTGCCCTTTGTCACGAAAGGCTCACTCCTCAGCCCGCAAGAGCAGATGGCCTGCCAAATGAGATATTTGGAGGCGAACATCGACATTTTCTTCTTCTTAAATTTGTCGTCCACATAGAACTTGCTCTTGCCGGTGAAAAACTCCAACCCCGGAATTTGCTTAAAATCGGCTTTTATATACGTTTCGTCATCCATCACACAGCAGCCATATTTTGTCAGCATCTTCTCGTAGAGCTTCCGTGCCCGAGTTTTAGCCGTCGATTGTTGCCACTCATCGCGGTTTGGGAAGTTCTGTACCTTGTTTGTATGTAGTCCAGCTCTCTTCTTTGCATTCTGGACGTAGCTCTGCGACATGCCGATCTTTTTAGCCAAATCACGGCTTGAGACGTTGGGATTTGCTTTAATCATCCGCTTCACCTTTTCCTCCGTCTTTTTGTTCTCCGGTCCCGGTTTTCTTTCAGCTCCTTTGCCGTGGTCCAACGTCAACCGCTCCTGGAACCGCTTCAACACTCTGGAGACGGTTGAATGGTGAATGTTCAACATTTTTCCCAACTGCCGGTGCGACAGGTCAGGAAATTCTAGGTGTTTTGAAAGAATTTGTTCTCTCGACTCGCGTTGGTTCACCTCCATTTTCGTTGAATCGAAAAACACGACTTCAAGTTTGACAGCATGTAAAGAATACACATCAATGAGAAAGTGTGCAAAATTTGGTTGATTTTTACCCAATGGTAAAAAAGTTATGCCCTGTTGAATGTGTCGCAATAATTTCGTGTTCTCCCTTTAGAAGGTGCCCTGCATTGGCCAACAATAAATTCCCTCTCAAGCATTCATCTTAACCCAAAAAACCAAATACTTCATCAAACCCAAACGTTTCTGCTGGGAAAAAATAAAAATTGTTATTGTTATTGATTAGCCCCTCCCGCTGATCTGCACCGAGATGGTAGGATGGAAGGATAGGTGGAGATTGATAAGAATAATTTAGTGAGAAAGAATTACTTTGAATTGTGACTGCAAAGAGACAAGCATAACAAAAAACCAAACAAAACAAAATAGACAAAATAAAACAGGATATAAGATATTGTCTTATATAAATTATTTGTTGCCTAACAAGAAACAGAATTAAGAGCATAGATATAAGTAGAATCCTTTTATTTCCCAGATAGTAGAAAAGCTAAGTCATTGCCCTGCAAAGATACTAAGAGTTATTGTTGCGGGCTAACGATGATTATAACTATGTGCTGGACACTATTGGCTGAAATGAGCATCGAACAAGAAACTAATCTAATCTAATCTAATCTAATTTCACACTAACGCAGCCAATTCTTGAAAGCATCTTGGAAAATGATGGTTTCTTGAATACATCATTTGTCTTGTCATCGGCCAGGCCAACTGCGTAGTATGTGCCGCAGAGAGGATTCCAAGAAATAGAGCGATTCCAGAAAGATCTAAAATCGCTCTACTACTTTGAATCAAGGGAAGGAAGAAAGCGTGGACCTCCCGTACCAAACGCTTCCATGTAGAGTTAAACAGTGTGATAATTTGTACTTTATCGTTGGGAGCATAGATGCTAGGAAGATTAGTTTATGCTCCTTTTGCCTGTGGATGAACTTTTGGAATTTGAACCAATAATTGCCTAGGTTATAGCGCCTTATCTCGCTCAATGGGGGATAAGTGGACCAAAACTTGCGACGATGGATAAATACGAAGCTGAAAATAGCAGAAACATATTGTGAAGGGATGTTAAAATATAAAATGAGAATAACATGTAAACTGTCTGCATGTCTTTCGATTGTAGTCCTGCTGCAATTGTAGATGAACTTGCATTATCATTGCCATGAAGGAAAAAAAATAAAATGTTCATAAAATGCTCGGGAATTCCATGGATGATCCAAAATTATATTCCGTATAAAAATACTTACATTTTTCGTGGTAGGATAAGATTTCAGCATGCTACCTTACCGGGGTCGCGCTACATTGCCTTGTTGCGACTGCCACCTAATGTATAGGTGACGCGATACAGCGTTTCTCACTCAGCCGCTGGATGCCAGGACAGACGCTGTTTAGGCCGCACCTCCTTGGTGGGCAGACGTTCGGCACGCACCTCTTCAATCTAGCTGAAGTCAGAAGGACAACAGTGCCCAGGCTGCACTACCAGCTGAGTACGTAACCCTTAGCTGGCGTGAAATGAGCATCGAACAAGAATAGTGAAAAAAAGTCATTGAACAAATGACTATAATACCCAGTTGTTTATTAAGCCCATTCCAGTTCTATCAGATGAACTCAGACGGATGTTCTACTTAAAAGCTCCTTAATCTTGAAGTTTTACTGGTCTATACTAAATGTTTAAATGTTTAAAGGTTAATTTAAAGTGTTTAAAGGTTAATTATTGGTTTGATCTATAAACAAATCATTTGAAAGTTCACTCCTATTTATCTCTTCGGCTCAGACCTTAAAACCTAACTGTAAATCTACCGATCCGATATCACGAAAGAAATTCCCACCGCCTAACATACAAGTGGGCAGAATGTTACAACTTGGAAAAATGGTAAAAGAAATCGATGAATCCACCCTCTCAAATTTAACGCTATTATGCTATTATAAATTTACAAGCTCATAACTGCATGCTAGTTTGTGGTTTGAAAACTGTCCAGATCCATTAACACTGGGCACTGATGCAGTACGGCATTCGACCTTTGGATTTGGAAATTTGTGTCGCTTAACAAATCCTCAAACAAATATGCAAAAGCACGTTGGCCAATATTTAGCGTCAACCAGTGGGTACGTGTGCTCAAGTTTCCCTTCTTTCAAATTCACCTTCAGTTCATTTTACCCATTGAGTTGGACACAATAGAAAATACTGCGATGGATCACGGACGTAAGGTTACTAGATGTATGAAAAATACTCTGTAACCTTTTTAGGATTATATCTAAAAAATCCAAATTTGGCCAACACCCACCCTAAACGCTATACATTGCAATATGGGCACTTTAGAGGAAAAAAAGTTTTTCTAACAAAAAAAAAACTTTCATGTTCTATTTTTACCGTGTATTGTGCCAAGTCGTCTTATAATTTGGTCTTAACAACCTCAAGAAGCCAACTAAATTTAATTATAATGACAATTTGGGCGTTTTCAAGGGGCTTTTAATTTTTGAAAAATCAAGGCTACCATTTGGAGAGGGCTTATTTTTAAATTATTAATATTTTTGAGCTTTAGTGATAATACAGTTACACCGTGTCCAATATATTCTCATACGCTTTTTCCTTGCATTGGTGTCGTGCAACTACTCAACATGCTTCACATATGTGTTGGTGTAGTTTTGCACTATGTTTATACAAACGCTTTTAGGTTATGTTCGATTGGTTTCATTCGGTGTTTATCTTTTAAAAGCGATGAAGGTGTTTCGTGCTATGGTGATAAAAAAGTTTTTGAAAGGTAAGCGCCCGGGCGCTATTTTCAGATATTTGAAAAACCTTGGAGTAAAGCGGGATTTTGTGTACCGAACCTTCCGAAGGTATCGTGGCACCTGCTCGTTGGATGACTGGAAGAGATCCAGTCGTACTCGTACGGTGCGGACTGCACGAGTTGTTAAAGTGGTCAGGGAACGGATTAGACGGAAACCATAGCGCTCTGTACGTAAAATGGCCGCAGATCTGAATGTTTCGAGATCGTCAAGGCACAATATACCCAATTTCTTTAACTCCTGCATATGAACTAGAAATGAGAAGAAAAAATAGTGTTTTTCATTTAATTCCAACTACCTTTATTGCTTATCTTGAAAGATACGCGTATTTCGGCTACAATGTGCAGACTTCTTCAGTGCCGTGTACTTATTACTCTACTTATTAGTACACGAGTCGTGTACTAATGTACTAATGTACTTCTCTATCATCTTGAATCCATACCGATAATCAAAATTGTTACTTGGTAAATTGTCTTATAGTTCATTTCATAGACTGAATATATTAAATATCTAAGTGGCGAACCAGCCCAGGCGGCTGAAAGCCACTTTAATAAAGAAACAAAAAAAAATTAAATATCTGGTGAAGTGTAAGAAGGGTTCAGTCTCACCATCGGTGGACTAATTTGGTTTTTTTTTTAATGTTTTTGACATGGGATTCGATCAGGTATTTTTGGGTAGACCTGTTACTGAATCCACCTCACTCATGGTTGATCTCACCAGGCCATGATGACTCGTGAGAAGATATATGATGATTGTGATGATTGAGTATGAAGTTATTACTCTCGATAGCGCTTTAATTTTTATTTTGGGATACATAAATTATTCCCGCCCATCCCAGTAGCAACACCATCATGCATGATTACGATAGAATAGAAGCAGCGATTGGTTGGTCTTTATGAAAGTCAGTTCGTGCATTATACAAAAAGGTTTAATGATTACATTTAACCAACATGAATGTTTCATACAATATACGAGACATTTGTTCTATGTTCAAAATTCATGTTGTAAAGATGTAAAAGCCACAAATAAAAAAATATTCCAAGATTTTTTGTTAAATATGGTATTATGTTTTGTTTTTTTTTAAATAAAAAAGACAACAACTTCCTAACTGCCACCGTTTTCAAGATATTTTAAAAACATATTCGGTAATGTTGTGATTCTTAATCTTTAGTTGAGATTCTTAATCTTTAAATATATTTTTTTCCAAAATAAACATAAAATGTTTAACATCTTTCACTGAAACATTTCAATTTTTTTTAAGCATTCGGGTCACTATGATCCGAAACGCTCCTTCGAAATCAATAACTTTTGAAGAAAAAAATACAGGTCTGACATTTCAGGACTTTTCCTATTTCAAGGAAATGTTAATTTGTGTTTCCGAAGAGCTTAACGAAAAAAGGGTATTTGGGTCATATTGACCCGGATTTGACCAAAGTCTACGCTCCATACAACATTTCTATAAAGTGTATGGAGAAAAGTCTACGAGAGGGGAGGGTGGATAATCAAAAATGAGGCTACGTGGTTTATGAAAAGGCCCTTAGCTCAGTCGGTTAAGGCTCAGCGCAGCTAAAAACAAGTTTAGGTATCTAGGTTAGTTAACCGATCGCGGACTATGCATTTTTCGGGTTGAAACAATTTTGCTTTCTTCAGGATTACGTAGACTCAGATTGACATTAAAATGCCAATTTAAAACCTCGATAAAACTTAAAGACAACTCTCAACTCGTGTTTGCCGCACATTGGCACAATCCGTTGCGAAAATAGTCGCCAATCGTTTAGGTATACCAATTTTTCGATACCACAATCGCGCGCCGTGGGGTACGAAAAAAAAAGTCCACTGTTTACACCTTGCATCCAGTTCGTGTTGCCCCTGACAATTGGTAATGCCACACTGTGAGACGAAAACGAGTTCTTGGGAATTACCTGCCCTCCTACCCGGCAAGCGGCCGGTGCGAACCGGGTGACGAACGAATGAAACGCGAAAAGCGAGAGTGGAAGCAGAACCTGACGATGACGCATCGCATATTTAGCCCACCGAGTGCCGATGCCATTGAGAGCCGTTTAAAAACCACCAACCGACCCAATCTGCAAGCTGTAAAATTTTCCCCTCTGGGGGTTTCGGTTGACCCGTCGCACTGCAGAAAAAACGGAATGATGCGAATCGACAAATCACTTGACTTTTCATGAGCTGCAAAAAGAAGAAAAAGGTGATACAGCGAAGGGCTTCACTTATGACTCTGTTAGGACGTTGGAGTCCCACGTAAGGATTCGTGTCACTGTGTCAAATAAATCGCGTGAGACTTCGGGCTGACGAGTGGCTGGATTGACTACAGGAGACGAAGGAATCACAAGCACGATACGACATCTCGATCGTGAGGTGAGTTTTTTTGTTGTTGTTGTTGTTGTTCGCACCTTCCATCATCATCCTCGTTGATAGACTGGCAGCCTCCACCATAGAGCCTTCTCTTTCGCGTTGAACCTGAACCTGACAGCAGTGCACCTCACACTTCTCCAACCCTTCACTCACGGTTCACTCAGTAATAAATCTACCAGATTTGATTCAATTTAACGTCTAATAGTGAATGTCTGTCTCCTTGGTAAGCAGCAACCCCCCTCCTTCTCCTAGGTTCGACTTTGAGCACGGTGACCTTTTCAAGTTCAAGTGTGGCAAAGTGGGACAAAAACAGTTTCTAACCGGAGACTCAGAAAGTATGATAAACCAAAACAATAATTATACCCGCAGGTAAGCCCCGAGCACAGTCGTAAAATCACAATTCGCTTATTCACTATTTCGCGACAACGGACGACGGTGGATCAATCGATCGGTCGATCGATCGATCGAGTTGAGCTGCCTCCTGTTGTCTCTATGCAAATTGTGCTTTCTGAATGAAAACAACCTTTCGCCTCGTTGTCCACTGGAGGATGTGTGAATGCTCGAGTTTTACGACTAGTGATAAATTGACTGGATTTCATGGTAATTGGTTACCGAGACGCGTGCTGTGTGTGTGTGTTTGCGTTAGGGTGGGTGAGGGGGGGGGGGGGGTCTCTTGTAATAAACGATCCAGGTGCAAGAATTTAGATGGCCCAGTTAATTGCAACACCATTAGGATGGTAATAAATCAATCGGTCTGTCATGGATGTGAGCTACAACGGATTTGTCTATTGATCAGAACAATAACAGGAGGATAGTTGTGGGATAACTTTATAAAAAAAAAGTCGATGATGGTGAAAAGGTTTGAGACGATATATATTTTAGATAATTTATTTAAAAACAATTCAACCAGTTATGCAAAAAACAAACGAACTGATTTCATCAACAGATGTAAACTTCTTCAAAAATTGTTCATTCGCTTTACAGCGATATAATTGTGAAAAGCTATTGATGTCAATCATAAATGTTCGCAAGTATTTCTAGCGATCAGGAAATCTTATTACAATTCAAATCACAGAATCCCGTATAAGGAAATTATCAAAAGGCAAGCCAATATCCGATCCATCCCGCTACAAAGCCAATGCGGTTCCAACACTAATAAAACCGCCAGCTTAGTAGTGAGCTGACCAAAGATATCCCCAACCAGGGAAATCGAGAAAATTTCCAAACCGAAAAAGTCTTGGAACGACCCTAGTGAAAGTTTTACTTTTAATCACGACAGAATTTACAAGGAATTTCCCGACAATCAGCCAGACAACCCACTACTATTTCATGGTATCTTCTCAAGGATCAAAGGCCATTTTTTTATTGTGACAGGGTTCAAATACAAGCTTAAATTTTCCAATGGCCCGAACAGCATTAGGCCAAACGCAATTGCCAAAAGATATTAGACCGAATGAGCCGCTAAGCCAAATAGATTACTGTACCGAATGAGTATACAGAAATTCAATTATTTTCTTCTTCTTCGTCTTCGTTCTCCGAACAAGAGTTAAATCTCTTTTTCTATCTCTATTTTTCTCTTTAAGTTTTAAATTTTAAGGCAACATTGGCAGTTTCTCTTCAAACTAGTTGACGATTACAACATGCTTTGCCCAACGAGTCCTTCCAGCTTTCACCACTTTCCTGGAGGCTGGATGCTCAATAGAATTGGGCGAGCTCGTCATTCATTCTTCACCGCCGCACACTATTCTCCTTTCAAAAATGGCCCTAAGCGTCCGAAAACATCAAGTGCTAGCATATCCTCCTTGAGCATTGTTCACGTCTCATCCCCTTTAAGAGCACTACCGGTCTTATCAGTGTTGGTACATTTATTGAGAGCTGAATCTTTTTTGAACGCAAGTTCATGTAAAGCCTATTGCAGTCACGACTTACAATGATTCTGTGTCTTCGGATTTCACGGTTGCTGTCGTTGTCTGCCGTAAACAAGAATCCGACCTAGACGAATTCCTCCATCATCTCTAAGTGTACAGCAGAGTGTACAGGCCGTTGAGATGGCGGATTCGCTCGTGCCTTAGCCTACCCCACAGTGGGATGTTAGGCAAAAGGCAACGTCCTTGGTTCGAGTACTACTTTACTCATGCCCTTTCGCTCAATTTTCAATACTTCTTTTCTATTTCCAACCTCCTGTGCATTGACGGAACTTTGACCGATTTCTGTTCATATCTTTCATTCTAGCAAACATCACTGTCCACTCTTGGTGCTCCGTGGTGATGAGCGAACATCTCCTTCTACATCATAATCGTTACTCCCCACGCACGGAGAATACAAAACCTAACATTTAGAGTATGTCGTAGAGATTGTTTTCTGAGTGGTATCAGAGAAACAAACTGATCCTTAGCGTGGAGAAAAGTCAGGAAAGCACGTTTCACCGTATTGAGAATCCAATATTGTTTGACTACTACATTGATGGAAATACTCTTAGTAGAGTTAACAGGATGGCTGATCTGATTCTCAGAAACGGTTTATATGTATGGCTCTGAAAAACTTTCCGTGGCGAGATCCTGACCACTTGCCACCGTATCCTGATAGATGCCGACTACTAGGTTTTGACACGCTGGACCGATGTCAAAAAATATCGCAGTCGTTGCTTATTGCTGTTGAATTGCAAGGAAATGCCCCCGAGCTACATTCTACGTTGAACTTTCCTTTACCGAACAAAACTTTACGGGAACTCTACGTTGCTGTAACCGAACTGTTTTCGGATAAAATGTACCAGTTTCAGCATGTATTCGTGCATTTACTGTAGTCAAAGGGCTAATCGGGTTTAATGAACCGTTTCGCGAATCGGATTAGTTCGAAGTTGAACTAGTTTCGATAGATACGTGTTAAATTTTCTACAGAGCTGGTAGCGGATTTATGGATAAATAATAGTGACTTTAGTGACTAAAATAATAAAAATAGTGACCAAATAGTGACTAAAAAGTGATTTCCAAATTTTAGTATTTTTTAAATCTTTTATACTTTTGATTTATAAGTACAGTAAAAATGAATTAAGTTTTCACCCCACTTTGCAAAAATGCATAAAACTGCGGCACAGTATGAGTTTTTGGGTTTTTTTTTTGTAAAAAAGCCTGTAATCATCCTGTAATTTTCTTAGTAAACAACTGATTCCAATACTCCTCAATTCTGTACTCTGTATTTAAGGTCAGCACCTAGCATTTTAACAAGTTCACACAGACTGAATAAAAGTGTACACTGTCTTGGGCAAATTTGTTTTCCATCAAACTATATGGAAAAAATAAAAAGCATTTGAGTTTAAGACCTAATTGACGACCTAGAACATCATGAATATGAAGAAGTTCAGGAAGAAAAAATAAATGGCTTATTAATAGTGAAAAGCGTTTATTTAGAATACTGTACATATGCATACGTATTGTTAGATTGTATTTGATAAACGATATATACTTTTGTATCTTTCTGAGAGGTTTTAGGTCATCAAAAATGTACTTGAGTTCAAAACTTTAGATCTACAGTTGTAACATTAGCATTTAGGAGGATATAAGGTTATGATATGTATTCAAACCTATTGAATGAACCTTTTGGAAGGAAACAGTCATTTTTTGATAACTTTATGATGTTCTAGGTCATTTAAACTGTCCTTGAGTACAGAACTACAGAACTATAGCTTTTTGGGCTATACAAAGTTACGCTACGTATTCAGTAAATATTTTCGAGCGTAAATAAAATCCTCACGAGATAAACGAGGATGATCTAGGCCAACCATGTCCATGAGTGCAGAACATATGATCTACAGTTTTAACAGTAGGTGTTTAGAGTGTGCAAAGGGACAATAAGTATTTAACAATACTGATTGAATAGTGGGGAAGGTCAACATACATAATGGGACAATCTTGGGATATTCTAGGTTCTGCAAACTGTCCTTAAATTCAAAACATAAGATCTACAGTTGTAACGTTTTTTTTACCTATATATGGTAACCATATGTATTCCAACATATTCAATGAACCTTTTGGAACGTCAACAGTTTTAATTTTATAACTTTGAGATCCTCTAGGTAATCCAAACGGTCCTGGAGTTCAGAACTTGAAATCTACGATAGTAATAAAAGTTTTTTGGGCTATACAAAGTTACGTCACGTTCATTCGGCATTTCAGACCTTAAGATTTACAGTTGTAACAGTAAATTTTAGGCAATTCAAAGTTAAAAAAAATATTCAAACATATTCAATTAATATTCTTAAAGTCAAAACACAATAATAAAGCACAGTGACATATTACAAGTTATCTAAACTATCGTTGAGATCAGAACTTAGGACCTTCAGTTCTAACAAAAGCTGTCTGGGCTAAGCAAAGCTACGATGTGTTTTGAAACATATTCATTGAATATTTGGAATATTTGGAAGAACAACAGACATTATGAGATAATCTTCGGATGTTCTAGGTTATCCAAACTTTCCTGGAATTCAAAACATAAAATCTACAGCTGTAGATTTTAAGTTTTGAACTGTAGCTTAAAATCTACAGCTTTTTGGACTACACAAAGATACAATTTGAGTTCAGAACTCAAGATATGCGGTGGTAACCATGGCCTTTTAGGCTACATAAATATTCAAACATATTCAATTAATATTCTGAAACGTCCACAGACATTATAGGATAGCCTTGTTAGTTTCAGGTCATTCAGACTGTCCTTCAAAACTTAAGGTCTATAATTGTAACAATAGCTTTATGGGCTATACAAAGTTAAGCTAGTTTGTTTGCCATATCCCAAGATTATGTCATAATGTAAGATGGCCTTCCAGGGTATTCAGGCGGAACAGCGTTTGCCAGGGCATCTAGGTTTTTGGTGTATATTTCTCGACATTATATTGTGTGGCCAGATCGCTTAATTTGGTTGACTATTGTACAATAGGTACAGGTGTTTTTTTTTTAACTTTTCACAATCGGCGGTGCGAAAATAGTGACTTTAGTGACCAATTTCTTAAAAATAGTGACATTAGTGACTTTTGGATGCAAATAGTGACTACACTCAAAATAGTGACCAAGTCACTAAAAAGTGACCTGCTACCAGCCCTGCATTCATTAAGACTACCTATTGTCGGATAAATTATTTTAAGTAAAAATATAAACAGACATGAAAGTACATCAGCTTGTCGTAGACCTCAACGTGATTCAAACGAGCTAGAGTGTTCTTCCGAAATACTGACGTAGTTTTGCTCACCGTCCATCGTAGCTCTTGTAAGCTTCCCGAGAAGGCCGTTCTCGTCCATAGTTACCCATACCTCTGTGCGGTTATACAATCGATGATCAGGGGATGCATCGGAAGCTGCAATTCACGCCATTTTTAGAGGATTTGCCGTACAATAAATATCTTTTACGTTTTTGAGCGCCCGTCAGTGAAACCGGCCTGATAACTACCCACGAACTCATTTATTGTTGGTGATAGACGGCGGAAGATGATTTGAGATAGCAGTTTGTAGAAGGCGTTCAGGATTGAGATCACTCGATAACAATCACACTCCAACTTGACACCCTTCTTGTAGATGGGGTATATGACCCCTTACTTCCACTTTTACAGTTGCTGTTCAGTTTCTCAGATACGGACTATCAGCCAAAGTAGACAGCTTCTTTGGACCTATCTTGATAAGTTCAGCTCTAATGCCATCCTTGCCAACCGCCATATGGACAGCATCCTTAACTTCTCGCAGCGTGGGAGCTGCTTTGTTTTTACCTTCAACGGTGCTGACGTAGTCATTTGTTCCGCTGTCCTGGTCCTCGCGCTTGTGTCGTGAATGGGGCATTCAGGTGTTCGACGTAGTACTGTGTCCACCGTTTAGTCTCAAAGCCTCCTGAACGATAGAATTTCCACATTTCGCATCTTCCAAGCGTGGTTTATTACCTGGAATAGGCGGGTCTGCCGTTTCCACTTCCGTCTATAGCGGTCCACGTTCTGCTGGGTCTGCAGCATAACTCCTTACACTCCTTGTCGAACCCATCGATCCATGGGCTCTGTTACACATATCCGAAGAAGTTATCATCTACATCGTTAGAGGCTTCGTCGAGCACACCCTCGTCTTCGTCGTTGGTACTCAGCGCGTAGGTCGTTCGAGATTGTACCGTGGCGGGCGACGGTACCGTACGTTATTAACGACGGATAGTTTTGGTCACAGTTTCATCCACCACTAGGTAATGGTCCTGCATTGTATTGAATCTCATGGCAGGTTGATGGATATGGATGTGGATGTGAAGGTTGCGTTTGATACGGTGGATTAGGAAATTCTGCTTGCTAAGCTGAATATACTCGGCATATTATCTGCCGCTGTGGATTGGTTCAGGTCTTTCTTGGTGAATCGCTCAGGACGGGTTAAGATTGGCACGTCGGAGTCGGAAGCTTTCACAAACAATTCGGGAGTACCGTAAGGCAGCAACCATGGAATACTGCTTTTCTCAATCCTCATAAACGATTTCATCTTGCTGTCATCATCAGGGTCCCGCCTCTTCTACGCAGATGATTTTAAAATATACAAAACTATAAAAAAGTCTATCAGACTGTTCCGACCTGCAGCATATGTTGTGTATTTTCCCCGATTGGTGGTCAAGGGATATGATGGGGTTATGCATAAAAAAATGCAACAAAATATTGTTTCACCGGAAAAACGCACCAATCATCTTCGACTGTGTCGCATCATCACATCAAGGATCTCGAGGTTATTCTAGAAAATGGACTGACATTCAGAATTCACTACAACGACATTGTGTCCAGAGCTAATCGTCAGTTGAGCTTTATTTTTAAAATTGCTGCCGAGTTTCGCGATCCGCTTTGCTTCAGGTCATTTTATTGCTCACTTGTACGTTCCATACTAGAATCATGTGCTATGCTGTGGTGCCCTTTCCAGGCCACATGGATCACCAGAATCGAAGCAGTTCAACGAAAGTTCGTAAGATACGCTCTTGGCTTTCTCAGGTGGCGTGAACTTACGAACCTGCCTCAGTACGAAGAGCGTTGCCGTCTGCTTAACATTGAACCACTTGAGGTGAGACGAAAGGCCGATCAGGCTTAGTTTGCTGGGAAACTGCTGTCACAGTAAAATTTGTACGCTCCCGAGAGACCTCTTCGTCAACGTGTATTTCTGCATCTTGAGCCACAGAACAACAACTTTGCACTCCACGAACCAATTCGAGCAATCAGCCAGCGTTTTAACGAGCTTTTCAGCATGTTCGACTTCAGCTTATCTGCTGACGTGTTCGTCATCGGCTACTTGACTCTTTCCGTACTGCTGGCCGTAACCAAGTAGTTTAAGTATTTTTTATTCATTTGTTGTCAGTTGAATTATTGTGATAAATAAATAAATAAATAAATCTTGTCTAAAACACTACCCAGAACCTCACCGAAGCAACCAAAAGCTCGCATTTTACTTAATATACGAACTCAGAAGTTTAGATTAGGTTCATATTTAACTACGTGAAATTTTCCAGCTGATTAACATGGCAAAAAAGTTCTACTAGAACCATAGTCTTTAGGAAGTACGGAAAATTATTTAAGGTATCTTCAAAGTTCAAAATAAGTATGTTTCTTCTTCCTTGCACAGCAACAACATTAATTTGAAGATATTATGGAACTTATTTGGAACATCTAATATCAAGTTCATTATTTGTACTAACTTTTCCGTTAATCAGCCTGAGAGTTCGCTTTTAGTCTGAATGAAACTTTATTCCGACACCAAAGAACACGTAGAGTTATACCCTAAACTTTGCAAAATTGTCTCACTAAAAATGTAAATCTTACGAAAAGGTCGCAACTCATCAAATGTTTACAATTTTCATGTTCTACTTATTTCAAGTAAAAAATGGATTACTCTAAAGCAATTAAGAAAAAAAAGTACTATCCAAGTGGAAAAGGAAAGCTAAGTTGTGGCTCAGCCGTTTCAATATCATTACAATTGTACATTATTTTAACAACCGATCACCTTTTTAGTGATTTATAGAAATACCATAGCCTTCTTCATCGAAAGATGTCCTGATCCAAATAGTCACAGATTTTCCAGATCCAACATATGTGCCAAAAGATAGTCTAGCTTATGAGGATGATGATATTGAAGGATTTCCAGCATTCGATGACGACATCATCGAATCTTTTGAAAAATATGATGATGCTCTGGATTAAATCGATTTGAGTGAATGCATTGGACAGTGGGCCTCAAAATACGCAGCCATTTATATGGAACAACGAATAATTCTAATTCTTCCGATCAATTAAAGGGTGTATTCGATAAAAATGGCACACAGAAAATCTTCTGTAACTTTTGAATCGTATGAGTAAAAAACCTAGAAATTTGAGTAGATCTTATCCATAGTGTATTATTTACATCTGCCAATTTTCATAGTTATACATTCAGTAGTTCCAGTCATGTCGTCGAAACAAGAAATCTGAGAAAATTTTGTACACTCACAATCAAAATCCAGGGGCGTCCCACCGGTGGATTGCTAAAAAGCTTGGAATTGCAAATACAACTGTATCTCGTGTAATAAGAACCTTCAAGGAGCGTCTGAGTGTCCAAAGGAAGGAAGGGAGTGGTCGTAAAAGTGGTCCAATGGACAGTAAAATGGCCAGGAAAGTCGTACAACAATTCAAGAACCGTCCAAACATGTCAATTCGAGATGTCGCTAAAAAGTCTAAGGTGTCAGTCGGTTTTGTGCAGAAAACCATGAAGCGTGCTGGGTTACATGTTTACAAAGTGCAAAAAGCCCCAAACCGGAATGAAAAACAAAACATCACTGCGAAAACCCGCGCCCGGAAACTTTACACGAAGCTGCTCACCAAATCCGGTTGCATCGTGATGGATGACGAAACATACGTCAAGGCCGACTTCCGTCAACTTCCTGGGCAAGAATATTTCGTTGCCAAGTCGAAGTTCGATGTTCCGGAGGATATTCGAAAGAAGAAACTATCGAAATTTGCAAAGAAGTTACTAATCTGGCAGGCGATTTGCGGATGTGGTGAAATAAGTGCTCCCTTCATCACTTCCGGAACAATAAACGGTGCGATTTACACGGAAGAGTGCCTTAAGAAGCGTCTCTTGCCATTCATTAAGAAGCACAAAGGATCAACTCTGTTTTGGCCTGATCTAGCATCCTGCCACTACGCTCGAAACGTATTGGAGTGGTTCCGAGCCAACGGAGTCAATTTTGTGCCAAAGTATATGAACCTACCAAATTCACCGGAACTTCGTCCAATTGAAAAATTCTGGGCAATTATGAAAACGGAACTTCGCAAACATCCCAAAACTATAAAAACAGAGCTAGAATTGAAGAAAATTTGGGTAAAAACCATAAAAACACTGGGAAAATCGGTTGTACAAAATTTGATGGGTGGAGTGTAAAGGAAGGTGCGGGCATTCGGGATGGGAGACGAAATTGAATAAAACAAATGTTGTAAATCAAAATTCATTAGTAGTTCTTCATTCCCTAAAAATTTCAAGAAAATCAGTTTAATTTTGATGAGTATATATGTGTGTGCCATTTTTATCGAATACACCCTTTATACGACGGCGAATGGCGTTTCTGTAAGCTACGAAGGTTTTTTATAGCTTAATGAGGATTGCGCGAAAACGGGTGTGAAAAATAACAAACAACAATTGTCAAACAAAGTTCGCAAAAGTTCCGCATGGATTTTACGTGAACTGATAAGTTCAAGTCATTCTTGTTATGCTTTTTTTTTATGAATTCGAAGTTCAGAAACAATTCTATCTTGAACGATTTTGATCTTGATCGAACAACTTGATTTGTGAAATCATTACATAGAGTAAAAAACCGGTAGTTAAGTATTTAAATTGCACAGTTCAAAATAAACCCATAAAAATTGCAAGAAACAAAAATTAATCTACAGCACCGCAGTGGAATGGCATATTAGAAAAAAATATTAAAACTAATTTTTCTTGTAATAAAATCTTTTTTAAGTGAAATTTAGTTTGCCCAAAACGACTGGTCTTAATGAGATTCCATCGTGCGTGAACATGCGAAAATTGGAACATTTACGAGGCATTTTATCTTGGTATTTTTTACCCACCAGAAAGATCAAAACAGCTACAAATAAAGATTACACTTTAGGATATGCAGATTTCCGGTCCCGGGAAACCGGTTTTACGGGTTCAGGTTCCGACATTCTTAGGACATGCCCAGGCCATCATAGTCGACCGATTTTAGCTATGTGTACGATTTAACAATGTGAGGTTCTACCAGCAACTGTGGCAATTCGTAGTTCATTCGCCTCCTCTATGTTCCATCTGAACTCCACTATAGATCGTACGCAGCACCTTCTGTTCAAAAACACCACTAGCAATGTCCATGTTTAGTTTTTGTGGCCGTAGAGAACTACCGGTCTAATTAATGTCTTAAAGATGTTCAACTTTGTAGTTCGGCGAACTTGTTCCGATCTTGGCGTCGTTCGGAGTCCAAAGGCAAAGGCACGATTGCCAGCTACAATACGCCTTTGTATTTTTCTGCTGGTGTCGTTATTGGCGGTCATCAATGAGCCCAGATACACGAATTCGTCTACTACCTCGATTTCCTCACCGTCGTTCTAAACTCGTGGTAGGAGTCTAACATTGAATCCAAGAGGGTTTGAGCTGTTTAGTGGAATACTTGTAACTATAAATTAGAAGAAAAATTAGTAATCTCCATTTAATTCCAACTACCTTTGCTTATCTTCGACAGATACGCGTCTGCACATTGTAGACGAAATACGCGTATCTGTCGAAGATAAGCAAAGGTAGTTGGAATGAAATGGAGATTACTAATTTTTCTTCTAATTTATAGTCTAACATTGTCTTGGCCTCTTCCCTTCGTGGGCCTCTTCCCTTCGTGTATTTTGTTTGCAGCGCATTAATCACAAGCCCAATCCTACCAGCTCTAGTCTTAAGATTGATGTACGTTTCCGCCATCGTCTCAAATAGTTGGACAGACTTTATGAAGATTATGGCACTCGTGTCTATCCCAGCTCTTTGAATCAAGCCCCTGAAGCAATGTTAAACAATAAACACGACAACCCATCACCTTGCCGTAACTCTCTCCGAGACTCGGACGAAACACATCCCTCCACTCATCGTTGCTTTGACCAATCGCGTAAGTTTTTCCGGAAGTCCATATTCGTGCATGATCTGCCATAGCTGGTCTAGCTGGTTACCACGACGCAAATAATATAATTTTGTTTTGTGTTGAGCATCGTGAAGATCTAAGCTTTATGATTCTCTTCGGGCTCGAAGTAGACAACTTAATCTACCGATTCGAGATATTTTGGCTGCACGCGATCTGGAGTTCCTGAAACTTATTTATGTGTTTTTTAATTAACAGTTTTTGACATCAACAGGTTTCCTCTCTGTTGGATTGAGGAGGATGTCCTCGGTGTACAATCCTCATTATGCCAAAAACGTGTTGGGTGGGTTGATCGCATACATCACTTGTACGTATTCACGGAGATATAAGGAATCTCCTTCCAACAACAAAATTAAACAATTAACAGAGTGATGCCCCAATGGGTGGAGAGAAGAACGCGCGCCCTCTACTCACAAACTGTTAGCAATGGGGAGTTGGCATCACCACTCTCCCCATGCAGAGTGCTTCAATCGGGTGCTTTGATGGCCCCTCCCATTTCCCAGTGTTAGCATGAAATGTTTATACAATAATGTATTTATTTATATAAGAGGAAAAAAAATACAACCATACGTATTTACTTAAGATGATCATGATTTGATTGATCCGGAAATGATAGGAAATAAAAAATAAATAGTCCTGGTATAGTCTCAAAAATCTAGGAAGTCATTTCTTATTTCTTAAAGTTAGATTATATTGAATTGAAATTTTTGATGAGAAATCAACAATTTATTCTGTTATATATTTAGTTCTGCCACAGGTAGACAGACATATCATCTTGAATATTCCATATAGTAAACCCACTTTGTGCGTACACTACTATCATCTGTTAAGTACAACGCAATGTCTGATCTACATCAGGTTAAAGAATATGCGCTTCATACGAGTAAGCATTTAAAAGACTACTACCAACTGTCAATCATTAAGATTGAATTAGTGATAGTTTGCAAACTATCTTCAACTACACCAATAAGTAAAAATAAATGAAATAATTAAATAAATAAGTATACAAATTGATTGAACAGAACAATAAAAACTACAAAAAAAAATGTTTAGGAACATATAAACAATCAAATAAGCAAAGTAAAGAAAATAGAAAAAACATGCGAAATCAAAAATATAAGTTTGAAAATATATGGACTAAATAAAACCTGGAATTGCACGTTACTTTGTGAACACATCGACAGAATATACTAGGGGGAAACTATGTAGAAACTCTTCACTCTTAAACTCGTCTCAATCGTGGGGGAATTCCGTCAATTTACTCCCTCATCATCTCTATCGGTAATTATTTTTTACAACAACTTAATATTAATCATTCCCCTCTTGCTTACCCTCAGTGCAAACCTTGTCGAACATTGCGGCTTGTCGAACATTGCGTAACATTTGAGAATTTCTGCAATAAAATGCAAACATCTTCAAGTCAGTGACAGAGAGAAAGAGACAATTGCGATGCATCACTGCAAACGGGTTCGCTCATCGTTCATTACATCAAACGATTACAGGCTCTCCTGTGGGTTCTATCTAGCAGTGAAGCACCAACCCGAAGCTACCGTGCCGTCCTTGATAAGCTCTTAAATGTAACATGTTGTATATTCGGATCTTATAAACCAATTGTCTTTCCAGGTTGGTAGATAACTTGAGTAGGTATTTAAAAGACGAAATTTTTCCTGAGATATGGTAAGCAATACTTGCCAAGTGGTGTACAATCAAATCTACAAGACTGAGTGACAAGGGTAAAAGCGCGCTATAGATAACCAAGTTGATATTTATTTTCGCGCTACGTATTCGCTTCTGACGTAGATTTTCACATGCTTTACTACGCTCGAGCCCACGTATCGCGTGCTGACTGCGTGCATTGATTGTGTTTAGTGCGATACCGAAGCTCTTGGAGATTGGTTGACTACTGCTAGCCTGCATATTGGGAACAGAGTGTATCAAGTGGCGTTCTTTCCTATCCAGCGGCAATCCGAATTTGTTTCACTGGCCACACGCAACATTTGCCGCCACCACTTTTTCCGCTGGCTGCACCACCGGCTATTGGTTCTCGCTAAATTTAAAACTGCAACAATCAACGGCAGTATGTAATTGCTGTAGAACCACAAACAACAGCCAGCAGCCCTTCGCGACACGTGTAGGGGGTTCTGTACAAGTTTGAAAAGTAATTATCGCGATAAATTGACAATGTCCGGCCCAGCATGTATATTTTGCCTAGCTCTGCGTTATAAATAAAGTTGAAAAAAAAAATTTTTCAGCAAATGATGTATGAATGGTGGCATGCTCCTCCATGTCTCTGGCGTTCTGGCGCTGCCAGGGTAGTAATCGTTTAGCGAAATGCCTCCAACATCGATCAACCTTCATTCTTAACTACCACCCCCTGTTGCCTGCCATCACATCACTGACGACACGCTATAACAGAATGGCTATTATATGTACACCATTATCCATTTATGGAATCAGTATTGCCTAGTGAACCAAGTGTCCGAATGGTCGCATGAATCAGAACCCCCAAATTCCGACTCAAGCCTAACTGATACGGAGATTATTACTCACCAAATTAACTCATTAATCGTTTCCACACTGGTGATTTAGGTTATAGTAGTTTGCTGATGTAGACCGGTCGACGCGTCTGGCTGGTGACAATTGAACGACAATGGATGGTGGAAGTTTTTGGGTGGTAAATTTGTTTTTGTTAGGTGGGCTTGGTGGGTAATTTTCTCTGTTTTTCTAGGAATAGTTATGGTGCAATAACTAGCATAACATTTTTGGAAACGAAATAAAAATATCAACTTTTCGAACCTAGACAATTTTTCAAACAAAATTATAAGAAACTACGAAAAAAGTTCGGCGGTCGACTGGTTCCGGGTAAAGTTTCGGTGAATACTCAGGCTTATCGTAATCAATATTACTATAATTTAGTTCGATCACCAGCGTTACTCGTGAGGCGATACGGTTACGGAATTACCCCAGCTTAAACATTACATATGATGGAGACTAACAACTTTCCGGGATCTCTCAATTTTCTTCGAGTTTTTAGTGATTTCCCTGGTTATGCAAGATACGTTTCAAACGAGCATTAAACTTAATACGATTGATCCAGGTAGTTTTTTTAGAAGTTAAATGGTTGCATAATATATAGAACTTAATTTACTAACTTAAGAAGGTCATTTTAAAAGGGGTATTCGATAAAAATGGCACACATATATTTACTCAACAAAATTAAACCGATTATCAGATTTTCTTGAAATTTTTAGGGAATGAAAAGCTACAAACGAGTTATGATTGACAAGATTTGTTTAATTAAATTCCATTTCCCATCCTGAATGCCCGCACTTTTCTTTTCAACCCACCCATCA
>JASCZW010000559.1:11523-226523 GCA_034211315.2 Aedes japonicus | reverse complement strand
TGTTCAGTTCAGTGTCTCGTACTAATAACTCGAGTTATTAGTACGTCTCGAGTCGAGTTATTAGTACGAGACACTGAAGAACTACTGCACATTGTAGACGAAATATGCGTATCTTTCAAGATAAGCAAAGGTAGTTGGAATTAAATGGAAAATAATAATTTTTCCTCTAATTTCTAGTTATTTTCTCCGTGTGTATGTAATTTGCCCTAATCTGATTTAGAGGTTCACATTTGGCGTAATTTGTGCGATGAAGGCTTGTAGTAAGTATATTTCTATTCCGTAGTTGCCGGGACCGAATGTAAAAATTAGATTTAGATACAAGTTCTACTGAATAAACCCGTTGCGAAACAATATCAATTACGAATGAAACTAATCCAAATTCACGGCGCTATTTTAATGATTGGATGCTGATGAGCATATAGCATATAACCTTGTCCAACCTAATTAACGAAGGGCAAACAGTAAAAATTGTTTCTGTACACCGATTCTATTCGTTCTTCTTGTATGACTGAAAAGGGTGACCAAACTACGCTACAAAATTCCAATATAGACCTCACATATGCGATGTACAATGTTTTTATAATGCACGGGTCATAAAAATTGTAACAGAAACGTTTTATAAATCCAAGCATATTATTTGCTCTGTTGATGATAGTACAGGTATACCTCGATAGTACGTATATCAACTTTCTCACTTCAAATCGCAATTGCATAAAAATTAGTCGTTGTATCTGAAATCTAATATAACTAAATGAAAGAGCAATATTCTGCTCTTTCTTCTGGTTGCATTAGATTTCCGATACAATCAGTAGTTTTTATGAAATTTCAATTTGAAGTGAGAAAGTTGATGTACGTACTGTCGAGGTATACCTGTATTGTAATGTTCAATGAATGTAAGCTTCGAACGCAAGATAACTCCTAAGTCCTTTACGTCTGTACACTTTTCAACTGTCTGATTCCCTAAATTGATAGTTATGTCTGGAATGCTTCGTTTCCAACTGAAAGTTATCGAATTACATTTTCTTTACGTTCAAGTGTAAAAGTCTTTTGTGAGATCAAACATAGAAAATGTTTATTTCTTTCTGGAATTTCATCATATCTTCTTTATTTAGTATTGTTAAAAATAGTTGTCATCAGCATGAATATAAAAATTAATGTTTTTAAGAACAAAAGAAATGTCTTTCACGAAAATAAATAAAAAATGGTGTGAAATGAATAGAAGCATTGGTATGTCAATGCGATCAAAAGCTTTACTGAAGTCTGTATAAATAGCTTCTCCATGGTTAACTAGTTAACGAATTCCAGTAAATTTGTGGAAGTTGGCCGTCCTTTGAAGAATCCTTGCTTTGCTTGTTAGTCATTCTGTTTTTGATCTGAGTAAACCATTTTTCATTAGCAAAAAGTTTAAGAAATAATGGCATTTCACGATAGTTAAGTACGTATGTTAGATATTTACCCACTTTTAAAAATAGGAACTTGGCAGGAACTTTTCCTTAATTTGGGAAAGATCTCAGATTCCTATGTCATATTAAAAAGCCAAAATAAAGGTGCTGTAAGTTCCAATGCTAAGTTTTACATAACTTCGGGTGCAATTCCATCAGGATCAGTTCCAAACGTCTAATTTATTCAAACCTTCCAAAATATCTTGAAATTCGACTTGACTTTCTCTTTTCCGAACTATTTTTGTTTTTGGCATGGAACGTCGTCTTTGTTTTCTATACTGGGGTACTTTATAAAACAACCTATTAAGATTTCACGAAAAGCGGTTAGGTTTTGAGTGTAAATATCTCAGTCGTTTCTCCAAAGATTTTCAAGATGTTTGCACCAATCGATCGGAAATATTTCTACGTGTCTCGGTTCCAGTATTGAAAACTATTGATGTTCAACATTGAGTAAATTTACTAAATGCCAAGTATTTTCCTATCAAAGACTTCAAATGTGAGTGAGGGAGATCTCATATGCAGTAGTGAACTATTTTCATTCGCTCGGCAGCCTTGGAGCTATTTGGAGTGGCAATGAGCCAGTATTGAATTGGCAGCTGTCAGTGACAAGTATGATGAAGGGTACTCCGATGAGCAACCATTGGCCAGGTAGCTGATGCCTCTATCACCTTTGGTCGGTTAACCTAGCAAGTGGTGATTTTGTAACCAGCCGATTGGCTGAACCACGAGCGAAGCAAATGTGATCCAGTTGGCAGCCATCTATCGGAAGTCGGTTGAGTGATATGAACAGTATAAGCCAGCCACCATAATCATCGCTAATGTATATAAAACTGTATTACCTAGGAACATTAGTATGACCACTTACAAATAATTGCAGATAATTGATTTTAATTATCTCCTAACAACTGTTGCAAACATGACGTTACTATTGCAGGTTAATGAACGACAGGTCCAAAATAAATCGATGAACATAGACCATTTAAAATTCGTCCTTTTTAGAACGACCAATTTGATTTTCCCAGCTAAAGAGTTTGCTTTGGATTGGAATATATTTAACATACCATTCCTAATTCTTGTCAATTGGAAGCCAGCGGTGGTTAATTTTTTTAGCTTGATATTCACCGCGTACCTTAAGTCTTTTGTAAAATTTCCAAAAAAGAAATTAAAACGGTCTCTATATTATTCCGAAGCGCAAATATAAAGTAAACTGATGCCAAGAGCACCATGCCAAACAGAAATTTTACAAATGTTGACCGTCACGAAGTTTTGAAACAAATGATTACAACACACTAGAAATGAGAAGAAAAATTAGTATTTTTCATTTAATTCCAACTACTTTTGCTTATTTTGACAGATAGGCGTATTTCGTCTACAATGTGCAGACTTCTTCAGTGTCTCGTACTAATAACTCGACGGAAAGAAAACCTTCGCCAACTACCGTATATATATACTATTTTCTAAATACAAAACGTTTACCTATTATTATTTTGTTTGTAGCTCTTCAACTTACTACCAATTGTTACGGCAATATATCCATTGCAGTGTTTCCTTCTGGCTTGTAGAAGAGCAAGCGCAGGCAATAATTTGTGACCCAGACGCACAATCGCGAGAAAATGGACGAGATAGAAAAAATGCTCGTAATAAGAGAGCGAAAAACGCAACTGTACGCGCCACTCAATCGAACATGAATATCCCGAAGAAATAATTTTTGTTCGAATCGTGTGATTTATACTGGCAAGAATGCAGTACGGAGCCAAATTCATAACAGAGGACGGACTTCAGTTATAAAACCAGACACCGGCAACAAAGCAAAATAAATTTGTAACATGGCTGTATTAATCATGAACTGAAACCTAACGAAATAAAAAGAAGAAGAAATTTGAGACAATTGACAAATGTTCAACCGTTTTTGAGGACCCGGAAAGGGAAAACCATATTTTCAACCTGTTCGATTTGTAAATGTTTTTTTTAATTTTAAATTATTTTACAATAACTGATCTAAGGCAAGGATGATCCCAACGTGTGCTGCAACTACACACATCTAATATGAATTGTAAAAGTCTCAATGTAACTTCCAGGCACACGATCCTCTGTAGCAGGTGGAAAAACTACTAGATGTGATCTTTTCGCAATGGAACGGTTACAGAGAGAGTGAAGCGCCCTTCTTAACAAGCCATCCTGTAGAAAGCTTGATTAGTATCGCGAATTAGGTTACTTGATTTGTTGAATCGTAACGTTGGAAGGAGAATCTTATGTTCCCGCGGGTTTCGCGTAAGTGTATCTGATAACGGATCTGTCCCACCGTTTTTGGCCTTTTATACAGCGTTACTTTGAATACACACCGGTAACTCAAAGTTTGATTTGTTCATGTTATTTCTATATTAAAATTGGCTATAATTTGATACCTCTAGAAGATTTACAATTTCTGTTATTTTAACAACATCCGCGATCTAAAATCTAACAACCTCTGTTATAAAAATAGTGTAACTGAATAACAAAACTTGAAATAATTTTTCCTTCTGGTCGTCTGGTCGGCCTTCTGGTTACATTATTGAGATTTTTAGCCTCGGTCTGGTTTTTTTGTGACTTGTCCGGGGGGTGTGATTTGGAGCATGAATTTGGCGTGAGAGGTATGGATGTTCCCTACTACGCCAGGATCATCCCTTAATTAATTTTATAAAAATCTATTAATGTAAATTGAATTAACATAACTTTGTCCGAGAAACCAAGCTTCAAACGGAATACGATTTTTCGGAAATAGATTTTTAGTTTTGTTTTAAGGGCTGTCAAGGTCAGTCGATGACAAATACCGCCATTCCCTGTAGTTCGTATCAATGTGACCAGGCTATTTGAGATGCACTGTAAGTTTCATGTTCATGTTTCATGTTCCATGTTACGCTGCAAGTTGCTATATCAAAGTAACATCTCTCTATGATTTGTTATAATTTGAAAGTCGGCTGTCGTTTACCGCACATATTTAAATTATAATTTATATTGGAATAATTTATATTGCAGGCCCTCCCATCCCGCAAAACCACAACACTTATGGCCCCGGTCTAGAAGTCCACTGCATAGGAAATTCTATGACACAGTTCAAGCTTCCACCTCAAATTGAATATTAAATGTTTTCAAAATTGAACAAATCTATCTATGATTAAATTTCTAGTGATTTTCGGCCCAACCCGCCGACATCACACTCAACTTTAGTGCCTGTATACATGCGTGCTACGACGCGGCTTTTAAATAGAGAGAAGAGCGAGTGTGATATTATCACTACTTTGTGTGGCTGGACCTTTGGTTCTCCATGAATGGTTCATTAGAGTAGAAGATCATACAATGACATGACCGAGCGAAATCTATCATAAATCAGCTATCTCAAATGAATCATTAACATGAGATTAGGCCCTCCCACCAGCGTCCAGGTACAAAATCCAGCCATGGAGAGGGATCTTTCTAGCATCTATGCTCCCAACGATAAAGTACAAATTATCACACTGTTTAACTCTACATGGAAGCGTTTGGTACGGGAGGTCCACGCTTTTTTCCTTCCCTTGATTCAAAGTAGTAGAGCGATTTTAGATCTTTCTGGAATCGCTCTATTTCGTGGAATCCTCTCTGCGGCACATACTAAAAATGATAAAAATGATGTATTCAAGAAACCATCATTTTCCAGGATGCCTTTAAGAATTGGCTGCGTTAGTGTGAGGTTAGACTAGATTAGAATAGATTTTGAGTTTTGTTTTAAGTCTAATGGATCAGTCTTAATTTTACAGGATTCTACTCTAAAGGCTCAGTTAAGCGAGATTTTGCTGGAGGTGCCTTGGTTCAAAACCTAACGGTGGTACTGTGATATGCGAGGCCAAGCAGAAATGAAGAATTTTAGGATTCGTAAAAAAAAAACAATCGATTCCAACCCATGCCGTTACTTCCTAAGCCAAGGTAAGAATAATTGTGAGTTATTGCAATCTGATAATAATTCAGTATACATTTAGAGATGACATCTCAAACCAGATCAGTTATGAACTTTGATACTTCTCGTGGAAAAACTGGAATATTTGCATCCATAATCAGATTTAACCATTGGAATTTTAAAACTTGCTAATGGGGATTTCCTTCCACCGATTCTCAACTTATGACGGCTCCCAACGACCAGCACAAATGATTACCCCGTACACGTGTACCATTATCTACCTCCCCTGGTTCCCCATTTTGTTTTTATGGCCTGTAGTAGATCTGAAAATGTGCCACTTCTAAAATCCAACAGAAATCAACAAAACGTGCCAAAATCAACGTTTGGATCGAAAACTGGTAAACCGAAAGCTTGAAAATCAGTTTAATTACTACTGTAAACAAATGCCATAAAAGTGTGAATGAATGAATTGATGAATACTTCGCGGAGTACCACGTACATACGTACATTGGAAATCAGTGTTCACTGTGAAGTGAACTTTTGCCGTCGCGACGCCGGTCGTATACTAGTATGAACGCATGCTTACATGGATCGACGGTGAACGGACGGACGCAACTATCCAGACTGAGAGCCCTAATCATCAATGTGCCGCGCCACGCCGAGACAATGATGACGACAACAGCAACAACAACAACAACATTGACGACGGCGGCCGGACGGGTCAGAGTTATCGCTTCGCTCCGGAGTCAGCCAGCCAGTGTTCAGTCAGTCGTAAGAGAACCGTCGCGCTGCGCACATCGTACGGCACCTGGTCTCCTCAGTAATTGATTAGATTTTTTTTTCGATAATTGTACAGAATTGTTTGTTTGCCTTTATTGGGCTTAGTGTCATCATTTCGCGGAGATTTGTGAGGTGTGCTCTTCGTTTGGTTGTAGTTCATGATTTTCCACGGGTGCTTTTCCGCGATCTAGCTAGTAACGGAAAATTGTTTTCAGTGAAACGTACTCGACGGTGACAACATAACATCTGGCAACACCAGCTTTATGGCACACTAGTTCGCGATTCAATTGCTGTACTGTCATTCCGACCTTGTTTGTTTTGAACCACCACCAACCGCGCACAGTCCGTTCATCATCATCGCTCGCCAGCAGCCAGTGCATGGATGTGTATGCTTGATTAAAGGCATCGAGACGAGCAAGAGAAAGAGAGCACCCGTTCAGCGAATGTGTGTGTGTGAGAAAGTATAGAGTAGCATTATTGGAGTTAACCGGAGCGGATTTGAAACTCGCAAGGAAACTTGGGGGAGAACAGCATACGCACCAAAAGGAATAACGCAAGGATATTGTAGCACCAAGGAAGGAAGAAAAAAGAGCAAAAAATAAAGTTTCGCTGTGCAGAAACGGAGCTCAAGTGTTATTTAGTGTTTATATAGGTTTAATTCGGAAAATCCTAGTGAGACAATAGTTTTCGTTGGATCCGGGAGAGATTCCAACGATATTCAAGATGAATAAGCTAGACTATGATGTCGATTGCTTAGAAATAAGGTAATTAAACCCCCCCAGTATGAGATTATTGATTATAGCAGACTAGCCCCTTAATTTTCCTCAGTATAGTATTTATTTTTTCTTCTCGCCTCCTTCGATTGATGCTCAACCCCTGCTTTTTTTCTCGCTCATACCACGCGTAAATCCCAGCGCCTACTAGTGTTTCGTGAATCTCATCAATCGTCGAATCTAGTATACGTTGCTCGAGTAGTGAAATGAAGCATTTTTCTAGGTGCAATTTCCCTCCCCTCTACCCGTACTACATATTCGATTGAGTACGTTCGTCGCGTACTTTCCTTTGCCATTCAGTCGAGTGCCATAAAAGCATTTCTTCTTCTATAAGTAAATGAAAAAGAAAAGACAACTGAACTGACGTTTCGAAGAATTTTCATCTCGCTAAAACCTCTGTCAAACGGACGGTCAAACTTTGAAGAGAGTGTAGAAGAATCAGTGGGGGGAGATCTCATCCTTTTTTTTCGACGCAAAAAAAAAATAAGAATCCTCTTTCTTATCGAGAATTTTTCTTTCACCTTCCACAGTGACGACCTGATAAGCATGGCCGAGGACAATACACTAGGTAAGTTCAATAAACAAACTTGATAGTGAAAAAAAAGCACCGAGAAAATTTCCACCCAAAACCACCCAACGCCAACTTTGACGATTTTCCTTCTTTTTTTTCTCCTTCATTCACAGGTGACTTCTCACATATCGACGACGAGCTGCAGTTTGTGAAAAATGATGGTAATACATTTCAGCCTTACACACATTTTCGAGTTTATTTTTGCGTGAGTTTGTGCAACAGTAGCCGCAGAGCCAGTAGAACTTATCTGGTGGCAAACGAAAAAAGAACATAAAAGAACCAGCATGAAAGTGAGAGTGTCGTGATTTTGTTTTCGCTTCGGAGTTCCACGGCGAGCAATAAAGAGCCAATCATAATAGTGAGGGAACGTGAGAAAAGTGAAGAAAGAGGAGATAAACAGCATTATTATCAACTCCGAAACGACACACTCATCCGATGGTTATGTTCTGCTACTCAGAAAGTGCAAGTGAATGCAACAAGAACTGTAGTGGTCAAAAGATGCTGATACACGAAATTTAGCTATTCGACGAACGAGTCGAGAACTGTGTGTAGAGTGTTGTGGGTATGACAATAATGAAGAAAAGAACAAGTGGGAACCCCGGTGAAACCTCGCTTTCCCATGGATACGGGTTAGAGAGGGTGGTTTGATGCGCGCGCGTGTGTGCTCTCCCTATGCTATTGACTCTGTGTGTTGTTTGCACAAAGTGAAGTAAAAGTGCATGTTCATAAACAGTACACTTTTTATTCGTCTTGCTGCTGCTCTTTTACAAAAATAGATTGCATTCTCGTTGTGTGATTACTGTTGCAATTCTCGCTTGCGATGTTATCTACTTTACACCTATCGAGGGCCGATGCTGTTGCTGCTGCTGCTTCTGCTGAATATAACCGTTGCATTTTAGTGAGTGGAATAACGATCGAAAAAATAAAACGGTCAATATTGATCACATCGATTGAATGTACACTAGTGAGTAGAACTGTAGAACCGGTGACAAGCAATTCTTCATGGAACTAAATTGAAAAAGTGGCGTGCATTGTCGTGGTTGTTTATTACGCTTTGAAGGACCGGTGTAAACAAGAACGCTGGAATGGGGGAATTCCATTAAGGCTCACTACCTTCGGTGGATATCCTCGACAGATTTATTTGTTTCGTCCGAAATGTGAAGACGTTTTGGGTCTTAAAAAAAACAACGATGTCTATTTTAGTTGAAATTCGCGTATATCTCCAGGGTTGCTAGCTTAGTTAGTCCATTTCATTGGAAATAACAAATGAATCCTAGAGAGTTTGAGCTGTTTAGTGGAATACGCGTATCTGTCAAGATAAGCAAAGGTAGTTGGAATTAAATGGAAAATACTAATTTTTCTTCTCATTTCTTATAACAAATGGTTTATTCGGATCGGATAAAATGAATTTTGTTGGCTTTTAAAAAAGTAACAGGAAACTACCCTCACAAGAGTCAATACTGGTTATTGGTCAGGTTTAAATGTTCATTGGAATAAAAGAGTCTTCTTTTTGGATTAGAGTGCAGAGTCAGTATATTTGATTTTCCTATTTGGATTTTGTATGAATCACTGATAAAAAAACCAGATGCGTTACTTCTATTGACTCGCAAAGGTTCATCGATTGCAAAAAAAATTTTTTCTGAAAGTAAGAAAACAAGGTTTCCTTAAGAAGTGTGAGTTCATAGATTATCCATACATGCAATAAAAAAACCCGCAGTAGAAACTACCATTTCGAGGGTAAATTAAGCGCAAACAACAATTTTCACATGACTATAAATTAATTCGATGTGACCATGCCTGCGATTAGATCAACCATAGTGCGGTTGATATCAATATTAGGTCTGTTAAATATACCACAAATGTTGAAGGTTGTATCATAAACGTAGTAAATTTGACTGAAATTTCATGGTTGCTTTAAAAATAGGCATAGTCGGGTAAAATGGTAGTTTTTACTACAAGATTTTTTTCTGTGTATGGAGTATATTCTTTTGATATTCATCCAGAAATGCAGTCTTAAGAACTTAAGATTGGACCTTATTTCTGATATGAACTTATTATGTGAATATAAGTTTCTATGATAGCAAATTTAAAGTTTTTATGTTTAGCACAAGTAATTACAAAATTATATCACCCTGAAGAAGGCATAATTTCCTTGTCGAAACGCTGATAAAAACAAATCGTTTAAAGAAATTAATATTGCGTAGCCGTTATCAAAATATTTTACGAAATAATCAATCATCCACGAGTTAAAAATAAATAATTATTTCGGTGGTGAGAGCAATTACTTGAGAGAAATTACTGGAAACAGTCATTTTGATTCAGATGGATTAAAATACCGATATGACTACATTGGCATAATGTGATACAAATCTACACAACACAGTTTGTTCTGAAAAATGCGATATTCTGCGTTATCTAATACACATATGCTAAATTTGGCAAACATTAAAGGGATATTTTGACGTAAATTTAAATCTAACATTGCGTCAATCAGGTCTGTTGTATGAAGAATGCAAACCATTTTGATGTTTACGCTTGCTTGAGCTAGGGGAAATTTCACGCGTCTGTTAAAAAAACCCGGTGTTTGTGATCTCAAAATTATCAATTTAACGTTACTTTCAGTATGATACTGCAGTTCAAGGTTCACAATATAATGTATCTCGAAGTGTGAAATTCGTGAATGGTAAACATCCTTTGTTTGGAAAAATAAAAGATGCGCTCCTGCCGAATCATTTTTTTGGCGTAGGTGTACGTCTTTGTTTTCTATATGGGTTACAATTTTTTAAAAAACCGAACTGCAACCGTCATGAAAAGTAGTCAGATTTTAGAAGTCCTACGTCTTCATTTTGAACAACCCGATGCGGCTGTACTGTGTAGTTTTTTTCTTTACTTTTATGGGCCTATGTGCGGTACCAGGCGTTTCAATGTGCCAAACGCAATCAGTGGGAAAATTTTGAAAGTAAGCAAACCCTCTAAACGTACAAAAGGAAAAGTAAATTAGGAAACCATCTGTTGAGAGTTGTTCTCAACACCTGTTTGAGAAAATAAGGCACATGCTTGTTCTAATGACCGAAAAACCAGGCCAGAAATCCAAGCTATATAAAGGAATATGAAGTATAATAACGGTGGATTAATTCCTAAGAGTGTATAGTTCAAACTATGATTACCAGGGTTTTAGAGCATTTACCCAATAATCAATGAATATTTAATTTTGAATACCAATTGAATATCGCGATGAACATAGGTAATCTTTCTTTAGATGCTAGAGTTAGAGCCATACACTGTCAGATACATTTGTGGGAATTAGTTGAACAACAAGTTCAGCATGCATCATATTTTCAGATTCAGCTTCTGAAACGAATTGTCGGCAAAGGAATCGGGAATACGTTGAAATGATTATTTACCGCACTACTTGAGGGTCTCCCTAACAGTTATTGCCAGAATTGTCACTTAACTATTAATATTTGAGAATATGATTTTGTATGCAATTGTGAGGTCGAACTGCGTTATTTGCAAACCCTCGTAGTACACTTGTTTTATACCGGTTGAGGGTGTTTTTAGTCACACTCGTTTTAGTCACACTCAAGTTGCTGCATGCAACTGAAATGCGAGATCTCAAATCAGTAAAACTTTAAACTTCAAGCTACCAGGATTTCATCTGAAAAAAAGGGATCTTTTAGAAGAATATAATAACGTTTTGTTAAATTATCTAGTGTGGGAATATCAAGGTGTTAAAAAAATTAAAATGGTTAAAATTTGCACAGCAATCAAAACTAAGGATACCTCAGATTTAATGTAGAATTTGAGAAATAAGTTTCTTTTTATTACTCGAATAAATACTCAAACCATTGAAAAATATATTTTAAAATATTTTTTGTATTCAAGACTATTGACAATGAAATTGATCAAATGAAAGGAAAGTGTTTAATGCCTTAAAAAATGTCAAATTCTTAGGAATTCTAATGAAATTATCATAACATTTCTACTTCATGGACCTTCTATAATATGAAACTGGTGCTACGTCGAGTACTCACGCAAATTTCGTTGAAAATTTGAAATCAATTACAAAAAGTACTTCAAAGCATTTCCTGAGGAAGCATTACATTGAATTCTGAGATGAATATTAGGGATTTTTTGAATACTGCCTGAAACATTGAAGGTAGTGTTGGTAAGTGTTGGAATTAGCGAAAATGGTGTGGAAATCGGTCACTATAGATAATTACTGAGGTCTACACAAGGTGAGATCGCCCACTATACATTCTTTAGACATCTTTACCTTTCTATAACACATTCAGGTTCAATATTGTTATGTATATGATATTTCAGCCATGAAAAGGGAAAAAAAACTGGCAAAATATGGGATTTTACCCGAGTCACCATTCGCTTCTCATCAATCTTAACTGAAAAACACCATTTAGGGTCATTTTAGATCATTTAGGGTCCCTGTTTTCCCATTGTGCAATGATTTAAGGCATTACCAATATTGAAAACGGTCGAAGCCTATCATGAACTGGATTCTTTCGAGCTAATTTTTTTTTGGTTAACTGTTATTTGCATTGCGTGATTTTATTAAATATTTACATGATCAACTAATTCCTGGTTTGATGATGATGATGGTCCCACCACATACCCCTACAAAAGTTTGAGCTGAACGATTTATCTCTAAGATAATTTAATATTGAACAACAATTTAATTAGATTTACAGTCAAAAACAAAACCGATTTGATTACATTTACAAAAATGAACTCCTGAATCACTATCCAACACTATACAGCAAAGTTATAAATCAAAGACTGTCGTTGATTTCGGCTTTAAATTTTTAAATGACTTTTCCAATTTGTTTGAATGATTTTTTTTTAATTCGAATCTGGATTGTCGAAATGCCGGATTGTGCAAAGGCTGGATGGTATCAAATCGGCTTTTTGAGGCACAGGTTAATTTGAGAGTAGTTTCAAATATAATTTTCAAGGGAACTGTTAGCTATCTTTATGGAATGTATCAACGAAATCAGAATAAGTTCTGTAAAATAATTGTAATTTACGGGAATCCTTGAGAAGAGTTTCAATAAAATTGAATAAGTTGAAACGTTAACATTACAGCTATTACCCATCCCTAGTAGCACACTTGTTGCCATTCGGTTGAGATATCAGAAATATGACTTGCTAAGTCATAATCAAGTCACTACAACTAATAAAGGTCGTAGTCATAATCAAGTCACTACAACTAATAAAGGTCGTAGTGTGTTACATGGGATCAATGATCAATATTATCTACGAATTTCTTGAGGTGAGAAAAATAAGAGCATCAATCGTTGCATTATTGTTGTTAGCCATGAATACGAGTGATTTTCCTGAAAGTTCTCAGGTATAAGTTGAATAAATTACTGAAATTAATCATAGGTCATTCAAGATTCCCTTGGGCGAAAGATTTATGAACACAAAAATTCCATTGGAAGCTTATTGATAAACAATTGTTTTAGGCTTTATTCGTATCTTTTGCCGAAATACGCAATGCTATGCGTAAGGTAATCAACAGATTATATCGGCAAAATAATAATGCATACAACAGTGCCAGGCGATAAACTTCTGCTGAGATTTCATCAAATAATCTTCTACTAAGCTGCGCACAGTCGTAAGTGTAGTTTGACTTATTGAAAAAAAAAACAGCTTGAAAAAATTACGAGCGTATTAGTATAACGTTTGTAATGGTAAAACTAGGAAAATTAAAACTAACCATTTATTTTTGAAAAGCTAACAAGTAAAGTGCTATATTTCTAATGCTTCGTGCATTTTAACAAGAGTGCTGAATTTAAAATTTTCAAAATGTATTCTTTGACCTATTTTTGTAGTTGATGGGTATAAATTCAATAACCTAACGTTTGTCCTAGGTTATCCAGGAGCTTACAGAGATAAGATACTCGATTAATTAATTTATTAGCGTATTCATTGACACATAAGTTGTTGCTTAGCACACTAAATAATATTGTAAGTTCGAATACCTCACTTTCATAGTAATGATATTCCAGATCACACAAAGTCTGTTTGTACAGTGGTGGAAAAAATATAAGGTGTTAATGGAGTGTAATAGTTAATTTGATCCCTTACAACCAAGACACCAATTATATCGATCGTTTCATGTATCAATTTAATTGAAAAACTGAAACTTACAAACTAGTAATAACAGAACAGAATCCATTGCGTAACGCAAAATAAAAATAAATTCACTTTTATCGATAGAAAACAAGTGCGAACCACCAATACAAAAAAAAAATACTTCATGGTATCAAGTAAGTAGAAGAAGTATGTGTTAGTTTCAGAATTACATACCAAGCTTTTCGGATCGCGTTCCACAAACCACCATGGTTTCTGTGTTTAAAATTAGCAACTTTTTCTCTTGACCTCATTCCAAAGGTCGCTGAACAGTCCAAGACATCGATTTTCTGTTCCAACAAACCACTACTTTACCTTTTTTGATGCATGTTTGAGATCGTTATCTTGCTGGAAATTGTACCTCAATGGCATGTTTTCTTCTGCATAAGGCAGCATTACTTCATCCATGATGTTCAGGTACTTCTTCTGTGTCATTATAGGCTTAACTTAGCTTGACTGTCTGCACTTATCAATGGTTGCGACTTCGTGATTGGTCTGAAACAGTGAATTTGCACAATGAATCAAATGAATGGAGCTGGGAGTAACCGGCATTCTCACTGTACACGTTTCAGTCACTATAAATTTCTTTAAAAATCAATAACGGCGCCGGCCACGTCCTTGCAAGCAGGAGGGAATAGGGAAGGAATGTTAGTTTGACCTTTGCTGTTTAGGGAACTCTGCATTCCCACAGAGATCTCAGGAAGGAGGTTTTTTATGTTAGTAGAGTACGGCCTGATGGTTCAGAATTCACCTTGATATGTGATGTGATCATATTTATGATTCATAATCGTAAGCAAACTCGCGTCGCCGAAAAATAGATATCTAAAACAATACGAAACACGCCATACCCGATAGTAAAATAGTGCACAACAAAGCTAGTTTTCTTACCATTCCGTTCCGATGCGAATGGGGTTTTTCTGGCAGCACGGGCTTGGTATTTACAATCAATCAAACGGTTCTGCAGTGTCCTAGTTATCACTTCTAGTCCAAGTTCCTTTTTGATGGCTATAGATGTAACGGAAGCATACTTTTCCACCAACTTCAGTACTCGGCGGTCATATACTACAAAAGTTCGTTTCAATGGACGCAGTAGTGTTTAAATCCCCCAAACAACAACAAAATCAGGTCATCAATAGCATTGGTCTTCCGTTTCCTTACTCGTGTTTCTGTTTTGTTCCCGTAATTCAGTGCGTTTGTTACCATTTGTTGTGAGTAGCCAATGGTTTCTGCGATTTATTTTAAAGTTTTCCTTCATTTAGGAACTTTTTTATCAGCCATTTTTCAATTGAGTCATAATGTCTATCCGGCCCATTGGATGTTTGTAAAACGCAAAACATAACACCATCTAATAAAATACCTTTTTAACAGTTTTAAATACTTACTTTTGCGCACAAACAACCTTTAATCAATCGAAAATCTTCATGAACAGCCACAGAAGTATGTAAAATGTTCAGTATACCTATTATTTTTCCCACTTAAATACTGGCCTTCACAAGTTATTATTATTCTCGCGCTCGAAGCATCCCAAATGATAAAAATAACAAAATTATCTAAGTAATAATACATTTATAACATTAGATTACTTTCTGAGAAATGCTTACACCTATTATCATTTCCACGTATCAAAATATGATATTCATAGCAAACCTTCGATTCAAGTTATCTGTATATTTTTTAAATTTCCAGACCCCCCCCCCCTCCCTCCTCGTAGACTTTAATCCATACAATTTTTTGAAGTTAAAAAAGAAAAGTCTACGTGGTTTATGAATAGCCCCAGAGAAATACCTCGAGTATACGATATAAGATCTACAAGCATTGGAAGAAATCTTAGTAAATCTGAATTCAAATTCTGTTTAGTTTATGGGAGGCAGCTAAATAACCGTCGCATAAAAAGTACACAATTTTCATGACAAAATTGCTAAAAGAGCAATGGAGAAATCTAAAATTTGCATTGAAATCTAAAATGTTCACGATTAAATTGAAACTTTCCGTGATCAAATAATTTTCAAGCAATAAAAAATTTATAACTTTTTGTCATACTTTGAAAGGAAATTTTGCTTGTTTCCATGGGCAATTCCGAGTGTTTTAAGAAAATTGTGTGGAATTTCAATTTTTTTTTAAATCATGGAATTGTTGAGAATTTCAATTCAGTCATGAACATTCCAGTTTCTCTATGGGAAATATCATTTCTTCCATAACTACCACCACTTTTCAACTACCGGAAATAGACAGATTTGTGTATGGAAATATTTAATTTATTTGAAATCCGTCAGTCAGTCAGTCAGTCAGCCAGTCAGTCAGTCAGTAATAACACGGTTATTTCAAACTATGTGCTTGCATATAAAATTATTGATGATTATGAACTACCTCAACTACGATCAGCACGGAGTACTGAAATATATACGAAGAGATTGATTATTGATGTAAGTAAAATGCAATCTCATGTATACAATATAACCTTAACACTTCAAATCGTGAAGAACAAACTTAGAAAATTTTAATGTATTCGGTAATTTTTTACCGAACTTTCAACAGCTGAACGTTCGGTAACCTGATTTAACGGATTTCGGTAAAATTCGACAAGTTCCGGTATTTTTTTTACCGTATTACTGTAAAATTTCACCGAAATCCGGTAAATCGGTTCACCGAACGATCAGCTGTTGAAAGTTCGGTAAAATTACCGAATACTGTACAATTTTCTAAGTGTGAAGTCTGAGGCAAACGATGGTCTGGACGAACCAAGGCATTGTATGACATAGAAATGACTAAGACAAAGTATGTAGTGACTAAGATTCATTGTACCTGATTCATGCAACCAAATAAGCATCAAGTGATACATTATAATGAAAACCTTATATTATAAGACTCTCCTTTAAGTTTCGATAGCTCAACTGAGTTTGGTACAATGTCTCTAATAGAAACACTCACTATGGTTAGGATAATAATCAAATCTTTTGAAACTTTAGAAAAATCGTTGAACATTCCTGTTGGACTGAATTCACGAGATGCTCCTGCACTTAAACGTACATTTACTTAAAAAGTCAAACCTTATTTCAGCTTAAAGTTGACAAAAATCGCTTGAGCAATGATATCAGATCGTAACTATAATTTGCTTAATTTTCAGGAAAACTACTAAGAAATAAATTTAAAAAATTACATGGAAATATTGTAATCTTCCCACTTTTTGACATGTTATAAATTTTACTCTGAGAGTACTCCAAACGAGTTTTTCAAATAATTACGGTTGACTTGTCTAAAAATCCAATAATTTCTCGTTTAAAATAACTAAACATTAATCAGGGCACGTTATTCGAATCCTGTAATCCCATTCTCAATCAACACGGAGTTCACCGTAAAGTTTACTTGAAAAATAAATACCATGGTTCATAAATAACTGAATGTTCTTGTCAATATTCTCGTAGTTTTTCAAACGTGCCTTAAATAGTGAAAAAATATTTTTGGAATTCGTTGCGAAATTTTCTCAAAATCGCTATGGTTATTTTTGAAGGATTTTTGCATAATATTATCCCAAAAAAGTATTGCAAAGCTATATATAGAGACATTTTTCTCACTGAACGAATGAAGTAGATGTTTTGTGATAATATCGCATCATTTACGTTTTTTCGATAACAAGAAATTTTCCTTAGGCTCACAAATCAGGCGGAGGTTTGACATCTGCCAATATATCAAGTCGAATTCATTTAGCGTGAGACGAAACTTCATCAGTGCATGCATCGTCCTACATTTTCCACTTTCTCCAGTTCTAAAGATATATATTAATATGTAGGCAATATACCTGCATGAGAGGCAGTTTTCACCATAGAAATAAGATTGCTGATCTGTCTCATGGATGAGCTCCGGCATTTCAGTATACTCAAGAAACTAACCATTACCATATCATATCATGGTCAGTTGTTCTTTAAAGGTAGCCTAAAATCAACTTAATTAAAAGGATCCAACTTCAATTCAGCTTAATTAAAAGCAGATATTCTTCAAAGACGTCGAAATTACTTTGTGCTCAATTTAGAGGAACATATAAAACAAACAAATAATATTCAATGAGAATTCCTTTAAAAGGCCATATCAAGAGCTGGAGTAGCCTCAATAACGAGAATATGGGATGTTTGAACTGCTATACAATTTTATTGCCTTATGTTACACAAAGAATTGTGAGGAGAAGTAGGAATGAAAATTAATGTAGAAGGAAATGTTCGCTCATCACCATGAGACCAAGAGTAAACAGTAATGTTTGCTAGAAATGAAAGATATGAAGAAAACTATCAACACTCTCTCTTCATATCTTTCATGGCCTCATGGTGATAAGCAAACATTTCCTTCTACGTTATAATCGTATAGAATACAAACATAATAATTATAGTAATAAAATTGGTTTAATTTCTATTAGAAAAAAAATCGTTTATGTTTTTTGAAACTCAGTTAGTACCGAGAAAATATATTCTGGTTGACCAAATCCAAACTGCCAGGCTATTCGTTTTGCTCCAAAAGTTTTCGTGGTATTTTTGAGGTTCCACTTGACGATGGCCCAATATTTCGGCATACCACTCAATGAGCTTTCATCCGCAATATCCGAACCCACAATACAGCCAAAACAGCACTAAAAAACGTAGAGCTGCAAGAATGGCAGAAGACGTTTTTCCAAACACTAGTTCACGTAAATTTCATGGTTGACGGTCCCGGTTGCAATGAAAATCGCTTTTCTAGCCTCAGATACATATGCCTGCCTAACGAGATATTTTTTAGCGAACTGCGACAGCTTCATATGCTTGAAAACATCGTCCACCTTTCCCTTTCCGGTTGCCGTGCTTTGGAGTCACTACCGTCTTATAATATAAGCCCAGTTCACCCACTGGATGCACAATTGTAGACGACACTCTTTTTTCCGTCACTGCCGCCTTCCAAGTAGCACACTACGGTCATTATTAGTTGCATTAACTTGATTATGACTTAGCAAGTCATATTTATGTTTTCTCAACCGAATGGCAACACGTGTGCTACTAGGGCTCCGTCTTTTGATTTCCACTGGATTCAGGCTTCCCGGCTGTTGACAAACGCCACCCGAACACTGTTACTTTGTTGGTGACAGTTGATTTGGCCTCTTTTAACTCTTGTTTCGCTAATGCGGCTAGATCGAATTTTCGTGATGCGCGAGCAAAATTTTGATGGGTTTCTCCGCTTGCTTGGGCGCTGTTTTGAGAACTGGAGAGTGAATGTCAAAAGCAAAATAAATGCATCGTTCTGTACGCATAAAATGGGAGTTCTCTTTTCAGAGAGCGAGTAATGGCGCTACAACCATATACCATATGAGGCTAGGACTTCATGGTTTAAATAGTTAAACCGTTTGAAGATATCTGTTTTTTTATTTGCTTTATCTCGTCGAGTTAATTTTTTTTTCATGCATACTCTTGTTACGAATAAAATAATCGAGCCAAATGTTACATCGCTTTTCAAAATGAATTTATCGAAAAAATCGATTGCCTCTAGTGCCTTCTGTATATATAACGTTTGGGTGTATTTACAAAGTGTGTGCACTCTATGAGAAATGCAACAAGGTTTCCTGATTTTAATTCCGACCAACGGGTTTCAATTTCGTATAAAGTCAACGGATAGGTCCTACCTAGAACACACCATTATAGAAATGTAATGTCAAAACCGGTATACTTAAACCAAGTTGTGATTTTTTTAAACCTCAACAGTTTTGAATCAGTTTTGCAGATATATAAAATGGTTTCATAGATTAACCAATAAAACAACCAACGACAACACGACGCCTGATATCAACGTGATGTGATCCCCCTTTATCGTTATGTATTGATGTTTTATGGTTTCACAATTCTAAAGAAAATTGCAAATCCTAACTACTCCAACAAAAACCAAACAAACAATGAGACCAGCAAACAGCAGCAGCATCCGCAGCAACAACATCGGCAACAGGTGCCAATCAAAATGATTCGCCTGTTTCGCACCATATCGGCACATTACCAGTTCTTGATTTTGTTTTTTCTTTTCTTTTTTCTTTTCTCTCCTCTGTAACTACTATCAAAAATGCCACAACAACGACAACAACCCACCACACAAAGGAATGCTAGCACTAAGATTAATTCAAGTGGCAGATAGTTTAGACTCACCCAACTTTATCACCGGATCACCAGCAAATTCCTACCCAACGCTAACCAACTCCAGCAGCGATCCTAATCAATGTAATTTCTTTTTTCTTACTTTATTCACACAACCCACGTTGTTGTCCGATTCCCGTTGGAAAGTGCGCCATTCGAAATTCGTTCAAGGACTTCATCGGCATTGCATAAAGGTGGCACTTTCCAGCAAACCCATCGTCAAAACTTCCACTGACAAATCATGTTCTAACACACCTCCTTCTTATTTTTCGACTTCTTCTTCGGATGATTCAACACCCTAAGGCTCATTCTTTGTGATCAAGAAAAATAACGACAACGTGAAACAGAGCAGACCTACCGTCAACATCAGCAGGACGGGCCCAAGGCCGATCGACTGCCCCAGTGACAACTCGAACCTGAATAGAAAGGTAAGGTTTTGAATTTTATGCTGTTATTGTTGAATTCGCCACACATTACTATTGTTGATTCCTCTGCTTCCTTTCGTTTTGACTTTTTGCTTCGCGAGCCAATCTTTGCGAATTTATGTACAATGTACGAGGGGGGAGGGATTCCGCCGATTGACTTCAACCTCTTCAACAAACTCGTTGATTTCCCCGGCACTATATCGTAAATAGCGAAAGAACTGCATTGGATTTGATCTTGAACATTCAGCATCGTCAATCTCTTTCTACGTGATCGAGTCGAGGTGACGATGACGACGTTCCCTGCGATCGATACCTTGAGCTATTCACTCGTTTGACGCCACCAGATGACGGAAACGAGTCGTCCGAACGATAACAGCAAAAGTTCATTTTCAACACACCAGCAGAAGTGCAGTGCATTCGCTTTGAATTATCAACACAACGGGTAATTAGTCATCGACAGAAAATTACCACTAATTTCTAGCTTCCTCGTGCCGATAAGAATGGTTCAGAGATAGAGAGTGCGAGCATTCGATCGCGGTGAGTTTCGATGGAACAGTCACAGAAGCAGCGAAACCTTTTCGGAACGGGTGGCCTAAGCCTTGACTGCGTTCCTCGGGTCGGACATCACAAACAATCACACACACGCAAACTCGATGAGATGGTTCTTGAGTTCTAGACGCGATGATGATTGTCTATAGAATTCCAACAGCCGCAGCCAATTTCCAACTCGTTAGTTGATTATTTTTTCCCATGCAGTATAATTGAAAGCGTCTATCGAATGAGTTTAGGAATGAACACACAGCGAATCATAGTTCAGGCAACATGCTAGAAACCGGGCGGCATTAATGAACATGCATATGGACGATGGGCCTATCTGTGAACTCTTGGCTGTGTGGATTTGCTCTCTTCCACGATGCCCCTCTGAATATGGTTGAGATTGGGGCCATACAACTGGTTCAAGAATTTCGTGAAACAATCGTTCTACAGCAGAACGGGCTATGTTAAATGAACGTGCAAAATGTTACTTTCGATGGGCCCTCGGATGTTTGATCTTGCACGCAAAAGAGCTGGAGTATTAATTGGAACGTGGACGTTACTCTTCGAGTAATGTGAGGCCAGAAGAGTGCTTTAATTGAAAATTTGACTTATCTTATTAATAGACAATGCTCCTCGAGTTTGACGAAGGGTTTTAAGAAAGTTAACGGATTTTATCAAATCGAGTCTGGAAGCTTCAGTGGTTAGTTCACGAAGCCAAAGGAAGGTAGACCGCCCTGTCCAGTACATCAGAATTAAGTGCCCAATGCACAGCGGGTTCAGAGTGAAAACATATGCCAACCAGGAGTAGTCTACAGCTATCAAATCCAAATATATTCATTGGATTCCAGCATATCTGGTTTCTAGATGTTTACATTTTCATACATTTTTTTTATCGATGATAGTTTTTTTTTTGTAAGGGTGTTACTGCTAAACTTCCGTAAATTTCATAAGATACAAAGTCTATCCACGTAAACTATCAATGCTATCGAATAGGAGGACTCTTCCTCTTGGAAATTATCGTTGCGGATTAGTGAGGCAAATGTTCAGTAACAAGAAAATTACGGAACGATCAATCCTTTTCAACTCTCACGACATTGAAGGCGAGAGGTAATAGATTTCGGTTAGAAAAAGTATCAAAAAATTGATTATTCTATCCAAAATGTATATATGTTTGTAGGTAAAAAATACCACTCATTGTTGCAAGGCGCAGCCATTAGACAGTGGATCGTACTCAACAAAGGACTTGATCAAGTTCGACATCTGCCTGTATTCAATATAATACTGTATGAAGGGCCAAGAACGAAGTGCAGATGAATTTACGCGTAGTCAGCAGAGTTAAAAGAATCTCATTCCAGTGATAAAATCCTACAATCCTAGTCGAACAAGCCATCATACGTGGGGATATCCCAATGAGTAGAGAGAAGAGTCCGTCTTCAGGTCACGAAATGTTAATGACAGTTGGCAATTCCGCTCTCCTCATCTAAATCGCTTCAATCCGGTGCCATGGTGGTCCCATCCCTACCAATCCCTACTAGGTTAGCTCTAGCATTTTGTCTAAGTAATACTAGGTCAATCCTCTTTCTTCTTATCAAAATTTAAATTGTAAGCTTACTTTAATGGGTGGTTTTTATCCCAACGTAAAACATGTCATAAATACGCCCCACTCTAATTCTCTTATTTATAGTTTCATGATTTATCAGCTTCCATGCGTTAAACTCGATATCCCTCTGTCAAACGCTTTGCTAGTATATGCTTTTTAAAATTAGTTTTTCGTAGTAAGCTATTTCAATTCGACTCATCTTGGTTAAAATTGCTACTTATATATTACTGGTTTCCTTATATACCTTATTATAGCTTGGTTTAAATTTCTTGCAAAACTCTACTATATTTTTTGGATTATTTAAGAGAATTTAAACATCTTTGTCTGAAAGTTGATTTCCTGTTCAATGTAGGTATATGTGTTATACTATCACATATTTTGAACGTCTTACCGTTTACCATGATATTGTTTCGCTGCTTCGATTTATCATTGGCATATTTTATTTAAAACTGACTCGTTTTGCAGTTAGTAGTAATAGAACTTCTAGCTGGATTTCTATTTTTTTAAGTATATCGTCCAACAACTTTGCTTAAGATTTCTTTATAATTGAGATATCATTTGCAAATACCTGTAACAATATAAGCTTTAATTGAGTAATATCCAACTTACTGGAGTATTCGACACAACTCTGCTTGAAACATCTTATGTAATTGAATAGCAGAGCTGAAAGAGGGCGTCCCTGTTTTATTCCATTTCCTCTCGTTTCTTCTTTTGACAATTGGGTGTGTCATAGAACTCGTGTTATCTCATTTGAAACATAAAATAACACCCTATTAATTAGTCTCGATGGAACTTAAATTTTAGTCCGCACTTCTCCTATACATTGTTATTTTACATTATCAAAAGCTTTGCTAATATCTATAACTACTATAGTATATATAGATCCTGATCTGCCTTACAATACTCTGCCATCCTACGTCTTGCTGCAAATATATGATCATCTGTAGATCTTTCAGCAGTAGAAGCCGCTTGGTGCAATCCTGGCTGTTCAGATATACAAGTAGGTCACAAAGGTTTTTTTTAGTCACTTTTAGTATGGAACCGTGTAAAAATAGACTAAATAGAGTTGATAAATTCACCTGCTTAAACATTTTATATTGCTTCGATTTTATTTGTATGCATTACCTTTCCACGCAATAGTCAAAATACAGTTTTTAAAATTTTGAGTATTTACACCAAAAAATGTGAATTTTTTGATAAACTGCTATATGATTACTGTTGGCCCAAAACGTAAAATGTGATTTGAATTAGGTCGATAAGTTATCCCGATCTGGAGTTATCGCCAAAAACAACCCGTGTAAAAAAAAAACAGTACAAAAAAAAAGTTAGTATAAGTTTTGTAAGCTACATTACACATAGAGATTCTTCTGAACTGATCTGCTTCTGAAGCTTCTGATTTCTTGGGAATAAGTATTTACGTTGTTTTTCTTTCCATTCCATAGACATTTCATTCCTAATATAGGCTTCCTGTATTATATTTGCTAATCTTCTCAATGATTTTTTCAGCGTATTTAAAATAATTCATAAATATTCGATCCGAACCTGCCTTTAATTTCTTCTAATGTGGATTTGGCAATGGTATAAAAACATGGATTGCAGAAAATTCTACGTCTGTATCATCACAAATTTTTAGAATGTCATTCAAACTCTAGTACTGATTATTGCTAACTTTGTTCTGTTTTGGCTTGACAAACTGTTTAGAATAATTGTAAGTTTTTCAAATTTTTCAAAGTCTTTTAGGTTCTTGAAAAATGATTAGTTTATTATTCAATCCCAAATTTGAATAAACTATTTTATTTACACTTATTAACTTTTTACATTTCGCACTTTTACTAGACTGGCAAACATACTTTTGTATATAAAAACCAATAAACGGTATGTAAAACATCGAAAGTTGTTCAATAAAAACCGCTTTCATGACCCATGAGATTCTATTGAAAATCCATAAAAAATGACAAGGTTCATAAAAAAAAGTAAGCCATACTTTATATAGAATGTAGCAATAAAATTTCGAAAATGTACCGTTGTATATCTAGAAAATGGTCGATAAAATTATACGAATTACCCATAAGTATAATGTAAATGATCTATAAAACGCCCCTATAAACGCTCTATCTTAAACTTTGCATTTATTCATAGAATGTAACCTTTATAAAGTCCATGTGATCCATGAATTATTGAAAATGTCCCACAAATAAATTGCCAAAGATCCGTAAAAGGTTGAACAATGAACCATAACGTTAGAAACATTATCCATATCAAATCAACTTTGTGTACTCAGAAGAATACAAGCTTAACCTAAGTAACATTGAGAGATTCTCTTCGTCGACTTTCTCTTTCGTTAACAGTTTGTCTATTAAACGATTTGCTGATGTTTTCAATGTATTGAATATCTAATCACACTTTATATTACCATACTGTGTGTTGAAAATACTTGAACATGTTTTAACAAGGCTGAAGGAACGCAAAGAAAAAGTCGACAAAGAGAGTCTCTCAATGTTACTAATGCATTGTTCAGCTTGCATAGGTACGATTTATTAAATATACCAGCATTTTTCAGTCTTGGACAATAACTTAATATGCTGATTCTTAAAGATCGGAAAAATTATTCTGAGATGTTTAACAACTCTGATATAATAACATGAGATATCCAGTTAAGAAGAAAGATCGCATATGGTAAAGTTTTGGGGAGTAGCCCTTATAAACCTTAACAATCTGAGGCGTTCGTGATATTCTGAATAAAAAGGCGTCGATTCGATTACAAAAAAAAAACGGCAGGATCAAGCGTTTTTGTAGCTTTGTTAACATACTAAATGATGTATATTAAACTTTTACTGAGATCAATGAAAACTTTTTTGAAGTCTTGTAAAGTTCTCTCAAAGATCTTTTGATATTCAACAGCCTTAAGTTTCTAATAGACTTCCGATGAACTTTCTTGGGGTCTTTCTAGGTCTTCCATTTCTGTTCCATGATAATCCATTTTGGCCTTCTTTTAAGCTTCCCTCAGATTATATTGGAGATAATCGTAGAGACTTGTTGGATAACAAACTGTTATCTTGTTGTTGTTCTCACTGTTAATTATCGCCAGATTTTTCCATGGATTTCCTCAGACCTTTGTATTGACTCTATCTTTTGAAATTCCTTCACAAGAAGAGTTTGATATTTTGATAAATTTCTAATTCTTCATAAAACATCCGTTATTTGTTATAAAAATTCTCGTAATTTCCTTGAGATTGTTTTAAAAAATTTCGAACTTTTTTATGTTTTTGTCTACATCTACCTCCAATTGCATCTTGATTTTATTGTGGATTTTCTCTAGAATTACCTGTATACTTCTTCTATTGTTTTAAACTAAGTATTAAGTGCTATTTTTTAATGTTTTTTATGCAGCTTATATCTGGAAAGTCTTGAGATATTTCCTTTAGATATTCCCAAAAGCTTTCTTAAGTTGAAATTTCGCACTATCCTGTCCCCGAAAAAAAAAATCAAGTCGATTAAAATAACAACTTATAATGGTTGCAAAACTAGAAAAAAATTAATTAAAAAAAAAAACAAGAAATGAAAAACTAAAATACTTTTTTCAAACTACCACTAAAAGCAAAAGCAAAAGCTTATTCTTCGACAGATAGGTCGATTTCGTCTGCAACTTTCAGACTTCTTCGGTGTTCGAGTTTGAACTCTTGGAACAAATAAAAGAATATTGAGAAATTAAAACAGTGCCCAATCACATCGGGAATTTTCAAACCACCGCTCCAAACTACTTATACACTCAGGCAAATAAACTTATAAATTTCAAAAGGTTCAACTTATGGACGATGCTTTGGTATTTCATAAGCTTGACTTATGAATGGGTTTTGTTTTACACGACATTGAACTCATACGCCTTTGGGCTTTCCTTATTACAAGTGTCTATAAATAGTAGTGGTCAATTCGCTGGACCCATAAACTCAAGCTGCAAAGTTCGAATCCAGGTTGCTTCATATTACTATTTCTTAAACATCATTATATTTCATAAGACAAACTGATGAAATTCATACTGAGGACCTATGACACATAATCATAATGCAATCTTATGAATATCGAAATTTTATTTCGCTGAGTGTAGCATCAGCGATGTTCGTTAAATTTCTTACGAAAAATTGATCAACATCAGGTTTTGAAGAAGTCCAGAGGTATTGAAAGGTTTTCAAAGAAATCGAAATGGGTACAAATGGTATTGAGAGCAATCGTCAGGAACCTTCTTCATATCGTATTTCCCATAACCAAATTCGGAAATTGGTCACATTGAATAAGTTAGAAGCTTAGGTAGATAATAATAACGACTGTTCCAGAAAGTATAAGGACACCTTATTTTAACGGTCACTTTAAATATAATGAAATATTTCAACATGTTTTGGCGTTTGTTTGCACATTTCTGATTGACAAAGCATCAAATAAGTGCTCAGTTTTGTGTTATCTATCAAAATTTGCGGTCTTACTCCGGAACAACGAAAAAGTATCGTGCACAAATGGTGCACTGTGAGCGAACTCTCCTTGAGAAAATTGGTCAAGGAAGAGGGTGTAAGCGTCGGAGCGGTACGATCTGCAATTCGAAAATATTGAGAACAGTGTACGTTTGAAGATGCGCCGAAGAGTGGTCGGAAAGCCGGCCCTGTTAGTCCGGATATCGATAAAAAGATCAGGGATGCCTACCAGCGACTTCCGTTCGGGATGTTGCGAAAAAACTAGAGACCTCGTCGAGTAACGTCATGCGTGCCAAAGAAAGACTTGGGCTAAAGACATACCAGAAGCAGAAAAAAACCCAAACAGGCTGCGTCCGTGAAACCACGGGCCCGCAAACTCTACGATTCGTTATTGTGTATAAATTCTGGGTGTATAATAATGGACGATGGAACGTATGTGAAACTAGATTACAAAACGCTTCCCGGACCACAATTTTATACTGTAAGCGAAGACAAAGACATCTCCGAAACGGAGAAGGCAATTTTTACCGAAAAATTCGGTAAGAAGGTTATAGTTTGGCAGGCAATATGCGAGTGAGGTAAAACATCTAGTCCGTACATCACAACGGAGACGATGAACACTCAGAAATACGTCAGAAATAAGGAATGTCTCCAGAAGCGATTATTGCCGATGATCAGGCAGCACGAAGGTCAAGTAGTGTTTTGGCCTGATTAATAACACGCCAAATCACGCAAAAGACGCTTTAGAATGGTACAAAAGTCAAAATGTATGTTTCGTGCCGAAAGACATGAATCCGCCGAACTGCCCGGAGGCACGGTCAATCGAGACTTTTTGGGCTTTAACCAAAGCAAAGCTTCGAAAATTCATATAACCAGCGGACGACATCCAAAAATTTAAAAAAGATTGGCCAAAAGTGGTCAAAATGGTGGCAAAACGAGAGTAAAACATCGTATAAAACACAAATACAAATATGATTTTCCAAATAAACTTAATAAAACTAAAAAAAAACATGACTTTTTTGTTATGTTGAAAGTGTGCTTATACTTTCTGGAACAGTCTATAACACCATAGTTTGTGCATTTATAGTTGTTGAAATCGTTTTTTTTTTTATTTTGCTAGTGTCAGCTACAGTCAGTTTGGAGATTTTAAATGTTTTTTCGGTAATTTTTCAATCGACAAGTTTTTCTATCGAGACAAAAATTTCAAGGCACTTGATTATTCAATGATCAATAATTTTAGTTGTTATTAAATTGTTATATATAAGTCTTTATAAGTTATATGTTTCTGTTAGTAAGATTAGTTTCTGTTAGTAAAATAGCTATAACAAAATGTATATCTTAGAATAGCTAATTGTCTTAACTGAGGGGCGAAAATGAAAACAGTCGCAAATTCTAATACTTCTACTATAATTATCTTAGCCATTTTACACGAAACTAAATAAGTCTCAAATTATTGCTAAGCTCAAGCAATTGACGCAGTGAGGTTAAATAAAATCCACTAATCCTTTCTTCTAATCCTTATTATTCCAAAAAATGTTATTCGTGCATCGGCAATCGTGTAATCGTCACACATCGAAGCGGCAAGCAACCATGGCTACCAAGATTTAAATTGTTCAAATTAGCCGAACCAGTTTGCTGTTCAGCCATGATCGATACGACATCAGAGTTTTCCTGTTTTCTTTGGCCAGACCTCCAAATGAGAAACAATTTAGACCGTATTTCGATAAGTGTGACAAATTCCATTGTCACGATGGCGGGATCAGGTTTTTGATCCGAGTGATGTGTTAATTTTCCACGTTCAATTATCAAATTGTGTAAAACGTGTGATAAATTAGATCGTGTATCCAAGGGGACACGCAACCGCACTTGATAGTGACGAAAGCACCGACCGGAAGGGATTTACCTCGTTATCAGAAATATCTATGTTCAAATTTTATAGCACGCGTGCCGGGCGGGAAAAAGTTGCTAATCTTTACATTATTTTTAGAAGCAGGTTCAGAGTTAGGCTTTTCTGAACTTTGTTACAATCGGAATCGCAAAACCGGCTAACGGGTGCGTCTTAGCAATGTCGAGAAATGCCCCTTTCTTAAGCTTCGAGATGTGTTATCTTATCGTTGTGACATCAATCGCTGGCGCACACCACGGAGACATCGCTCAACTTGATATAGGTATCAGGTCAAAATTCAAACATTTCGTTGAATTTACTTTCTCCTATTTACTGATGGTTACAGTGAATAATCCAGGTCACTCAGAATTATCGACACTTGATAAAGGAAAGTGGTTACGTAAAGGAAGAAGCCTCTTGACAATCGAGCGGTTAACCTTGCTAGGGTGGAGTTGATTGTTGATGAAACCAGGTGCAGGTTGTGGCTGGTCAAGTGTTAATTGTATTCTTCGGTTCCAACATAGCTACCATGCATAGGGTATTTCAAAACTGCAACTGCGTCTAATCGATGCAGAACCCGTTGGTTTAGTAATTAATACATTCCCGACCATTGATCTGACCAATGGGCTTCGGTTCCCATCGATCGGAATCGATTCGACTGAGTCAGTGAGTTTAGATCGCGAGGCATAGTAATATGATGAATGTGTCGCAAGACGAGACCCGATGACTATGGTCGTCAACAGCGTCGCTTTATTTCACACTTATTAGCAACACAAATTACTGCCAGGTTATCATAATTTTATTAAGCCAATTACATAATTTATTGTTCACGCGCGCTTCGTCATTCAGTACACAGCGGGGCTTGCCTTTACAGTCACCAGATTGGTTCGGCCGGTTTAGTCATGAATGCACAAAATTAAACTGCTGCGACGCTCGGTGACGAAATGTGGCTCATTTTACATACATTAGAATAATTTCCACACAGAAGTGCTCATATTTCAAAAGGTATCGACACATGTTTTACATATGCTTCAAGTGCCCACGTGCATGTGAAGTTAATGTCACATCGTCCGCGGATGGAGATTTCGGTATTCAAAGGGTTAATTAAAGTTTCTAATGGTGCACAAAATTCATCACTTTCGGATCGGTTTTGATGCAAGTGAGCCGCGATCGCGAAAACGGTGATCGCTCAGCAACCCTCTTATGACGATAATGGTGACGGATGAAGGGGCGGGTACGGTAATTGCCATTTGGCGCCTGGCCCGAGGAGAGATTAATTAGGCGTCTCCTCTGATAACCCTTGGATTGCGTTGTTCTTAGTCGGAGTGGAGTGGAAATTTAGTGCTGTCACCTTCCCTTCGGCAGAAGCCGAGTTTACATCGCGGAGGAAATTGATCAACCCTGAGGGCATGGCTCTTTCGAGAAAAAAAAAACATTAGAAACGTGTAACTCACACTTATTTTTCCATCAGGCATAGTACGTGTTTGATGTGCGCCTGGTACGAACCAATACACCGATGAGATCCGGCTTAGTGCAACATAAATTAGCATCCATTATCGAACAACGTCGAATAGTGGCACCTGGGTGATTGTTGCTGCTGTCGTAGGGGCAACCATGAGATACACCGGCACTTCGGCAATCTGTAATTGCGGCTTTTCTTAAGGGGTGAATTTCATTCATTCGGTTAGTTTTATAGATATGGTTAGGCAATTAAGTAATAATTTCGTAATGGAATCAGATTAATTGAACAATTGGAAAAATTAAACATTCTTAGAGAATAAATAGCAAGTAAGATATCATCTTAGTATTTAGTTGTAACTGCCTCAATTTTCATGTAAAATGTGTTTCATATTTTTTTTAAATTTTTACGAGGACCGTTTCCTTTAACTGTGTATGTTATTGTGGTTTTATATATTGTCTTGACGTTTTACGGAGTTTTCCTAAATTTCTACAAAGTTTTATGAACTGAAAAAAATGATGTAGATTCTTAAAACAGAACAATGCACGCTTTACTATTCTCCACGCATGTGCGAAGTTTATGATTTTTTTTTACTATCATGGAGTATACAGAGGTCGTCTCCAATTTATACGGTCCCTGGTTGCACTTCGCCAGCTTTGCAGTATGTTGAGTGTCCCGTAGGTTGCTTTCCGCATTAACTCGACTTTGTCCGTAGCGCACACCTTCTGATTGCATCGGTCGGTTTACAAGGACTTTTTTCAAACGGCAGTTGTCCAACATCCTCACGACGTGCCAAGCTCACCGTAGTCGACCCAGTCTCCCAGTAATTAAAGCAATTCGCGTTTCATTTGTCTTCTTTCTTCACGTTCCGTCTTTCATCTGCACAGGTCGTACCACGTGGATCCTCCGTGAGCATAATTATTTTTTTGTGGTCATCTTGTGATCAAAAGTTCAACCTGTTCAGACGGGTACAATCTTCATAAAGACTGCTATTAATTAATTAAAAATAACTAATTTTTTTTCAACATCACACCGCGAAAGCCAAGAAATAGCATTAGAATGAACTTGATTCATCACTCGAAGTTACAATTTCGAGTGTCCTAATGAAACCTTGAAGATTTCAGTTAGACGAACTAGGTGGCCACATCTCTTTGGACCAGAATTGTGGAATGTTGTGCTTCAACCACAATTGTTTTTTCTTTGACGTGTGGGAAGGAGCTCCGTATTGCTGAGCACAATAAGCAACACCCTTGCGATGGGTAAATGTAATCCAAGACAAAACATGATCCTTAAGGATTCCTAAGTACACATCTGTGTTTACTTTCACGTAGTTTTGGGTAAAAACGGTGTCCTTTTTTTTTGCCATCGGAAACAACCAATCCGAACACATTACCCCTGCTGGATGCATGGTTGGTGCAACTGTTGGACAAACTGTCGACAGCTGACAGTTTCTTGTTAGTGAACAACATGACGATGGACCTCTTCTTCAGTTCACTAAGCAGTTTTTTGCTTCACTCCACTTTAGCTGCCAGTAATCAGTAATTAGGTGTCTTTTAACTCGAGCTCAAGATTTTCTTATTGACATCCGACCATAGGCAGTCGGGATTTATTTTAATATTAGTCTACGAATTTTAATATTAGTGTAACTATGTCTTAATAAAAGGACAGCTACAATTTAAATCTTTATGTTGATTTTAAAACTACACTTATTTAGTCCGCGGGAAGAGTTAAAGTTTCATACGTGGTAGAAACTATTAGAAACGCGACACACGTTAACACGGATTCATGTACACCATAGTAAGTCCTCGATCGCCGGTTATTCAGAAAGCATGTAAGCGGAACTTGCGACGTCGAGTGTTGATGTCAGGAAGACTAAGTAGCTTGGAGCAATCGATGTGCCCCTGCAAGAGGTCGTCCATGAAACCCGCCTCAGCGACGTTATGCCTTGCTTCCAATAGCTCCAATTTGATAAGCTCGCAGCGACTTTCGTAGCTTGGTAAGTTTCGTGGGTCGCGTCAACGAAGATGCTGCAAAGGAAAACGAATAAATCTTCGCTGAACGGCTTCTATCCTCAGGGTGGCGTTTTGGAGAAAATGGAGATCAGACGACGGCGGAATATTCCAGTATTGGGCGAACCAAGGAACAATGTAATGCCTTGAGGCAGTAAACGTTCATGAGGCTTTTAGCAAAACGAAATATAAATCCTAGCTGCAAAGAGGCCTTAGAAACAATATAAGCAATGTGGTTCTTGAACGTCAATTTGGAGTCAAGCATGACTCACAGTCCTTAACTGTCGTTTCACACTTCAATTTCACTCCTTTTGTGGTGTAGCCGTAGGAACGCATCACCCGTTTTCGCCAGAACGATATGACCGAGCACTTGGACACATTTAGTGCCTTCCTGTTGAGCCGGCACCAATTGTCGAATGCTTATAACTCATGTTGCAGAAAGTGAGTGTCATGACGGCCATTTATTAGGTAGTAGAGCTTCAGGTCGTCCGCATGTGAGAGCTTAAAGCATTTGAGGATTATGTTCACGTCGTTCAGATACAGCAGAAAAACGAATGGCCCCAAGTGGCTGTCTTGAGGAACTCCAAATGTAATGGGCAAAGGTAATGTAACATAGTCGTCAATCTTTACAGACGTAGACCTGCCAGCCAGGTAGGTACGAATCCAAACAAGAAGATTATCGTGGATGCCATTGTGTCGTATTTCGCAATGACAATTCCATTGTTCACCTTATCAAAAGCAGCGAAAAGGTCGGTGTATATGGCGTCTACTTGATGGCCAAGTTCAATCTCAATCGCATGATCTTGCGAAATGATATGCGAGCAGTCCTGAACCAGCTTTTCCAGAACAATTAGTTCGAAGAGTTTAGAGATGGCACTCAGCGCAGTAATTCCGCTGTAATTAGCAACAGTTCGTTTGCATCCTTTTTTTGTGAATAGGGAAAACGAAAGATTCCTTCCAACAGTCAGGAAAAACGCCTAAAGACAATGACAAATTGAAAATTTGACCAAAGGCTTCGCAAAATTATTTAGGCAGCGTTTCAAGATCAGTGAGGGCATGCCATCATGACCAGTTTCAGTAGACGATTTAAGCTGCTTTCCGCCTGAATCCACTGAGATACTGTCGACGAAAAAGGAAGTCCCAAACAGGGACATACGAGGAACGTTACTCGTGGCAGCTGCAATATCCTGTTCGTCAAGAATTTCGTTGGAAAAAACACTTATTTCGATTGAGTTGGCATCTGAAACGCCATCCGTCGTATTACAAGGCAATCCCGTTTCTTTCCGTTGCTCGGATAGTAGGGGCCAGAAATTCTTAGGATTCGCTATGAGACTGCTGATTCTAATCGGCATTATACAAGGAGTCGTTGAGACCTTTGAAGTTGTTATTGGCAAGCTCGTAGTTAACCTTCGTACAATATATATGATATTTGCTATGTTTCAAGAGTTTCAAGTGTTTGAGTTCGGAATTCGACCAAGCAGGTTTCGCAGGCGTACGGTTGATTTTTTTCGGCACGAACTTGTCGATAGTGTAAAGCAAAACGCCACATGTTGAGGCAGCGAAGTTTACATCCCCATAACCGAGCGTCTCATTCCAGTCCACTCCAGCAAAGAAGATATCCATTCCTCGAAATTTGCTTTGTTGGAGTCGTTTTCGGTGTAGTCTTCGAAGGGTTGAACTCCAGCTTAACGAGAAGAGGTGGATGATGCCTGCAATGTTTGACGAGCGGTTCAGACGCTGGAGAATGGAACAGCTCCGTCCCAATTCTTCACAGATAAAGCAAAGATCATGTAATCGGTTGTTTGCATTCAAAATGTCATTCACTTGTCGAAGTCTTGCAGTGGAGTACGCGTCTAGCAAGGTAAGCGATGCTGGTCTGAACGACGAACGGGAATTATCAGGAAAGCTGAGCCCGTTACTATCGCTTATCACGACATGGTGCTGAGATTGAAATCACCCAAAATGACGATACTGTCATTAGCTCCAATTTCAAAGATGATCCAAACCAGAGAAATCAAGTGTTGTCGATTAGGCTGCAGTCGTTCACCTTTCACCACTCTTGTTACCGTTGCTTCAGGTACATTAGCCTGCTTTGCCATTTTTCTCATGCTCCGGTTGGGAACGAATTACTTTCATCTTGATATCCAAGATATCCGGAACTGACTTCTGGGCGTGAAGTAATCTGAAGATTTCTTTCTTGTCGTACATTTTTTACTAAAGTTTCCTCAATCCCAACAAAATCGAATACACCAATTTGTTGGTAAATACAAACTGAAACTTGGAACAAAATTTTGTAGAACTACCTTGAACGGTTTGAGTGGTAAGATATGATAGTATTAGTAAAAAAATCTCAAAATTGTCAACTTTTCTTCCGAAAAAAAAACATGATTAACAGAAATATAAGTTCAATAACTCAGTAAGATTTGAGATTTGAACCTATGCGTTGAACGTTTTTTTTTCATCAAATATGATAGTCTATCACCACTTAAAGTAATTTAACTAAGAATCTCGTATAATACAGCAAAAAAAAATTCATCGAAATGTTGAATTTGGTGAGAACATTTCCATTATGGAAAATATGTTCAAGATAATTTAGATCCACAAATACTTTATTTTAGTTGTTTCCTTGATACTTTTTGTGGATGCCGGCTAAAATCAACTAAAAGAAAAACGAGCAACCTTTCCTAACGTTTGATCTGTTGGGCTCTAATCACGAAAGAAGTGAGGTTAAATCTACAGCGAGTTTTTCCTTTTCTTACTAGTAAGGAAGCTTTTAATCACCAATTGAGTGTAGTGCTACTGTAATTAATTTTTTTTTAAGGTTTACTGGCGGGACTCTGAACCTCTACGCCAGGCCTTTGATGATATCGTTGCGTAAATCTTTTCGAATCATTTTGCCAGCCGTACACGGAGCATGTCGTCCAAGAAGACACTGTTGCAAATAATTCGGAAGGAGCCACGTTTGAAAATTTTGAGTCTTTTCGTCAATTGTCTTTTTGTTATTTCGTTAGTCAGTGTTACGTTTACAAGTATAATACGGAGTCTTTTCTTGTTTAGATCGTGATATGTGGCATTTATGTGCTATGGAAGTTTTCCGAAGAAATTTTCTCGAACCAAAAATAAGAAGCTATTCTTAAGCTGTTCCTGTTACTTGTGCGTTAGAGTGATATAACTTAACTCCTTTTGAAGCATTTCACCAGCCGTGCAAGGATCATGTCATCCATAGAGACGCTGTTGACACTGCCTCAAAATGTGTTCATTTTCAAGTTTGCTTTCCCTTTCTCTCAGTTCATGTCCACTGTTTTGTATGGTGTCGTTTCGTCTTTTTGTTATTTAGTTTGTCAGTGTTTTTTTTCAGTTTTCTGTAGTTTAGAATGTCATTTATGTGCTGTGAAAGTCTGTTTGAGCAGTTTTCTCCAATCAAAAATCGTCGAGATATTTGAATTCTACCAGTTTTAGTCATGTCTGATGTCTCAGTAGTCCCAACAGTATAATTTTAATGGTTTACTGATGGGACTTATGAGAGAAAAGTTTTCTTTGAAAAAAATGGGAGGACGTTGCGTCTTTTTACGCTAGAAATGTTAGCCGGCATTTCGTAACTTCTTCAGTCGTTAATAGGTTAATAGATGTCTAGTTCTTATGTGCTCTGAAATTCGTCGATGTACACCTCGTCTAACTTCTTTTGGATGACCTATCACTTTGTCCGCCTTAGTCCGTTCTTGTCTTCTGCGTTATCCAGTTAAATTCTATAGTTCTGTTGTAGAATCGTTTACGTTTACTTGTGTGTCCATTGCCTTCTTTTTATTTGTCTAATACTAATCCCTAAGTCGTTTAATCGCTTCAGCAAGTGCAGCCTAACAATCTTGGTCAGCTATTAGATTCACTTTTCGGTGGCAAGGTAAAGCTTCATCACGCCTAGTCCCTATCTATTATTGAAAAATTATCGAGAAAGAAGCCGTTATAAGAATGTTTGTATACCATTGTTATAATGTGTGAGACTTTTATTATAGCTCTTTGAAATGAGAAATAACAAAATAAGAATGGTGCCACGTTCGTAGTTTTAATCAAACTTCTACTCAGTGAATCCAACAGTCGGTTCGCTACAAATGTCAATAATCTTGAACACATTGTGAACCAATATATACCTGTCTATCTAGATTTATAATTAAGCGTGGCTTCGGCTCATCATGTCAGGGAACGCTAAGAAAGGTGCCGCAGCCAAGAAGAAATCCCACATCATTATTACTGAGGAAAGAAACCCCACCAGACTGCACCAGCATTCAAGGCTCCCAGACAGGATGTCCGTTGGATCACATCTGTAAAATCAGTGCATCAATGCCAGATATGTGACGCGGCATTAAATCAAAATATTCAAGATGTGATACTACCACGTCAGGATATGTCTTTGGTTACCATCTCAATGCTAATGGCGTAGGCCCACCCATCGCGTCCAGATCACATATCCGAAGGGAGGGAGTGTAGTGCTACTGTAATTAATGAAACAGAAATTTACCTTGCCATGCTATGGATATTAGATGAAAATAGATGCAAACAAGTAGTCTACTTGAACCCCGCCATAATCTGTAAATACTGTTTTTACCAGAATAACCAGAAACTAGAATTGAAAACCGTAAACTATTTTCTTACTTTGCATTATTGACATTCAATACAATATAGATAAACTTTGAAATATTACCCAATCGGCATTAATTAAATTATTGTGCCTCTGATTGGAACTATCTAACCGAAGCTATTGACTGGGTTTTGACATTACTGTTTAGCGCCATTATTATCAGAGAATCAAAAATATCAAGAAATGACAACACGGGAAGGAAACCGTTCCCGAAACGAAAACGGACTGCGAGCTACTTCATGTTTTCAGAAATTTTACCAAAAAAGGGTAACTAGTTGCGATTGTGTGATTTAATAAATGGTGTGTTTTTGCTTCTTCAAAAACATGTCTGCCGTTCACGAATTTTGGTAATTCCTTGAATAAATGGTTCAAAATCGTACCAAACCTCAATAATGCTACGCGAGTTTTTTTTTTGCTATTGTCAGAAGAAGAAATTTTTTTTTTGCTATTGTTAATATTTTTTTTGCTATTGTCAGAAGAAGAAAAGATAATTGTATAAATACTTGTTTGTCAACTATGTCCTAAGTAACGAGCAATAATTAACAGGAAAAGGAATATATCCTTTCATAATTTATATCAGACAGTGTTGTCAACCGAATTTGTCGCAATAATAACATACAATCTCTCTAACACTTCAATATAAGGTGAATTTGGATCGAATCCTTCCTCCATATAAATACTAGGTTACACCAATTAACACTTCACGGTTTTGAAACTAAACATCACAGCTTTATCAAAACGAGCAGGGTTCAAATTGCTAACCAAACAGAGCAAACAATTGTTAAAAATTTCGCGCTTGAAGTCCTCATAGTATTTTGTTCCATAATTTGTTAGTTAATGTTAATCATTTTAATTTGTTTCTGGACCAGCCCCTTCCCAGAAAGCAGTACGAAAATGCCTTCCAATTTACCTATTCATTTTAATTAACGGTCTGAAGAACTTCAACTATATCTCGCTTCAAACTATGTTGTTACTGTCATAGCCAGACCGTCTCCAATATTACTCAGTATGTTCCGACCTGCAGCAAACCCATACGAGTAGAGCAAAAATTTGCGAAGAAGAGAATCCCAATGGACAAGTCGAACATAGTTAAATAGTATTTACAGAAAAGCATATGGTTGGAGAGAGAGCGAGAGAGAGAGAAACAACTCGCCGCACTGAAAAGAAATAAATTCGTCAAGTTCACACAACCTGTTTGCAGCCGAACGAACCGGTCAACCCGCAAGTGCAACTTGCTGCACGCGCGAACTCTCGTGTCCAAGGGTTGACGATGGTGCCGACAACGAGGTACATTCTACTGGCACTCTTGACCGACTCTCTGACTCAGTCCCATTTAAGTTGGACAGACATGGCCACAGACCACAAACCACCGCCTCAGTGTTTTCAGTTGATTACCGCCGCCGCCGTCTCCGTCGCCGCCGCAACAACCGGCTTGCAGAGAGGAGAGTCAGATTGTCTGATCAATGTCTATACGCGAATGATCCCTTGCGTACCTCCCGCCTCCTTCGATGCATGCCTGCATCCACATGCCATGCCGTGTACTTTCAAAGTTCAGCGCGCCTGCTCCTATCTCTGTTTCTGTTGTCTGTGTGCGGACGACGAACGACGGCAAACCCAAAAAAAACACTAGGCACTTCGGCCTATGCGCACGATCGATCATCGGCAGCAATTGCAGTCTCATTCTGAACCAGCACCTCGGAATAAGTGCATTTCAACGTAATTAATTACATACTTGACGATCGGTGCAATAGTCGGCAAGATAAGTATTAAACGTAGATACGCACTCGAGATGAGAGACGAGGGGACAAGGTTTACACATGCGTGCGTGTTTGCTCCGAGAGTACCGAAAAGGGGGGGAACAGACGCAGAGCCGACAAAGTGATCTTGTAACTCACAGCAACCACCATCCGCCCCCATTGCATAGCAACGGCCGATCGAGGGTGCAGTTACTAGAAGCGTGTCATTTGCTCCGATGTCGATAGTCCACATCGAACCGGTCAGACTCAGAACATTGAAAGTGTGAAAGGTTATGCCGCGTTGGATAGTTGACTAGGGGTGAATTGGGAACATGTCATGGTGGTACGCAGTGCAGGTGACATGACTGCAGGTGATTTTAGCATTGATTCTCAATGATCGTATCGAAAGACTATGTATATAATTAATGCCACACAAGGTTTTTACATACGTAACCAACCGTGTGCGTTGGTTAAGTGTGTGATTTATAGGAGCCTCTGATCGCTAAATCTTTGACCTAGTGAGATTGATAATCTTCCGTCGAAAACGGTTTCGTACAACAATTTGTCAACCGAAAACCAGTCAGTTCAATGTCAACTGGTTGATCTATTTTCTGCATTTGTTTAGCGCATAGAGCTCACGCCGAAATTCAATGCAAAGTTTGCTCCGATTTCACTTTTTACCAGATTGCATAGTTTGCAAAAGACATGCAGCAAAGCGAGCCATGGAACAAAGCAGGCAAGGCAGACGATTTTACGCCCACTAAAATGAATGTTTGTCGCGCGTGCTTGCCAACTACGTTGACTGACGGGTAGAAAACAAAAATCAACGGGGTAGGCTTGAGAAATTTTACTCTTTGATTGTGTGTTTATTCCCTGCAAAACAACAGGCAGTGTTGTCGCCGTTTGTTACCATAATCGATGTCAAGGTTCTCCAGCGTTTAAAAAAACAAAAAATGCGCACCCTGCGAGGCTCTGATCAATTAGACGTGCTTTTAAGAATTTTTCATATGAGCTACCTATGGCGATCGATTGGGCTTGAGGAGAATGCGAACGGTTGCACGGTGAGCAACAAGCGCGCACTGCATGCAGTGCAGTGGAGTGAATTGAAGTGCATTCGGAAAGTCTCGTGTATGATCTAAATCTCCCAGCAAGTCGCCATTCCGGTGCATGCGTACGTACCCTAGCTGAGCACACTAGTACTGACCGGTGTGCAGCGCTGTGTTTGCAAAGATCGCGTGCTTCCATCGTCATCATCATCATCATCATTATCATAAGCACCATCGTCAAATGAATTGAAAAGGTTTGCCTTTTACGAAGCGCAACGCTCGGCTGACTGACTGATGGTGTGTAGAAGATCTTTAATTAGTCTCAAAGGGTTTGCCCCCTGGGTGACTTGATTACGATGCGTGGACATGGACTCATGTAAGGTATTGATAGTTGTTTTTTTGGGCTTAAGTTTTGCTAGGCCAATCACTTGGAATTGCACTGAGAGGCGGGGGACAGGGATGACCAGATTTTGGTACCTTCTTTTTCGAAAACATTTTTTAATGTTCTTAATGGGACATAGGGTCCCTTTTCAGTGGTTTTAGGTTCCTAAAATGTACCAAAAACATTCATCTTGAATATGAAAATTAGAAATTTAGAATGAAGCAAAATAATTTTTTTTTAGAAATAATAATCGAGGAGGTGTGACAAAACCGGGTCATCACTGTATTTGGATGTTTTTTTTTTACTTTCATTAATTTAAATCGAACGTTTATTTCCGTAGTAGATAAAGGTATATTTTAAGCCCATCTTTTACAGTTGGTTATGCGTCATTAGAATGCCGATTCCCATTTGATCGAGCACCATTGGACCGAAAGCAGTAAAGCCGATTGGATCCCTTGGTCAATATTTTAATCGTTGTTCCTATGTATTTAAATGTTTGCAATAAAAAAACTTAAATTAGTTTCGTGTACTCAGAGTTCCATCTATCACTTTTTCACATTGGGAGGTCAACCAGTCAAAAGGGCAGTAAATATCAATTGAAGAAATCCACAGCCTGATGCAGATCATGTTTAAGCAATAAAGCTCGTTCCAAAGTAAATCTGGACGCACGATTTAATACACCACCAAAGGTTTTTCTCGATTGATCGACGCATCTCGAAATTACGGATCATGAAACTTGAGAAAAGAAAATTAATTGTGCCCAAACATCTATTCGTGGTCTGCCTCAAAAATAGCAAAAGTGTTAAAATTCCCAAAGTCAATAGTGAATAGAGCACAGCGCAAGAGAAGAATATACATCTTTTTGTGTCAGTAAACATCCAAATTGACAATGCATCTCATAGCTCCATGTGCACAGCCATGGAGACTAGACGCTTTGACAAAGAAATAATAAGTTGGATAGAGGCGATGCTTAAAAATCGAGTCATGTTTGCAGACTTTGGTGGATCGCGATTGGTAGTCAGACCACAGAAAGGATGCCCACAAGGTGGAGTTCTGTCACCCTTGCTTTGGTCGCTAGTAGTTGATGATCTTTTGAGAAAGTTATCCGATCTTGGATTTGAAGTAGTTGGATATGCCGATGATGTTTGTATCATCGTGCGCGGAAAGCAAGAAAATATAATTTGCTGCCGAATGCAATCTGCATTGAATTTCACTTCGAAGTGGTGCAAAAAAGAGGGTCTGGGTATTAATCCCTTAAAAACGGTAATCATACCGTTCACAAAGCGAAGAACGGTATCGTTGCCTAGACTGACTATAACTGGGGTTGCAATTGATTTTTCGACTGAAGTAAAATACCTCGGTGTTACTCTAGACAGAAAACTCAATTGGAACTCACACTTAGAGAGTGTTATTAACAAGGGAATAAATGCCTTTGGGTCTGCAAAAAGAACATATGGCAAAAAATGGGGCCTACGTCCAAAAATGATTAAATGGATTTACACCAGCATAGTTAGGCCAAGAATTACCTACGCCTCTTTAGTGTGGTGGCCAAAAACAAAAGAAGTAACTGCTCAGAAAAAATTGGGTAAGCTGCAAAGACTAGCATGTCTTTCAATAACCGGGGCAATGCATAGCACATCATCGATGGCGCTAAATGCCCTCTTAAATTTACTACCACTTCATCAATTTATAGAGTTGCAAGCAGGGAAAAGTTTTAAACTAATGAAACGAGCCGACGGGATTCAAAAAGGAAAATTGGTGGGCCATTTAGAGATCCTTAAAAATTTCCATTTGAATCCAGTGACAAACTCGATAGTAGACTGGATGCCGATGAAAGCAAACTATGAAATTCCTTTTAAAGTGGTCGCAACAAGTCGCTACTTATGGGAACAAGGTGGGCCAAGTCTTCGTCCAGGCTCTATTGTGTTTTTCACAGATGGTTCAAAAATGAACAACAAAACAGGATGTGGGTTTTTGGTCCGGGGATAAAACAATTTACTCCTATGGGAAAATATCCAACAGTATTTCAAGCGGAAATTTATGCAATTATGGAATGTGTTTATATCTGCCTTAAGAGAAAGTATAGATTTACAAATATTTGTATTTGTTCAGATAGCTTAGCAGCTTTAAATGCAGTTAAAGCGTATACATGTCAGTCAATGTTAGTTTGGGAGTGCATCCTATTATTGAAGCAATTGGCAAGTGGGAACGAAGTCAATTTGTTCTGGGTTCCCGGACATTGCGGAATAGAGGGGAATGAAATAGCGGATAGTCTGGCCAGGAAGGGCTCCGACGCTGCGTTCACAGGCCCGGAGCCATTCTGTGCAGTTTCAGACTGTTCTCTAAAGATGGAGTTTAAGCAGTGGGAAATGTCTATGGTACAAGCAAACTGGAATACCACAGATACATCACGACAAGCAAAAAGATTCATAGTACCGAGTGAGAAAAACACTCTAAACCTACTTAAATTAAACAAAAATAATCTGAGGGTTATAACCGGTCTATTCACTGGCCACTGCCCTAGTAGATACCACTTGGAAAAAATGGGTAAACTTGAACACTCACGATGCCGATTTTGCCAACAAGAAAGCGAAACTTCAGAACATTTGCTCTGCGACTGTAGTACTTTATTTAGACTCGGCTTCGAATTTTAGGAAAAGGGATTTTACAACCCTATGAAGTCTGGCAGTTAAGTCCCAGTAAGGTAATAGATTTTATTAGACAAGTCGTACCTACCTGGGACAAAATGCAGACTCAGACATTGCCCATGACATCACAATTGTGATGGGTAAACTGATCTGCTAAATTAAATGGGTCATACCACAATATTCCTCTAATTGGTCGCAGTGGTTTTTCACGGCTCAACAAAAAAAAAAAAAAAAAAAAAAAAACATCCAAATCGCTCGCTGAAACATAATTTAGTGGCCAAAACACAAGCGCGATTACTATACGAACGTGTTTTGATGAAATTTCATGGCTGTATTTTATTACTATAAATTAGAAGAAAAATTAGTAATCTCCATTTAATTCCAACTACCTTTGCTTATCTTCGACAGATACGCGTATTTCGTCTACAATGTGCAGACTTCTTCAGTGTCTCGTACTAATAACTCGACTGTATTTTATTGTCAAAATGGATTATAAACAAATCCCCGGACGAAAATTTTACCTTGCAAATGGTAATGGGGATGCCCTTCCAGGTATAAATTTGTTCTTGCTGGTAAATTTGTTCGGAAACTAATGATTTGGCAAGGAATCCGCAGTTGTGGCCGTATAACCAAAGTTTTAACTAGAAATTAGAAGAAAAATTAGTATCTTCCATTTAATTCCAACTACCTTTGCTTATCTTCGACAGATACGCGTATTTCGTCTACAATGTGCAGACTTCTTCAGTGTCTCGTACTAATAACTCGACTCAAGACAAATTGATGCCAATTTGTGTAGAAAAATGCAAATCGCATGAGGTCAGAATACGATATTCGGTGGTTTTGGGACCCAAGTTCTCTGCAGAACTTCCATAAAGTTCTCTGCAGAACTTCCATAAATTTCCCTGCAGAACTTGCATAAAGTTCTCTGCAGAACTTGCCTAAATTTCTCTGCAGACCTGGCAAAAAGTTCTCTAAAGAATTTTCATGAAGTTCTCCGCAGAACTGCCTTGAATTTTTCTGAAAAACTTCCTGAATTGCAGAATTTCCCTGGGCGAAATATGTGGGTATAGTGGGCGAAATATTATAATTTGAGATAAGTCAATGCAGAAGTCTTCCAAATTTAGCAGATCCATAGCCAACTGGTATCTTAACGGTCAAAACTTTGTCGAACATGATTAAGTGCACACTGATTAGTTTATTATATAAATGTTCAATCTTTATTTCTTTTTGGAGTTCATCGTCTAAAACACAGGAAAATTATTCGATTAGGCTTCCGATTTTCCAAATGCAAACTGTCGGGCTTTACTTTTCACATCTTCCATCAAGTTTAGTACCGCAGTTTCATCCACCTTATTGGATGCTGAACGCCAATTTGCCCTGAACTGTTTTTCAATTTCTACTTTTTTTTGAGTTCGCTTGAGGTTTCTCTTTTCGATTGCCCAATATTTTTCAATTCGGTGCAGTTCCCGCGAGTTTGGAGAGTTTTTCCTCTTGGGTACGATTTGCACACTATTTTCCGTAGTGGCAAGAAGCGAGGTCTGGCCAAAACCGCACAGATACTATGCTGAACTATGTTTCTTCGAAAGGCAATAGCCGTTTTTGTAAACATTCCTTCACATAAATATCTTGGTTGACAGTGGCAGCTTTCACGAAACTTTTGATTCTTAGCCCAAAGGTGCAAATCGCCTGCCAAAGCAAGTATTTTTTCGGGCACTTTGACATTTGTTTCTCCTTGAATTTATCCTGAAGCTTTTCATTTCCGGTAGCTCGTGTACAACTTACGCGTTCTTCCTTTGGCTGTTGTGTTTTGCTTATCATCTCGGTTTGGTGTCACTGAAACCTTACACTGAAAATAAATTTTCGTTTATATTACGAAAGGTAGGACAAACAAATCTATTCGTTGTTTTCTGCAACGAAACTGATTCGCACTGTTTTAAAAGCTACCTTCGTACTTAATGCCACACGCGCAACTGTCACAAGCACTAAGCACTTGTTGACTAAGAAAGAACATTCGTTCGTTCTACGAAAACAATACAAAGAGCTACGAGTAATTTGTTACCAATATGGTAACGTCTCTCTGGTGGTTGTATGAACGACTGACAGATCTACTTTATCGGCTAAAAATAAAATTGAGAAAAAAGCGCAACCACGAGAGGTTGTTGATGACATAGGGGATTTGAATCTGCATTTTCAGGGAGAGCTGTTATTGAGTCCGTGTTTGATCTCATTAGGCCATTGTGACTCGCGAGAAGTTACTTGATTATTGTGCATAAGGTTCTAACTCTCGACAGCGCTTTCTATTCTCTTTTGGAAGGGATAGATTAATCAGCAGGAACACGAACATTTATGAGAACGACCGAAGAGAAGCAGCAATTGGCTGGTCTTCACGGAATTCATTTGGTGCATTTAGATGACAAGCAATATGAATGTTTCATACAATTTACGAGACATTGGTTCTTTGTACAAAATCTATGTATACGAAACGAGTGAAATTGTTGACAGTTCGGCTTGTGTCTTTGCTCTTTGCACTGTTGTGTTGGACTTTCCCAATTTGTTTCCGATATCTCTAATAGAATGGTTGGGATTGAGTTTGAAAATGCTGGCCACTTTTTTTAAGTCGCTGCGGCTTCCTGGTTTCGGTTTCCTCCTGATACCGACTTCCTGGCAGTCGTCAAACGTTCTCAAAACACTTTTAGAAGGCAATATTAAGTGATTGTGCAAAGTCGGTGTGGGATTAATTTGGATTTTGCTCATGCGCGTGCAAAATTTTGATACGCTGCTCCTCTTGCTTCGACGCCATTTTGACAACTGAAGAGAAAATGTCAAAAACAAAATAGAGTCAACATTTCGTACGCACACACCTACAAAATGAGGGTTGTTCAAGTTATTGAAATTCACGATTAAAAAAGCTACGTCATATTTGAGTCGACCATGTTTTGACCGTTCCATCCTTTATAGCAAGATGCTAAGAAGAGGACAGGAAGAATAGATGAGCTATTTCCACATTTAAAAAAAATCAAGACACATGGATGTTACGAAGATTAAATGCTTATTAAAATACAGATCATTGGGAGATCGAACACTTCACCTTATACTACTAAAGTAGCTAGATTCTTTAAAAGAAGAGGCAGCTGATTTAATAAACAGCCAAAACCACCTGATTGATTCGTTTAAATCTATTAATTCTATTTTCCTCTTATCGTTACAGCAACGAGATGACCGACGAAGGGCGAACCACAACGAAATTGAACGAAGGCGGCGGGACAAGATCAATAACTGGATCCACGAGCTCAACAAGATCATCCCTGCGGAACATATGAACAGCCCCTCGTCGGATCCCCAGCAGAACAAACAGAACGGTGGCCAGGGCGATAACCTCTCGAAGGGTGGCATCCTGGCGAAAGCCTGCGAGTACATCACCCGGCTAAAGGACACCAGCGACAAACTAACCGAGTGCCTTGCCGAAAAGGATCAGATATTGCTGGAAAACCTGCAGCTCAAGGAGAACATCAACCAGCTTCTAACGGAGAACAAGCGGCTACAGTCGGAACTGCAGTTTGCGCTCGCCACCAACGTTAAGATAGAATCGTAGCCATCATCAAAAAGTCATTATCATGTTATCATAGTCTAAGCGAACCTCTAGGTATTTAATGCCCGTTGAACGAGCGTGAGAGCGAACGTGAAAAAAAGCGAAAGAGAATATTATATCTATATGTGTGTGTATTAGGATAAAACGCTGTGCGATCCGAATCCCGAACACACACAAGTGCGCATGCATACAAGCGAGAGAAAAATCGGAGAGAATCAGTAAATGTAAGTATTCGTCATAATTAATTAACCAATCAATTTATCATATAGTGTTGTTAGTTGAACTATTATTGCACTAAAGAAAAACAAAACAAAAACGCAAAAACGAAAAAAGACATACTGAGAGAAAACGAGACAAATGCAAGTGAGAAACAAGAGCGGGAAAAATAATCAAAAAAATAGAACAAACTATCCAAAAAACCATTGTTGAACCCGTATAATTCAGAGAAACTAGACGTTAACCTACCCACAGAACATCAATAGACTCGAGTCAGTATTCAGCCCATCATCGAGAAACAATGTACCACCACCCAACCTAATCAAGCAAACAACAAACACGTTAATTATTGATTCATTCGGCCCTTCTCGATTCTTGTGCAGTATATATTTGGATTTGACTTGGTTTCGCTGCAAAATTCCTGCCTAAGTTTAATATAGGTCCGACTTATTTCTAGATGTGTAAATATTTGTTATTGTTCGATTGTTGATTTATTCATCTGACTTGTACTTGTCGTGTGTTGTGTTGCCTATTCATATACGTTATGGCGTCAACCGGGTAGTGTTGTTCTTGAATGAACACTACCCGTTGCTCAAGAGTTCTAAGAGAAAACAGGAAACCAGCCGAAAGCAATGGGAGGATGTGTGTGGAGTAGTTGCCAAAGTTGTTCCGATTGTAACCTTGTCGCTGACGTCGAAGTCGGCGGCGACAACATATTCAAATAAACGTTTTGTTGAAAAATTAATCCAAGTCTCCTTCGGGTGTCCGCCGATGTCGTCCATTCGCCAGCAGCAGCAGCAGCAGCATATAGATGCCTACCAGTATACATATATTCAGCTTCAATTATCATGATGATAACACAAAGCGCCCATGGTTTAGAAGGTTTAATCTTGACAAGCGCTGGGGCAATATAAAAATTTGTGTACAATATCACTTAGCGCGGGTCTGGGCGATGCGGCCGGATGATATTCGGGTACATATTCCACTACGAACGCCAACCCATCCCGCATAGTATTGGAGAGGTGCTAACGCGATCGCTTTATTTCGTACCGCAAAACCGTATAGACAAGTTCGTGATCGATTTCTCCTCAGCAACCCTCGGTGATTGTGAATATGGCAAATAACACACAACTAGCCCGTACAGCACCCACCACCATCGTCGACGTTTGCGATTATTTTGAAATGGTGATAATTGATTTATCCTCAAGGTATGCCGAACTAGCGATAGCAACGTCGTCGTCGTCGTCATTGGTCGCGAGCGTAAGTGTAGCACCCGGGGCTTTTAAGATCGCCTGGAAACACGCAAATAGTTTAATGTTCATCTACAAGTACCCGCTGATTTGACAATATTTGCTCAGGTATTTTCCACTTTTAAGCAATGGCAAAGCAACCCGGTAGATGAATTATTTTTTATTTGCTTTTCGGTAGTGACCTCGCAGTTGTCAAGTCGTGATCTGTCACATTCCTTTGTTGATGGCCCTATTCTTCGTGGGTCTAATTTACAATCAACCAAAGTGCCACAATTTATCTTGCGCGCTCTCGCACGAGGATTTCCATCGGTTCAGTTTATTTAGAAGCTAGGAACGATTTCAACGGGGAACTCATCTGTGTGTCGCGCTGGACTGATAAGGCGCCGGCGCACGCAGATAGGGTGGTCGTTGTTTATCAAAATGAGACCACTCTGGGCCTAACGATCAATTAGTTGAAAATGATGCCATGAAAACGATTGGATGGACAGTTCTTATTCCATGTTGATACCAACAACTTACTGCGTTTGTTATAGTGAAAATACCGGTGAAGAAATCCATCAGCGGGCCTTCCCAACGCAAGAAAGGTGCTTGAGGAAATGACTTAGCAGCAGTATGCTCTTATTAAATACCGCAGTGCACCCTCTTCCCAACAATCATTCCCTGCCCTGTCAATTGCTAATAAACTTCAATCGACCGGATTAGGCCTATATAGTCAATTGTTACAGTTTACAAGCAATTAACGACTTATGGCGGCGATATCGGCTAGCCACTTTTACTGCTCTGTGAAATAGTAGCAGCACTGGTCCGTAATTTCCAGGAATCGAATGGCTCAAGCCAATTTCATCTGCTTGTCCAAAACTCGGGGAAGTATTGTAAAAAAAAACGTGACTCGACCACGCTGGAGGTGGCAGAATGAATGAAGCGATTAAGATGCACGCTACAAAAATTTACAATTCAACTTTTAATTGTTGTTCGGTACTTCACAGGTGCCCGAGTGTATTTGTTAGTAAACACACTTCAGCTGCCATCGACTCGTCTTCGTGAAGTAGCTATAGTTAGATACTATTGGTAACGGTGCAGTCATGGGCGTAGAAGGGTTGCTTTGATGTAAAGTACAACATTGAAAAGTTGAAAGTCCGAAAATTTTCAAAGCAATGTAGAGTAGGGAACGGCCTAATCAGGGGTGACTGTTTTAATCAGTTGTTAGGATATAGGTCTAAAACTCCTACATTTTCCAAATTATTTTACATTTGATGATACGAACAGAAGCTCTATCTATCGGGCTAATGATTCGATGCATAAATTATGATTGATTACCAATTTATTACTGTCGTTTTGAAGATATAAATTACAAAATTCAGAATACTATTAGTTGCTGAAGAAGTTCCCTCAAATTTTGTCTTTGCGTATTTTTTCATTTGTTCCCGTGCACCGGAGGGAATGACTTCATCAACTCCTTCTCACATCTAGACTTGTTGCCAGAATGTGAGGTTGAACTTTGAGTTAAATTTATTTCATATTTAGATGAACAAAAATCATTATCTTCCAGTCATTTGAGGTTGACCTCAAGGGTGTTTCGATCAAAATTTGGTCAAACTGTAATGTGTGTGAGTTGATCAAAGTTTTTATTAATAAGTCAAATTCTTTTTCTTTTTCAAGTTCAGTTAATACAAAACACAGGAGAAATATTCAGCTAAGCTTTCTTTTAACGAATGCGTATTGTCTTTCGTTTAACACCTGCCATAAGATGTTGTACAGTTTCCTTGTTCACTTTATTCGCCGCAAAACGCCAGTTTGCCTTGAACTATTTCTCGCTCACAACAGTTTTTTTTAGTCTAAAGTTCCGCTTGATGATGGCCCAACATTGTTAGATAGGGCGGAGCTCTGGCGTGTTGGGAGGGTTCTTGTCCTTGGACACCACTTGAACGTTGTTGGCAGCATACCACTCCATGACCTTTTTTCCGTAATAGCAAGATGCCAAATTCGGCCAGAATAGAACGGAACAATTGTGTCGCTTCAAGAAAGGCAGTATACGTTTTTGTAGACACTTGCTTAGATAAATTTCCTGGTTGACGGTTCCGGTCGCAATGCAAACGTTGCCCTTCAAGCCACAGGTACAGATGGCCTGCCACACCAGATATTTCTTCGCGAGCTTTGACAGTTTAATGTGCTTGAAAATATCTGCCACCTGTCCTCGTCCGGTTGCCGTTTAAAATTCCTGTCCAGGAAGCTGTGTAATGTCTGCCTTGACGTAAGTTTCATCGTCCTGTACCACACAATCAATCTTCATCAGCATAGTCGTGTACAAATTTCGCGATCGTGCTTTGGCCGACGTGTTTTGTTTATCGTCGCGATTTCTCCGATCGTCACCACTTTCTTGTAAGTCGACAGCTCGTTTTTAGCTCTATCCACGGTTGAAGGCGCCACTCCCAGCTTCTTTTCGACATCTCGGGTAAAGGGGCAACTCTTTTTGTCGTCGCTGTGGCCTCCGGGTTTCGGTTTCCCCCCGATCAGCTTTCCTGGTTGTCGACAAACGTTCACCGAACACTTTTAATACGTTGCTAACAGTTGATTTAGTCACATTCAACAATTTCCCCAACTTGGCGTGAGAGTAGTTTGGATTTTCGCAAAATTGCAAAATTTTGATACGTTGCTTCTCTTTTTTCGACGACATTTTGATAACAGAAATATAAAAATAAATCAAAATAGAGCACACACATCTTCAAAATGAGGGGTGTGCTAAATTTTTCAATGCACGATGAAAGGAAATGCGTCAAGTTTAAGTCAACCAGATTTTGATATGCAATAAAAAAAAGTTTTTTAGCTGTCCAATAGCACTCAACGATAAATAATGCTTCGCTGTTGAGCGGCAGCTATAGCATCACTGTTGCTTTTGAGAGAGCTCATTTTTCCTCTCTCTTTGTTAACAATAGATTACCGGTATTGTAACGTGAAGCCTTCTGTCTCTTACAATTGTTTGTTTTTAAACGAAGCATCCCGTTTTGTCGTCACAGTCGCTTTGTCTAACATTTCTGTGAGAGTTAATGAAATAAAAAATACACAAATCTAAAGATCAACGACAAACTAAAAGTTCGGTCGTATACATCTGTCTCATAAACTGCTGGTAGGAGAGTTTGTGATCATAGCAATCGACATGTTTTGGTTGATTGTTTTCAAGAGCGAATGGGTAAAACGAAGGAGCGACGTTTGCAGCAAATCGTGAACTGGCCTTTTTCATTTCCTTTTGCACACATGCACGGGATCGCACTCATACAATATTATTAGTTAATGTACAGATTGTGGAGGTGAAGAAAACATTTTCATGATCTGAAGCAATCCGCAAGCTTTTAATAAGTCCCTGCAATTGGGAACTTTATTCCTAGACTATGACATTTTCTTAGTCTAATGCTCGTTTCTGAAGGTATGTTCCGATAAATCAGAAGTAAGCAGAGGGACTACCTGAGTATAGGGTTATGATTAAACTTGCCACGCTTGGCATCGAAAGCTCTCAAATAATTACTGCGGAAGTGCATTTAGAACACTAAGTTGAGAGTAGGCAATAACCTTGAAATGCAGAAGAAGAAGAAGTCTTTCTCAACGAAATCTACTCCATTTTCTTGCATCCATTGCACTGTAGTTTTGGCGTTATGGACAGGCTCCAAATCAGACCAAAACAAAGGAGGGACCTTGTGCTGCTTGCATAAAGGAAGCATCCTTTTCTGCAAACATGTACATGTAATCTTTGGCATTGATCGTACCTTTAGTTCAGAAAATCTATAACTGACAGATTCCCTGCCATACGAGAACCTTGAGGCAAAATTTTTGCACCTCGAACGAATTTTCATAGATGCTCACAACTTCACCGATGACCTTGGTATAAAATTACGCTTCTGGAAGCGTTCTGGAGTCCCCTTTTACATATGTTTCGACATCGATCAAAACGCAGGCAGACTCTGGTTTTTAAGGTTGTTGCGCTGCTTAATTCTTTGCACCATACCGCCGGAAATGACCTTTTTGGTCAAATAACGAATCGACATCAATCTGTTCCGAAGGATGACCTTTCGATCCAATTTAGGGTCAACTGGACCTGGTTTTCTTCCTTTTCTTGGAAGCTCATCAAACTAGTAGTGTTCTCCGAACTTTTTTTTTCATTTCTTGATTATAGAGATTTTCAGCCCTGGGCTGGTTAATCTCTAATCAAGTTGTGTATTTTCTTCAAGCTTGAAACGCAAAGAAATAAAAAAAAGCTCCGTTATAAAATGTCAAAAACCACCAGCTGAGCGTTCAAAATCAATTGAATTCAGTCCTTAAATTGCAATGCCATGTGAAAAATCAAAGAAACACATTTCTCCCTGATATGATGATAATGATGATGAAATACTACCATCCATTGTAGCAAGGTAACTTTACATAGCAGTGGAATAATCTGAAAAACGATTTGATCAGGATTCTATTGTTGTTTGTGATCATCAAGCTTCTGTATGAAGGGCCAAAAACTTTTAGGCGGGCCCGTAAACAGATACACTTACGCGAAAAACGCGAATATAAGGAAGAGAATCTCCTTCCAAAAGCAAGTTCACACCCACAGCACTAGAATCGAGCCCTTGATTGGCAGAATAAACCCAATAGATGGGGTCGAAGAGCTTGCGAAATGTTAACAATAGGAAGGAGGCAGTCCCATGATTCCTATCCAAATCGTTTCACATGGGTGGCCTGATGGTCCCTCCCTTTCCCCGTTTATATATTTTGTCATGGACATATATTTTGTTTAGTATATTTTGTAGTGGCCATTTGATTGCTTACCTTGCTTTAGAAAATTTGTCTGAAAGTAAAATTGGTTAGGTTTATATACCGTTCTTTACTTATTTTCTCAATTCCATCATGTTTAGTTATAGAAAATGAAAAGAAGCATTTTACAAGGTACTACAATTGGGAAAATCAGGGCAATGATCCCCCGTCGCATCTTAAAGTGATCATTACAAGCTGTCCATTTGGTTTAGGCACTTTTGAACATTGATGTGGCAGCCTATACACACATGGGACATAAATTTCTCCCTGATTTGAACCTTAACCAATTTCAGATCGTGAATATTTGATTATTATTTGTTTTAAATCGTTTGTCTTTGTCGAGGTGTAAAATTTAAGCTAACTTCAAAAAATTATTCCAACTCACGATCCAACCTATACAATAATTCAAATTATGACAGTTGAATTTTCTTTTTTTTCTTTTTGATAAATAATTAAAGTATCATAAAAAAATTAGAAAGTAAAAATGCTGTATTGGTACTATGAAACTTTAACATTATTGACAATGTTATCGGAAAAAAATTGAAAACTTACAATACGTCATGATGTTATGCCTTCCGGAATTCGATTTATGCTTGAAAGATGTGATACATGAGGAGTTTTTAAAAGAAATCAATAGTTAAGAGACAACCAGCCAACGGCTAAAGGTCTCTTAAATAATGACATCTAATCTAATCTAAGAAATCAATATGAAAGTATTCACAAATATGAGTGAATGGATATAGAAGTCATACCAAAAAAATGGCTCTAACTGGAATCCAATTGAAACTCTAACAAATTATAGCGGTAAGAAATATTTATCAAAAAATTACTGTGAAATGCTTAACATGTTTAAGAAACTAGAAGTATGGAAAAAACATCCACACTGAAAGCTAATCAAAGTCCACGCTAATTTCAAATCAAAATCTTTTCGACTTCCATTAAAAATTACATTTTTCGATAAGAAATCAAAGTTACTAATATACATATGGTCTTTTTTTACACGGGTTGTTTTCGGCGAACTTCAGAACGGAACTTATCGACCTAATTCGAACCACATTTTATATTTTGAGGAAAAAGTAATCATATGGCAGTTTTTCCAAAAATTCACAATTTCTAGTAAAAATACTCAAAATTTTAAAAACTGTATTTTGACCATTGCATGAAAAGCTAACTCGTGTAATCAAATTCGAAGCAATTTAAAATGTTTATGCATGTGAGTTTTTCAACTCTATTTAGTCTTTTGTTACACGGTTTCATATTAAAAGTGGAACGGCTCCCCCGTGTAAAAAAACCTTAGTGTATATAGTCACCAAAAAAGGTTGAACGATTTCAATCTTATCACTCAAGTGTTGACCCATCGTACAAAAAAAAAAGTTCAATTAATTCAATGATCTAAACGTTATCGAGCTATCTGAACGTATGGAACAGTACTTCACTTTAAAAAACACAACATGATAACTCAATATGTACCCAATTTGTTTTGAAAAAGAAAAATGGAATTACAACGATAGGCCACACTGACTGCGTTCATATGTGTTTTCAGCCAAATTTTAACATAGGTCAAGATTAACAAAACCTGAGCAATTTGTGGCTCTTCATTTCACTTCGGTTCGTTTGGAGAGATTGAAAAAATGATTGAAATCCGTCCAAAAATGTGTTAGTTGTGACTAATAGGGTGTGAACCGGCTCAGCCAGAGCGGAAAAAACATGTACAGCCAACTTTATCAATTTACGGCAGATAAAGAGGTGTTCTGTTTTCTGTTTTTACAGCAATCTTTCAAATCAAAAATAATGTTTTGAAATTATGGCGAAGAAAGTTGGACGGTAATTCAACTTTACTGTGCGAGTAATACTTGACAAGAGGAGCGAAAACAGCATCCTAGAATTTGTTAAGACTTAGCATAATGCAACTTGTTCGATCTCTTTCTGGTGTTGATTTTGATTTTGAGATGATTCAAATTTGAATCCCAAATGTTATACTTCGTTTCCTCGTTGAACTAGTATCATTCAGGTTCGATTTCTGCCGAGCCAGCCCACAGAAAATAAAGTCGAATTAGCCTCACAGCTTTACCAAATTAGTATGGATTTGTTTTTTTAGCGGTAAATCAAATTTGATAGTGATAGTCTGCGGATTACTTGCCCTTATCGTGATATAATATTCATAAGCTAGGAAGAAGTAATTATTGATACAGTTGAGATCTGTAAATGTATAACTTGCTTCCACCTAAAACAGGACTTTCTTAGGATATTAAGCCCATAATTCTTTCCTAACGAAATGAATCGCGTGATCCAAATAAAAATCAACACCCTGAAAGAGTCGTCTGAACGACGTTCATAAAAATGCACCCCCATAGAAAAAAACAACCTAGCTACGCCACTGCAGTGCGCATTGGAGAACATTTATACAGCCTGACATTTGAGCTCGGAGTAAGTATTCACCGACTGGCATAGCAATAAAAAAACAATGCGGATTGCTGCAAAGGTTCCTTGCCATGCGGTCACAAATGCGAACGCACATTGTATCAACGACATCCGGCGCCACATTCCACGCCATTGCAAGAGATTCTTCAATGTCACCAAGCCGCTTGCTGACTGGTGACGACTAATTCCCGAGATAGGGAATACGCCGATTCTCGTGACTCGGTCTGTTTGTTTTCATTAGCCGTTCATCTACTGCCCACTGTCTTTCGGTCTATGGCTGCTTCGAGATAAGATAAAGGCTCACTCTTCCGAAAAAAAAAGAGGTTCCTATGCCTGCTGCGATTAGAAAGATTTAGAGGTGTTCTGGCTTTCGGAGTTAGTAAAAATTCCACTAGACTTTAACGCGCAATGGTACTCGTACGACTCGAACAATTGCAGTGAATAAACACCTGGCTGAGCCACTATCACTCTCCTTGTCAAGTGCTTCTTCAGTTAGTCACGGGAAAATTATTTGCTTTATCGTCACCTCGCAAGCGTCAATCTCGAGTCATATGAATGAGACGTAATTCGAGCGGATGTCTGATAACCGATTTCGATTCCCATCGCTCGATCGCCATTCGAGCTGGAGGACCATGAATCGATCTGCAACCGTAAATAAATCAAGCGAACATTCCATCACGACAACTTCAACCAGAGGCCGCTGCCTCGGGTGAAGATGGTTGGCCAGGGAGCGGAAGGGAAAGGACGCTGAATTGATCAAATTTGTCATTCACAATTAATTGAATTACGCTAGCGACTTGCGTATCTACACACAATTGGAGCGGGTTGGTCTCGGAGATGCCGAGATGGCGAGCTGATGCTGCCCGAGGGGTATATAAATTTTGGGTCTCCTTCGGAGACGTTATCGTGCAATAGTCGTCAGCTGGAAATCAGCACCGACTGATGATTTGACGCGGACAGATGATTGCGAAGTAAGTGGTGCTAGGGTGGTTGCTGATAGGAACATCTTGATTCACGAAGTAGTACATGACAGGGCTTGCTTTACAGAAAAGAAGTTTCATGCATGGCTCAGCTGTAAAGATAAAATATATTTTAGAGGTAACCCTATTACAGTGCTTGTAGATGATATATACGCTGATTCACAATCACTGCAGATGATATACAGGCTGATAAAACCGTGTTTATCCAATGATGGTGTCTCAAAGACGGCAAATAAAGATCTCAAACTACTGAAATGGCTGGCGATTCCAGTTTGGCATTCTATTTACAGAGCGGAAAAATAAATCATCAAATCAATGATCAAGTGCATACTTATTACGGTATTGTATCAATAATCAAAAGTTCAAAGACTACAAAATACAGAAACATCATTTGATTAGACATCCGATTTTTCAAATGCAAACTGTCAGTCTTTGCGTTTCGCACTTTACATAAGATTTTATTCCTACCTGATTCTATTTTAAGCATCTTATAGACTGTTCCGAAAAATATAAATACACTTTCTTTCTAAAATGAAAAAAAAAACATAAAAAAACATGATTTTTGATTATTTTACTCTCAAACATAGTAAATAAGAATGTTTTCTTTCCATCTTCATTTCAATTTGCGTTCCTTTAACACTACTCATAAGCTTTTTCACAGGGCTTTCTCCTACCACTTTAGCCACTTCTGGCCCATCTGTTTTAAAATTTTCAAAACTATCCACTGGTTTCATGGCCTTCGTCAAAGCCCAGAAAGTTTCGATAGGGCGAATTTCTGGGCAGTTTGGTGGATTCATCTCCTTTGGTCCTGGCAGAGTTTTATAATCGAGTTTTGTGTAGGTTTCATCCTTCAATCCGATCATCTGATCAGCAGTTTGTCGTGCTGCTTTCGAGTTCTCGGTTTCACAGATTCAGCTTGTTTGATGCTTTGGTTTGGCTGCTTCTGTTTTCGATGAGTCTTCAGGCCCATTCTCTCCTTGGCACGAAATAGTCCCTTACCTTTCTGTTCAGCGGAACCGGGTTTTCTACCCCGTTTCGGGGAATCTACGAAAAAGCACTGTTGTTGATACTTCCGTAATGTGGTTTGTACTGCTCCGACGCTCACACCTTTTTCTTTAGCCAGTTTTCTGATCGAAAGGCCACTGACGGAGTACCGTTTGTGCACAATCCGTTTTCTTTGCTCGACAGAAAGACATGCATTTTAAAACTTTAGTGTATTCATAATTATCAGAACAGTTTATATTTGATGCTGAGCGCCAATTAGCTTTGAATTGTTTCGCATTTCAAACTGATTCTGAGTATTCTTGGGGTTCCGCTACGATTGCTTACGATTGCCCAATATTTTCCAATTAGGTGGTGCTTAGGCAAGTTAGGAGGAATTTTGGTGTTTTTTAACCAGTTCATTGGTTTGTATGCCTCAATCGCGTAAGCTTTGCGGAGCCATAGGCAATGTATGTGGGTTACACACAAAACAAAACTATTTTTTAAACAAACTATCTTCTTTTGTGACGGCGATTTATTGTTGGCTTCTTCTTGTTTCTTTGCAATTCAAGTCCATTGGCATCATGGCAGTTTCCTCCATTTCTTCTTCTTTAGCTTCTGATCCTACGGTGGTTGTCTGGTTACTGCAAATCTGGATGTTTCCTTCAATCTACCGCTCGGTTCCATTTCTTGCCGACGGACTTTCGGTTGACTCCGCGCATTCCGTTTGATACAAGAAGCCATGAGGTGTCCCCCTTCTTTGCAGATGAAGCATTTGAACTTTGTTGCCTTTATAATATATGTTGCTCTTCTGGCATGGTGAAGTGCAGCGATGACGGAATTTTCCGCTTCACATCCATGTAGGTGTCACGCACAACACGCGGGTATTCCCATTTCCGCTGGAAACCTCTCCCGAACGATGCGTTTTACGCATATATATTTTTACAACGCCGTAATGATACCCAAGCAGCACACAACGGTCAAAAATGGTTGCAGCAACTTGATTGTGACTTAATTGAGTCACAAAGCAGTCACCTCAACTGGTTTGCAACAAGTGTGCTACTAGGGTATCCTGGTTGGGTATATTCGCATGTGTATTTTAACATTTTTTCATCGTTCTAATAGTGGAATATCAGTTCCTCCAAGTTGGCAGTCAGCGCGTGCAACATAGACCGCTCAGACTTAAACTCGAGGAAAAGGGATCTCCCAAATAACAATTTTTGTTTTATTCCAGCTGTATAGCACTCTTTCCGGCTTTGTTGATAAAATTACATTCAAAACTGTTTTGTTCAGCAAACCCTCTTGTATGCATCTTTAAAGCCCGAAATGTGTTCAAAGTGGCCAACTCTAACAAACAAATTGTGAAAACACATTGATAAAACCTTTACAAGACCATGAAGATGTTGAAAATGTTTTAGTGAAAGATGTTATGACCACTTGAAAATCTTCATAAAACCTATTGGCTGCCATCAAAACCAGCATAGGTGTCAAAATTCACGGTGATATATTGGGGCTATTCATAAACCAAGTAGACTTTTAAAGGGGGAGGGGAGGGGTTTGACCAAAGTCTACGCTCCATACAAGATATTAAAAAAAGTGTATGGATAAAAGTCTACGAGGGAAGACGGGAGTGGTCTGAGATTTTAAAAAATGAGTCTACGTGGTTTCTGAACAGGCCCTTGGTTGGTTTTTGTTGTTCTGCTTTGTTCCATGCTCTGCTCTTCTAATTCATTGAACAGTAAATATTATCTGAGAAAAATGTTCTAGTGTTGCGGGAAATTTTGTTTGATAGCAAAATAACCGAAACAAATTAAGTTCTTTTTATAGCTTATCATGCTCCAATCATATGCGCATTAAATGTTATGGTGAATATAGGCACGATAAGAGCCGAAAATACATGCGCCTCGGAGATTATGCGAGTTCACATCAACAAAAACAAAATTGAAACAAATATATTCGATAAATGAATCACGAATTTCTTGAAAATTTGTGGAATTCAATAAAGTTATCTAAACGAATGCCAACATTGGTCTCCGATCTACAGTTCATTTGTATTACATTTGAAATTTGGTGTACTTATTTAGCCACATTATTTCATATATTTCAATATGGCGATTGGAAGAAATCACAGTTTTGCCAAAAAGCCATTTTATCTTCGCAATGACTACTATAAAACTATTTGGTCATTTGGTGACTTTCCTAAATGCCAATTTGCCGTTAAATGCATTTACTGGAGGCAAAATGGGTTTAAAATGCTTTTTCAACGGGCCATAATAAGATAATTTGAATGAGTCCTAACACGGCATTACAAAACTGCATTTTACGAGTTCATAAAGTCAAAATAAAACCTTTGATAGGAGTAAAAGGAACTTTAGAAGGCAAGGTTTTAATAGCTTTGTAAAGAAACTGTGTAGGTTCTGATAAATCTCACTAAAATTTGAAACCTATTGGCACATTTTACTGCCATAATAAAACCCAATTTCTAGTGGCTTCCATAAAACTTTAATAAAACACAATAAATCTGGATGGTTTTGGCAATGTTACTTGGGCTTTTATATGTTATCTTATATGCTTATATGTTATCTTATAAGCTTCAATTTCATCAAGCTCCGCAACCGAGCTTTTGATGAAATTTTCCTAAGGCTGGTTTATCTGCTCCATTGCCAAAGGTAAATTGTACGTAATTTTTCAACTCGCACGTTGCTGTTACAACAAAAGCGATCGGCTTAATGAATGAATGAACAATGCAAATTGATTACAATGCGCTCGAACAAACAAAACTATCAACAGTCCCAATCGAAAGCATAGAGAGAGCTGTCGATTGTTCTTGAGCACAACTGCCACGTTGTTGGTGGTAGGACATTCTGAAGCCATTTGCCCGAAGTGACCAGCAGCGAGCTCTGGTCAAAACAACACGAAATAGCTTTTTTTTTTTCTAATTTCTAGTTACGAAATAGCTGTTTTCAACAAATGACAACCACCGTTTTTGCAAACATTCCTTAAGGGCATCTTCAGCGGTGATCTATTTTTGGACCAACTTTGACCTGGAAATGTGAAAAATTATTTTCGATATTTTTTTATTTGAATGAAAATTTGCATACACGTTTGGCTTAGGAGACTGAGAACTTTTCTACGCTAAGATAGGTTTTTGTGACTCAAGAGTAAGTTTTAGAAAGGGCGTAAGCATTTTAAATAGCACTTCAATTAATAATTTGTAGCTCGAAAACCTTTGGTTGTACAAAAACACTTCTAAGAACAATTAGTGACCCTATGTGTGAAAGTTGTAAAAAAATATACACTGAAAAAAAAATTCTGAAAAAATCGATAATTTACATGTTATTTTAAATATAGCATAAATTGTTTTTTTGTATTTTTTTATTTTTTGGATGTGAAACTTGAAGTTGTTACGCAAATTTTATCAAGATGGAAATGTCAGGAAAAAAAGTTTCTGGAATATTAACTTTCGGTGCATTTCTAAAAGTTTTAATATTTGCGGAAATTAACATATTTTGATTATATAATCTGATTCTTGGAGTATTTTAAAAGTTGCTTCTCTGGTGATCACCATCGTAAGAGCATCCGTTCTCGAGATATTTGCAGGACAAACAAACACACACACAACCTTGACACATAGGGCCACAACTTGTTCTTAGACAGTTTTTTTATAATCAAAGATTTTCGAGCCGCAAATAATTAATTGAAGTGCCATTCAAAATGCTTACGCCCCTTTTTAAAACAGACACTTTAGCCCAAAAATGTTTTGCATCTGTGGAAAAAACATTCGTGGATAAAAGGTGTGTACAAATTTTCAATTAAATCGAAGTTCGGTAGGTCGGTAGGTCATTCCGGCTGGAAACGCTCATAAGTTTATTCCACTTCCGAGAAGCTTAATCAAGTTCTGTCAAGTTCATAATACTTACACCCAATCTTCATAAATATTCCGAAGTTCATAGTAATCCAGAAAATAATTTTCAAAGAGTTCTTTTAGTTTTTAGAAGCTTATATAAGTTCTGACCAATTCATGCAATTGGATAATATAATATTTATTAACAATTCCTGGAAAAATCAAAGAGTTTTCGAACTTTCCCTCCGCGAAATACGAATTGAATCTTTCTCAGGATATCATAGGTTTCCCCCAGAAAGCTTATCAAAACTGCCATAGTAAAATGTATCTCCTCGTGGTTTCAGCTTTTGTGTACTGTCTTTATCAAAGGGGACGGATATACGTTTCAAAGGTTCAGATGAATCGGAGAGGGTTATTTGTGATTTCCTATGAAGATGTTTTTCCTTTTTCTTGATGATCGCTAATTTTCGTAACCATTGAGTCTGGCAGTTTCATTGAAAGAAAGGGTCAACATCCGGTGGATCATGTGGTCGAAAGTGGCCATTTTGGGCTGAAAAGGGTGGTTTGAAGTTCAAAGGATGACTCTTTGGGTGTTTGTGGGTTTTCTGAAGATTTCAAACTCTAAAGGAGATGGTGACAATGATTCTCTCACTACTAGAAAGTCGAGGAATGCATGTTTCCCATCCTTTTCTATTTCATGAGTGAGTCTTTGTGGAGATTGTTGATTTCTTGAAGAATTAAGGAGAGATCATCTTGTTTCACTACGGCGAAGATGTCGTCGACGTATCTCCACCAACGAGTTGGGAGTAATCCAAACTTTCTAGGATTTATAAATTTAAGTTTTTATTTTGTAAAAGCTGAAGTTTTACTCATTAATTGCTATTATCATGTAGGGTGTAGTGTTTTGGAACGGTATATTTCTTGTTTCCAATGCTGCCAAAATAGATGAACCAGCTTTAAAATGATGCAAAATAGATCCGGTATAAAGCAAAATTTGCAACACCGGTGTAGCGATGTTTTTGCGTTTGGTCTAAAAAAATTAATCCAAAGGACGATTTGGACCGCCGTTGACGATGCCCTAACAGAACCGTTTTGGTTGATAGTTGCCACAAACAGTTTGTCTTCATCACAGGTACATCACATGTTAAATTGGTCATTTGTTTTAGGAAGCATTGACAACTCTTGCTACTTAAACTTATCTTGTACTTTGCCTTTTCCGGTTGCCGTGTGAAACATTTGATTTGGTAGTTGCTTGAAGTATGTTGTAACCTTGTAACAGATCAGCTCGTTTCATGGCTGTTTGAACTGTTGTTTGTGATTTTTCTTCCCTTCATCACTTATGGAAAGGTTAGGATTGCGTCTTAAAACGCTGCCAACTCTTCTTTAGGTTCTTGCTGTGGCGTCAGACGATCCACGAACACCGCAATAAGATTTGTCTTAGTTGATTTGGCGTTGGGACAGTTTTGGGTTTACTGATGTATGAACAAAATTTTAATACAATGCTTCTCTTGCATCGACGCCATTTTGAAAAACGACAAAAACAAAACTGCGGACAAATTTCGAACGCACACACCTAAAAATTAGACCAAAGTTGAGTTAAGCATGTGGTTTACCGTTCCATTCTTAATCGTATTATTTTGATTTACCTTATTTTCAACAATCCATCACGAGAAGCATCGTACCTTGTAACACATTTTGGAATTGGAGATTTGGATTGTTGTTAATCTGTCCTTTTGGCGTACCTAAAAATAAATAAATAAAGCTTTATTAAACACAAGAAGACATTCTAGAACAAATCTACGAATCAATCGCCTGAACTAAAAAAAACCAAGCAATGCCCCTAGATTTATCACTATATGACATAACCTAGCAGCGCATGATTATGACGATGATAGTCGAAAAGAAAAACGTAATAAAACCAAACACGCACACAAGGCCCATACCGTTATTGCCGGATTGCACTTGGCTCTGCAGTGCCATTCAATTACACACATTAAATGTAGATTACTCATTGATTGCCATTTTTGCGTTTCGATGATAATGACAACCGTTCAAAAGCTCTGTATATTAGCTTGTTCGGGGGCAGCAAAAATGTGATATCGAACATTTTCAGCCTTTTTGTTTATCCGATCCGACATTTCCTCGTCACGAGGCTTCGGCTGAGAAAATGTTCCCTATGATATTTAGAATTTTTCTAAACTGTTGATCGGCTAATTTACTGTCATTCTCTGCCATGGCAGGGCACCAATAGCATCATCATCATCAGCGAACGAGACTCACGTGCGCACATGGAAATCGCGTTTTGCCCATTACCGGCCCTAGCCCAACAACGCCACACATACTGCAGCTGCAACCCGTTGGAAGATGATTGATTTATTGGGGGAAAATGACAGAGGGCTATATGGAATCCGCCGGTCTCCGGGCAGATAGTTATTAGCCAAGCTGGGGTTTGAAAATTACACAATAGCACAACAGCAGCACAAAGCACACGATAGTTATGTTTCATTATCGATGAGAAATGAGCGACATGCGACTCATGCGGATTCTACGAGTTTGACGTGCGCGTTGGCGTAGTAGGCGGCGCGGTCGGACAGTTGGAGGCCGGGGTGTTTCTGGGAAATTGTTATGTTCGAAGGCTTCGGACATTGGGGAGATGCGCTTTGTTGACATTTTGATCTGACGATAATTAATTGAGACAGTTCGAGTAGCATCGCTTGCAATTCCAATGAAATTGCAAGGAAAATGCTAAACAATTACCGGAATCGCGGCTTGAAAACTACTCCACACATGATGCTTATTGACAAAGGTTTGTACAGCAATTAATTCAGAGAAAAAAAAAACTCTGGATAACTCACTCGATCGCAAACGATAGGACTTCTACTAACGTGAAACGACATATCTGGGAACTCATTTTACGAGGCTAGAAGGGTGTTAGGCAAATTATCACAATAGTAACGGACAGAGATATTATGGAAAAGCTGAATGAAAGAGCTCCACCGTTCAGCGGAAAGAAATTTATCGAACTAACAAAGAGAGAGAAAAAGATTGTTAACCAGGTATGAATTGATCAATGCCATCATTTAAGTGTTAGACACAGATGACGAAACCTGTACGTATATCTTATGTTGCTCTGAAGTTTTTGATTTCCATAATAGTCTCATCATGAAATTTACATCGAATTCAATTCGATTTTAGTGTTGTTTAAATTGCATGAATTGGAGAAGTCGTACATGCTCAGCCCATTATCATTGTTAAATTATTGTTCGCAGTCAGCTTAAAACCACTACACGTTTTTGGTTGTAATGTTAGGTCAAGCTCCAATTCTATTTGTTCTACGCATCTTGTTGTTATACATATTATTAGTGAAAAAAAACGATAAATAGAATACGCATGTAAAAATAATTGAAGAAAAACAGAAAAGATTTTAGCAAAGACTAAAGAGAAAAAATACCTTACTATATATATATGCGGATAAATGCAATAATAGTGTTATTATTTTATTGAACCATTAACTATTAATCGTAAGTATTTTACTGATATATTATTATATATAAAGTATTGGTCTATGTACAAAAGTTGTGAAGCAAAACAGAAAGAGTGCGAGTAACTATTTGCAATAAATACAAATTAAGGATCGTTGCTACAACCATACAAATCAAAGATGAGTGAAGTTTAAAAAGAATACCACTACTTAAGCAAAAACAAAACGAGAAGAAACAAAATACACTAATGGCATCTTCTAATGAAAAAAAAAAACAAACAAACATATTACTAATAAAATCTAAAGTAACGAAATCAGATACAATAATTAAATTATAGTTATCATTGACTTTTCAAAAGGTTATTAAATTATTGCTATTACATACAATATACTTAAAAGAAAGCAAGAACATGTATTAATATTTAAACGTATGATCAGCAACATAAACATATTGAAACAGAAGTTTTACAACAAAAGACAAAAGCAAATATACACAAAAATCAAAAAAGCGTTACGAATCGATGTTGTTTAATAAATCCATAAATTTCCTCGGAAGTGCAAATAAAGCCGAACGGTTGTTGATACACATGATCTTTGATTCAGTTACTTACCCAGCGCAGAACGTTTACTAAGTGTGTTTCATCACAAATACCTAACGAGAACGAATGCCGACAAGCAAACAAACGAAGAGCAAAATACCCATACCGTATAAGTTTAAATAAGCCGCGTTCATCAATTAACATATTCATTGTAATCAAATCTATACAAGTTTCGCTGAAGTGAGAAAATCTTAGCAAAAGAATAAATTGAATCATAGAACTATTTTACGGTTAACGAAAAACTCTAGACAAAAGTGAGACCGAAAGACAGTGACCCGATGCGCAAGTTTAGCGACACATAACCAATATTGCTGAAAAGAACACTCTAAACAAGAGCATTAGTTTACACACATAAACACACCCACACACAAACACAAGTTGATTGAACAAATACACAATTTAAACATAATAAAAAGAAAAACAGTTCTGATTGTTGATTCAAAACGGAAAATCACGCAGGATACAGTGAACATGAAATATATTGTGAAAAATAAAGAAAACAAGTTATAACGATGAAAAAAAAAAATTAAAAGTTGTGTTTTCAATTGCCTTAACCTTAATCATACTCGGATCGATGACGGCCAAAACGGGAAGGAAGGTGACGTCATCTTTTCGTCGATCAAGCTGCGGTTGTTTGCGCGAGCTAAACGCAGCAACCGGGGCCAGATTGTTATTATCAAATATGTTTTTTTTGCACGTGAGTTCAACTTGGATGAACAATATTTTCGACCAGCCAGAGCAACGAAAGGGGTGACAAGTGCTTCGGTACACAATCGGTAAACGGAGCAGATGGCTTGTCAAAGAAGGATAATGAAATGTACCACTGGTAAGTAGCAACCGTTAGCGAAATGCTAATGCAAAATTCGATTCCATAAATTAGGTTGAAAGGCAAACAACTAATTGCGGCGGTCAACAGCAGAAAGACGCAAATTGATGGATTTCTTTCGGTAGCACAAGTGGACATGTCAACAATCTAATTATCGTTTAGGGTTAGGTTTATCGTTGGAAGATGGAATCTCGATCTATTGGAGGAATTTTTTTCGGGTTCATGCATGCATACATTGTTTGGCATAGCACCTTACCTTACCAATCAGAATAAGGCCGGCGTGGCCTCTGCTGTACACAGAAGTTGTCTCCATTCTATTCGGTCCATGGCTGTCACTCGCCAACCTCGCTGTCTGCGGAGGGTCCGTAGGTCGCCTTCTACTTGGTCGATCCACCTTGCTCGTTGCGCGCCTCTTGTACCTGTCGGTTCGTTTTCAAGAACCATTTTCACAGGGCTGTCGTCCGACATTCTTACGACATGCCCAGCCCATCGAAGGTTCATTCGCCTCCTCCAAGTCTTCCATTTGCACTCCACCGTAGATGGTACGCAGCACTTTCCGTTCAAAGACTCCAAGGGCGCGTTGGTCCTCCACTAGCAATGTCCATGTTTCGTGGCCGTAAAGAACTACCGGTCTAATTAATGTCTTGTAGATGGTCAACTTTGTGGTTCGGCGAACTTTGTTCGATCTTAGCGTCCTTCGGAGTCCAAAGTAGGCACGATTGCCAGCCATAATGCACCTTTTTATTTCTCTGCTGGTGTCGTTATCGGCGATCACCGATAAGCCCAGATACATGAATTCGACTACTACCTCGATTGCATCACCGTCGATCTGAACTCGTGCTAGGAGGCTATCATTGTCTTATCGTGAGCCTCTTCCCTTCATGTATTTTGTTTTCAACGCATTAATCACAAGCTCAATCCTACCAGCTTCAGCCTTAAGTCTGATGTACGTTTCCGCCGTCGTCTCAAAGTTACGTGCTACGATATCAACGTCGTCGACGAAGCCAAATTTTTGGACAGACTTCCTGAAGATCATGCCACTCGTGTCTATCCCAGCTCTTCCAATCACACTCTCCAGTGCAATGTTAAACAACAAGCACGACAATCCATCACCTTGCCGTAACCCTCTCCGAGATTCGAAGGGACTCGAGAGCCTCCCTGATACTCGGACGACACACATCACTCGATCAATCGTTGCTTTGATCAACGACGTCAGTTTTTCCGGATATCCATATTGTTTTGCATAGAAACATCGCAATATCAGCCGGCCCTTATATTCGTCTAAAATTTGTTCCGGTGAGCTGATGCCAGTGTACCGAATCAGTAGTCCGCATAATGTTATCAGTTTTCAATGAATTTCCTGTGAATTTTAGGTTGCAATTCATGCCTGCTGATAAGACCACAACCGGGTATGAAATGTTTCAGAAAATTATGAAAGCTAACCCCGTTTTGGGATGATTAATTTTGCGAAATCGTTAAATCATGTGTCATTTTTTGATTAGCAATAGTAGTGGAGAAAACCTTGTTATTTGAATTATTATTATTTTTAAAGCACGTAGCGGTAAATTTCACATCTTTTCGTTTTTTTCTGGTAGAAAACACGAACTGACTTTTTCAAGTTTTTGTTAAAGAAGGTGGACACCAGTTTATGGTTAAGGGTTAAAACTTAACACAAAATTGTGAATTTCCGCTCAATGTTTAGAACCATTGTTTACTTTGGCGACACACCTGAAAAATCGAATAAAAAAGTGAAAAATTTCGAACGATGATTCGGATTAGCTATCAGCCATAAATCAGCCAAAAAGCATGAATTGCACTAAATCTGCAGTGTTCAATATTGTTAAGAAGCTTGGAGAAACGTGTTCTCTTTAAGATTTACCAAAATCTGGACGCAAAAAGGGGGCATCAGACCAGAAAAAAAGGAGCTGGCAGTGGTACGCTTTTTGAATTCGCATAAGCCGTGTTCCGTTCGTAAAATTGCCGAAAAAGTGGACACTAGCGTCAGAGCTGTGCGGAATATCAAAAAGCGTAACAATATCAGAACCAACAGAAAGCTTCATCGAAATTACGGCCACAGAACTCGAATGACGTTCTCCTCCCAAAACCGAACCGGTGCATTTTTAAGAACGACGAGACGTACGTCAAGTTGGATACCAGTACACTTCCAGGACCGCAATTTTCCAGAGGACAGATGTGCTTGATGATGTGCGATACATCCGAACCAAAAAATCTATTTGCCATTTGGTCTTGAAGAGTTCTTCATATTTACAACGGGCACAATCAACAGTGAAAATTACAAAAATAAATGCATAAAAAAACAGTCTACCCATCTACCGAAAACATAAGAATCCCCCATTGTTTTGACCGAATCTTACATCTGCTCACTTCGCTTCTGTTACGTTGGAGATGCTCAAGAAGGAAAGAGCAAATTTTGTCGAAAAAGGCCCAAATCCCGCGAACTGTCCTGAACTGCGTCCTATCGAAAGATACTGGGCAATAATTTAGCGGAATCTTTGGAAAGATGGAAGAGAAGCAAGCTCTGTTGACTGCTTCAAGATAATTTGGTCGGTAGCTTAACGAGTTAACGAGTTACGGAGAAAGTTTTGTAGAATTTAATGGTGGATATCAAGAAAAAAGTCCGAGCGTTCTTCAGAAATGAGAAGTAAATATTCAAACACACGTGACTTCGGTCAAATGTATGTTGATTTTTATTTATATAAAGCAAACCTGTAAATTTGTTCGGAAATATTTTTTTTACTTTGAGAAACAGGTATGCAGTTTCTTTAATGAAGTCTTTATTTCGTTTTTTTAGATTTAAATCGTTTAGAATAAAGTATCTTCTTCATCTTGCAGTATTAAGGTGGCTTTCAGTTTTAGGTTTCTTTACTACCCCACATATTGCACTCATCAATACATAAGCCGGAACCAACGGATTTACTTCTCTTCCGAAGGAAAACGTGACCAGAGATTTTTTCGCCTCAGAAAAATCTCACTACACAACCAGCGCCGGCTCTAAAACATACTGTCCAAATATTCAACGAATCGTCAACCCATTTTTTCTCTTTTGTACCCAAAGAATAGTCATGTTCTGCGCAAAGTAAAGTAGATTCTACACGTAAGTAGCCATGGGGGGAAAAAACATAACGTAAAATTGTATTTTTCATTTCAACTCAAAAAATCAAACCGTAAGGAATCACATGAGCCATGTCAAAAATACGGTGTAATTGTCAATCTCATGAAAGAAAGAAAAGTATGTTGCTCGTACAGCGATTATACAGGGTGAGTGGTACTTTCTTTCAGTGTTTTTTTTAAACATGCCTAACTTTGGATGGGTTAATCACAGACATGTTTGCACGTTTATCATTTAGAGTGTATTCAAATGTTAATTCTGCTGGCAAGTTCGTTTTGAATTTTCAATCGTTTGAGATTCGTGATAAAAAGAGAAAAGAAATTGAAAACACTCGCAATAAACGAAAGATTCATCTTTCGTACCATCAAACGCTACAAAGAAACCGGTTCTTGGCAAATACATCCGAGACATAGCCGTAAACGCATTTTCAGGTGTCCAGAAGCCTTCAAACAAGTGAGAGAGCTAATTCGGTGGAATTCTGGTAAGTCTGGCCGAAAGGTGGCCAAAGAACTGGGAATGTCGCAGTCAATGATCAGGAGTATTTGAAAAACGACTTGGACTGAATCCATATAAAAAACAACCTGTGCGAAAAAATGATCCTGATACAAGATCATTCTGTCATTCCTCATGATAAACTAGCTGTTTAAACGTTCCAGAGTGTTTGAAGGGTGATGGTTTGGGAATGTTTCTCCAAATCTTTTTAAGGGAAAATTTTCCGTATTTTATTTCGTCGACCTGTCTCTTTTTATTTATTAATTTATTTATTTATTTATTTTTTCGGGAAGGGGAAAAGCCAAGGTGGAGATATCTTTAGCAATTGATGCCATACATCCACCTCAGGCATAAAAACCCCAAAATCAAATGAAATACAATTTCATCCCTAACCTATTTTACAAAATCTAATTTTATAATTACTTGAATATTTCCCCATTTATATGCATTTTTAATTAAAGACAACAAACCTCCGACAGTCAAAACTGACTGATATTGAGGTCTTTCGATGACGGAATATTTGCATTCAAGGTATTAGTAGAACTTTAAACTACGTGCTCAATATATACTTTTTTAAATCTATGAAGAGGAACAATGTTTGAAATATTTGCTGGTAAATTGTTGAAGTTTACTATGGCAGTATACATACAGCCTAATCGTAGATAGTTTGTTCTTGGTGCTGATGTATGTATGTAAGGTAGCGACCATCCCTTCTACGACCTTGTCATGTATGCAGCTCCACTTAATAGCAAGATCAAATTGAGTTACCGTGTTGCATTCACAGTAACGCTGTATGAAGGGCCAAAAACGGTGGGGCGGACCCGTAAGCAGAGACACTTACGCGAAACCCGCGGGAACATAAGCTTCTCCTTCCAACGATACGATCCAACAAATCGAATAACCCAATTCGAAATACTCATTAAGCTTTCTACGGGATGGATTGTTAAGAAGGGCGCGTCACTCTCACTGAAACTGTTGGAGTAGAATTCGCAACATCACAATCGAATCGGTAGGATAAGAAAATGATCTGTTTATTCCCTCCTAGACGCCGGTTGTCATACCCAGTCTTGGTAAAAGTCATGCTCATTAGATTCAAAAGCGTGGATTTTCAGGCAACATAACCTTGACTACCTATAAGTTCCATGCGAAAATCAAATGATAATTCATGACAACAAACGGAACCAGAAGAATAAACGTTCAATTTTCAAAATGCTTTGATATTCATTTATGTGAACAAGTTCATTTTCAAAACGAATTTCAAAATGTCCGAAATGAAATTCAATCAACCACAATGAATATCAATTACCCGTCGGAATCGGAAAAATGCAAGGGCAGCCCAGTCCAGCGTATTCTTGCACAACATTGCTAGCATCTATTCCTCTGGGACGATGATGTTGGCCCTGGTTGTTCCATCTTTGGATTAGGATTCGAAATCACTTAAAAATAAAAAATCATCACAAGAGATGATATTCAGATTTCATCAAATGAAATTCATGCTTACCGATTGATAATCAACACAACATTGACAGCAGATTTTTGACCCGCACATAGAGCCGACTTCATTCATTGCAGCAAACAAAATTCAGTTGGCATAGAAGTGACAGCGGTAACCATGAAAACCGGGAAAGTAGACATCATCATTACACTGGGATAAAATCATTTTCACTTCTCATGGATATTTTATGAAAATCCAAGGCACTGGTCATACCACTCCATTGTCCAATTCCAGCTTGAATGATACCCTGATGCTCCCTCCCTTCCCAATATATATTAAATGTCATGTAGTAATATATAATATATAGTGAATAAAGATTATAATGATAAAAAATATAGTGAACGAATATTATAATGATACATAATATAGTAAGTGAATGTAAGAATGATAGTAACAATTCCATCTGTAAGTCAGGAAGTTAGGACAATATAGTAGCTATGAGAAAACAAATTGATTCAAACATATTTTACAATACCTGGAATATCCATGGATGATCTGAAATTATATAGCATATGAAGAATAGTAAACCAAAAATTTCGAAGTGCTGTTCCGTTTCCTTGAATCACAAAAACTTTTTGTAGTGAGTCTCACAGGTACTATAGCAATTTGTATCAAATGAATTTAAATGCAATAATTTCATATCATTTAATATCATAACATACAATAAAAATTTGTCGTTATAATGTAAAATAAAAATACGAGCAAGCCAGTAAACTATAGTAGAATATATATCCATAACTTAGCTGGTCATCGAAAGATTTCCGCTGTTGTAGCTTCGATAAAATTAATATCTATTAAGAATTTGTTTTCACAGTTATAGTCAAATAACATAATAAGCGTAAGTATAATATATATCTGTTATCCACTGGTTTGTAAGTGAAAAAAATATTAGATGTGTTTTAATGTCCTAATAGTCTTGGAAAGCCGAAAACAGCAAATAATTAGGAGAAATAAATTTTATATAAGCATGAATAATGCCAAAAACGTAGATTAAGTAAAACGAGACAAAAAAAAAAGTCCGATAACTCTTATTGGTCTGGATCTATAAATGATAATGGGAAACAGGAAAGCAATGATTCTAAATTATATAGTTTTGGTGAATAAGGGAAATACTATTTTGAGTAGAATTTGTCGTACATAATGCTTCCTACATTTTTTTTTCAGTGAAAATGTCACAGAATAAAGATAGTATAGCGAAGGGATGTTATAGTATAAAATGATAATACCAATTTTAATTGTAATCACATATCTACAGATTGTGATCCTGATGCAATTGTAGACTGGCTCGCTCATGCACTACTAACCTTAGATAAATTATCATAACCACCGAAATAACACAATATATTTTAAATTATTTTAAAATACTAAGGAGTTCCATGGATGACCTGAAATTACAAAGAATAGTATATCTACAATATCGATGTGCTGCTGCTATAATGGAAAAAATAATTGATGTGATAAAACCACAATGGAACTGACTCTTAGCTTCGGGTCCTGGAATCCCTACTGAGCCCTTGCGGCACGTCAAGCCGGCCAGTTCAGCGCAAGGGAGTTTGTTCTTGGTGCTGATATGCGCAAATTATCGATTGAACGTGTCTCGTAACTATGAATGTCACGGCTGTTTTGCAAGTTTAAATTATTTTTAATAAGGTTATTCTTCACTTTGTAAATAAACAATACTGCCTCATAGAATTTGATTTGATTGAAATTTAACATTAAATTATTGAAATATAGATTAACTGTCCTTATTTCTGGATTATTATATTGCTCCCACAATATTACCCGCATAAATTTATTCAATGTAATTGTTATTTTGTTTATAACGTACGTTGGAGCATTTTGCCAGATTATATTCATATATGTTATTTGGGAGTGAATATGCGCATAGTACAAGCATTTTCTTTCTTTTAGTGGTAGCATGTAATTAGTTCTTCTAAGCATTCCTAGAAATTTAACTATTTTGGAATGCATGCTATCGACATGACTATTCCATTTTAAATTTTGTTGAATCACTAATCCTAAATAAGCATGGACATTAACTCTTTCTGACTGGTTGGTTGGTTCCTAGATTATAATTTATAGAACTGAAGCGATCTGTGCTTGAAAAGATCATGTACTTCGATTTTGATGCATTTATGGTTAAACCGTTATTAAAAAAAAAACAGTTTTTCAGTAGGTCTAGGTCATATTACATGTTTTCAAATAAGTGCTCCAAGTTATCAGCGCTATAGACAAATACCGAATCATCTGCGTACATGTTTAGCGTACCTTTTAGAGGAATTTGAAATATATCATTAACATAGATCATAAACAAAAGTGGTCCTAGTATAGAACCCTGCGGTACTCCATAACGAATCCTATTTGCAAGGCTACTGTGACCATCTAACTGAACTATTTGTTTCCTATCCTTCAGAAAAGATTTAATCAAACTATGAGCATGACCTCTTATCCCGTATCTAAACAGTTTTTGTAGTAACATATCATGCGGGACACAGTCAAATGCCTTAGAGACATCTACAAAAATTGCGGAACATATCTTTTTTGATCTAAGTTTGTCTGAATATTATTTATAACGTTAACTACAGCACTCGTTGTGTTTGAACGAGGCAGAAATCCGTACTGATTATTATTAATTAAATTACTAGCAGCAAAAAAATCATGCAACCTCGTATGAATTAGTTTTTCTAAGGGCTTAGACACATTAGAAAGAATGGAAATTGGTCTGTAATTTTCAATTCTAGATTTCATGCCTTTTTTAAAAATGAGCGTAACACGTGCTGTTTTTAGTTGATCTGGGAACACTCCTTCCAGCACTGAGTGGTTTAGAAAGGTCGTTAGTGTAGGAATAATAATATTGGCATTCTGTTTCCAAAACTTGGGAGGTATCAAATCTACACCCGCTGAACTCGAACTCTTCATATCTCTAATGTAGTTTCCAATTTCGTTGTCGAAGGCTGGTAGCATTACAATTGACCTTGATATACTTCTATTTAAAGTGCACATTTGTTGTTGATTATTAAAATCTCTTGAAGTGCTTTTTGAAGCTGACATGGTATGTTAACAAAATATTCATTGAATTCATTGCATATTTTGGTCATATCTGTCACTACTGAGGTTTCTATAAGTAATGCATTTATGCATTTTCTAACATTGTGGTTTTTTTATGAAGTCGATCTCATTCATAATCTGCCATACTTTTCGAATGTTGTCACGATTATTCTCTATCAGAATTCCGTAATATTGCTTTTGCTTTAGACGTATTATTTTGGTTACATAGTTTTTTTGCCTGTGGGAATTTAGTTTAGTTTGAGCATTATTAGGCCATTCCAATGTTCTTCAATAGAGCTGTTCTCTGACACGAATTTTATTAAGAACATAGTCATCTAACCACGGAGCTTTACGTGATTGTTTTTGATTAACCCTAACATTCTGTGAGTTGGTTTTAATTACATGGGAAGTTAGAGTGCAAATTTCATTTAGATTTGTTGTTCGAGGTATCAGGCGAATAAGATCCAACGAGGCTTGTTCAAAATCGTACTTTGTAATTTCAATAACTGAATCGTCTTTTATGACACTCTGATAACCTTTTAGACTTATCAACATCACCCTATGATCGGTAAAACTGACCTCATGTAAACCAAATGCATATTCATAATTAGTGATATTTGTTAAACCATGATCGATAATTGACCCTGACAAGCTATTTCCATAGGTAATACTGGATGCATCTATAGTGTTGAGAAACGAGTAACCATTCGATGTAACCATTGATTGATACTGAGTAGAAACGGAACTTAACAAGTTGATGTTGTAGTCACCGACACATAACAGTCCATTGTAAGTCTCCAGAAGATTGTCAAGAAAGTTTATACTTTCCGTCAGATCAGCATGAGGTGGTCTATAAACAACTCCGATTTTAAGCTTTGGGCAACGAAGCGCAACTACGACAACACTACCCTCTAGAAACTCCTCATTTTCCAACGTTTCAAAGGCAACCGTATGATGAACGAATATACATGCACCTCCTTCAGCTCTCGATGACCTCAGACAGCATACTTCAATGTAATCTTCCAACTGGCATATATGTAACTCTTCAGGGCGTAAGCGTATCTCAGTTATACAAATTATGTGAATAATCGACTGATAGTTGGATATGTACTGCTGTAGTTCATCAACTTTGTTTCTGATGGAGTTTATATTAAGTGAAAGAACATTCAGCGTAGTATTAGTGAAAATTTCATTGTGCCTTTTTTGTCTTATAATAAGATTGTCATTCAGATTCACATCGCATAAAAAATCGCTTTGTTTGGATTCATGGTGGAAGGAAATCAGAAACAGGCAACAACAGCAGCAGCAGAATCGGCAACAGCACCAACATTATGATCTTGTAGGAGACCGAAGATTGTTGACATCCTCTACAGCGTCGATAATGTGTACATCCTTAGTCTCGTCCCTTTTGCAGTAGATAACCCCTTTGTTGCACCATACGTATTTGTAGCCATGCGAAGAGCGAAGAGATTTGGCCGCACGGAAGATCATCCTAGTTTCCCTTGTGAGATTCTCATTTATACAGACTTGGGTGTGCTGACGTTGACTTCTGTTACTCGGAGATGATCGGCTTGATCCCGCACCCGTAGTAGTAGCAATATCGAAATTGATCTCATCAAGGTATAGAGATTTTCCCTTACGTGCTCGGAGAATATCGTTGCGGACTTTAGAATTGTTGAACTCGACATGTATCATACCATTGTTTATACGCCGAGTCCTCTCAATATCAGGAGAATAAAGCTGCACCCCAACAGCAGCAGCAATTTTTGTGACGATGATAGTCTCACTAAGAGCGAGAGATTTCGGCACACCATTAATGATGAGTTCGTTCTTCAGAGTAGTTTGCTCAGCTATTCGAAGCCTCTTCTGGATATCACTCACTGACGATTTAAGAGTAGCAAGCTGATTATCATGTTCACTCATTTTTGTAGACACTACTACACAATCTGCCTTCATCTTCTCAAAACATGTCTTAATATCATCATATTGTGCTGCAATAAAGTCCAGTGAAGATTTCACTTCTTGCACAGATTTTTGCATTTCCGTTTGAGCTGCAGTAAGCGCACTCAGTGACACACTAAACTTCATCATCATCTGGTCAGTCTTCTTCAAGTATTCCATGTTTGCTTCGCACTTTTCATCTATCTTATTGACAGAGACTTGCAGAATTTTTACCGATGTAAGCAGTTCATCCATTTTTTTATTGTTTGTGTGCGATGACTCACACTGAGTGGAACAGTAGAAACTATTGTTTTTCTGCACTTTATTATAACGTGCCTCAGACAGTCCAGCACATTTCATATGCAAACAGTTGCTGCAGAACAAACACTTGACGTTTTTATCATCTGTCTTTATCTCACTGTTACAGACCAGGCACTCATCCTGTTCGTTTGTTTCGGCCACTCATAACAGCACTTGTATTCAGGAGATTATGATAGTTTATTAAATTTCCATTTGAACACAAATAGTTGCTAATAATGTCGACCGATTTTAGAAAGCACACATTTAGCTTTATCAAATAATGATACTTCAACTTTTTTGTTGCGGTTTTTATCGCGAAAACGTTGAAATTTCTAGAGCGATCGAGGAAACGTGGTATCACTCTCGAATGTCACTGGTCACCAGACTTCTCACAAAAACGACGATGAGTGGTACAAATACTGATCCCACCAGTATGAATTAATGGATTCCCCCATTATGGGCTTTCTACACTTTTGATTGTAATTTTTTGTATACAAAAAAATGATCAAATGCCCTCCGCTCGTTTTCAATCTTGTATTCTTTCAATTTTCAAAGCCTGCCGTTACTCTATACGGATCTATCAATACACTTTCTCTTCATGTCTATTTGTTCTAGCAATAAAATTACTGTCCGCTCCTAGCGCTTCGCATGGTGATGAGAAATTATCTGCTTCTGCTAACTTCATCAAAGATCGTTACTTCCGCGCTGGGGAGAATACAAAAAATACAAACAATAGTGTAAACTTCTAATATTCAAATAATTTTTTAGACCGGCCATGCTTTATGCTGTGCCAATATGGTCTAGTTGTTGTGCTACTAGGAAAAAAGCACTTCAAAAACGTTAGTGATCGTCAGTCGGTGCGAACCAAAACAAACCCAAAAAAGGAGAGAGTTCCTCTCCCATGTGCGCATCAATAAACAGAGGGCACACAATAGATTGCTAGAATAACTATACAAGCCACAGTGGTACATGAGCGTCTTTCCATGCGTCAATTTTTGCCTGTTGAAGTGGCGAACTTGTTCCGTCGCTACAACCTACCCCACAGTGGGATGTTAGGCAAAGATTGACGTCCATGGTTCGAGTACCATTGGATACATGCCCTTTCGCTCAATTTTCAATAAACATCTATTAGATTTCCTACCTGCCGCACTCTGACGGAACTTTAACTTTCTCTTCACATCTTTCATTCCAAAAACATTAATGTTCACTCTTGGTGCCTCATGGTGATGAGCGAACATCTCTTTCTACACCACTTCAAAGGATTCAGAACAAAGTTCTGAAAATGATTTTGCAGTACCACTAAATTACATAGAATTTTGAACGTTGGGACTCTGTGTTGCAATAATTTCGTGTTCGCCCTTTAACCCCAGTCCTATATCAACGGATGCTCAGCTTCAGATAGTGAGTGTTGGCAGATGCTCATCATTAGTTAATTACAAAAGCAGATTAAATTGCAGTAGACGGAATCTATAAATGGCCGCTTTTTGAGTCACTTGTCGGCTGCACTGCAGCAAACATATGATTGAAGTTTGGCATATGAAATCTTTTTAGTTTCTCTTATTCGTTTCTAAATGACGAGAGCATCGTTGTGTAAACCCTTAGCATAACATAATAACATAAAACCGGTCATTTTTAACCGCTTCTGTGAAGCATTGACAGGCTCGGTAATTTTCCAGATACCGAGAATCTCCGTTCAATTGATCTAATCCATGAATCCTTATCACCGGGATTAGTTCTAGACAGTAATTTATACTGATACAAACAAATATGACCCAAACACTTCGGAGTGCATCTTATCAAACTTCATTTGCAATGTCTTTTCCTTTTTGTGTGGTAATTTTAAACCAAAACGGTCTCTTTCTTATCATCCGTGCCATATAGGCTAGATATGGCTAATAAAAGCTGCTCGTAATGATTGATCGTCCAATTGTACGTCAAAATTGGCTTTTATTTGCGATTACAAAATATGCTTGTACATCTTTGTTGAACCGAACAACCGATAGGACTCTTGCTGTGAGCGATACCTTAACAAGACTTCAAAAGATAGTCATGAACTCCATATACCCTAGAGTTTACATCGTCATACATAGCCCCGGAATTTTGCGATCCATTATCAATCGAGCAATCGGTCACCAAATTTGTTTGAATAAGTGTAAAAGCGATAATTAATCGTGCGGCACTGCTACAAAAGCGATTTATAATCATCGTCTGAATTGAGTGCCACGCACCGGCCCGTAGTAGGAGTTACCGGGTGAAATCCAACGAAAACCAGCTCTCTCCATGGCCCAGTAAACAGCGCAAAAATAATGGGACTATCCAAATGTTGCAGATTACAACACCGCCAGTTAATATGATTTTGGCAGACCCAAAACCGACCAACGGCATCGGCATAGTAGGCTATTCCAATCACGTTCGACAGCTAGGCCTGACATACTGAGATTGGAGAACAATAAACACTTTTGAAAACAATTACCTGTACGCGCGGAACGTCGTTTTCAACGGTCAGGTACGATCGGTAAAGGTTACAACTAATAAAATAACAATTTGCCTATACACACATACGGACAGCCGCAATCGATGAAGGTTTTTCGAGCCGTGGTAGAAACTGAAACGAAAGACGAAAATCCCTACCACTTAGGCAAGGTTTGTTCCGCGTTGTCTCCTTGAGGTAGCACCGAACATGGATGAACCCCTTTGCACGGATACAAGGAGGCGGCAGGCAGCTTATTATTGGATTATCAATTCTTGATTTATATATTATCTTGTCGTATGTTTAATCGTGCCGCTAAAGCTGGCGGATTGATAAAATTCAAGCCGGACTTTCATGGGCGTCAAAATAGGAAGACACCACCAACTTCCAGTGTTGCGGCTTTTTGATGTTACGTTAGATAACTGGATATTAGGTCATATAATCCGTGGGTACCTGTGTCCGCTTTAACTTTTGGGAAAAATAATAATTCCTTTGCTGACGACAACAAGCTGAAGACGTCTTGGAATTTTTTTTTTACGACAATATGATTGGGAGTCTACATGTTGCAAGCGCTAATCTACTATGCAGGTAGCTAACCAGACAGATATCAACCGAAGGCCTGCGGATTATCCTGACGCGTGCTGATTTTAGGTCAACGATAGACAGTTAAATTTGTTCTTAATAAATTTATGCAAGGAGATAGTCAAATTTCGATTAACTTACGCTGATGTCATGAATACATGAATCGAGGATGTTATAGAATTTCAATTATTAAGTTTCCACGTAGGTGATACCCCCCATGCCGAAAATTAATTACCATTTAATTTTAGATACTGCACCAAGCAACAGATAACAGCCGAGAAAAACGGTTGTCGATGATAAACGTGATGATCATTGTGTATGCCAGCTACACGTTGTTATTGGGCTTGATCATAAATCTGTTATCTCGCTGACAAGATGTACTTGGCGGACGGCTCGTGACTTTGAAATTAATAAGTCCGCATTGGCAAAAAAAAAAAAAATTGAACAATTTCCTTTATGATACCCGTTGTCCGTATATTGAACTGATTCCCCTAACAAAGCGATTCCGTCAATATTGAATTATCACCTAGTTCCAATGATGTCACTTTCGAGCAGAAACGATTCGCTCTCCAAAATACTAGTAAATATCTTATCACGCTCAAAACGAACGTTTATAATCCAATAAATAAAAAGCGAGCGTTTAAATTCGTAGGGGACTAACTAGAACTTTGGAAAAATCGTTCACCTCGGTTCAGCAACCAACCGTGGGGCGATACCGACCATTTTTCAAGCAGTCAGTTGATAAGACCTTTTAAATTGACCAGAAAACGTGTTCATCAGAGGTGTTACAAGAGTAATACACGCGCGCCAACACACACCTTCTGATTCCGGTCGTATCAATCGAGCAGAACACAACAACCTTCGAAGCACACACGACTTAAAACCTTTGAAAATGCTATTCGGATTGACGCAGTAGGGAGCACCCAGCGTCACATGCAGAGCCTGACGGCGTGTAATTCAAATGCCCTATTACTGGTGCAGATTGCCGCTATCGAGAAGATCTATTGTTCACAAAACTTATCAACTTCTGTCACCACGTCTGTTCAAAAGTTGTAAATCATATTGGCAACCTTCACGACAGGCAGGCACTGCAGAGAGACGCCTTCCATAAATATGTAGTATTTACAGACGAGAGTGGAGCGTGCTTCGGAGACGTCGTCGGTCTAAAACACGGCGGCGAGAAATGTCCAGTCAACGACAAAGTATTTGGTCGAGTGATAGGAGTATGCGACATTTTCCTGATGTTAACAGTAAACTTGGAAATGTTAATCGGGAAATTCTTCGTAAGTGATAATAACGTGTGGTGCAACGCGGACGTCGGACCATGTTCTGAGGTTTATTGGATGAGCTCTGTTACTTATTCATTCATACCGCATTTATACAGTATTGGACGAAACATATGCATTTTTTCAGATTATCATAGACAAAGTATGACACGCTTATCTAACATCACAATCAATAGTTATTGTGAATTTTCATAATATTTTCAATAATCATCGTTCATATGAGATGACCATATTTTATAGCAGAATTACACCGTGTCCAATATATTCTCATACACTTTTTGCTTGCATTGCACACTGGGCCAGAATTAAAAATTAGGAGGAATAAATTATTTTCCCCAAGAAGATGCAACTTTAGAACAAAACTGTCTTCGGCAAAGTTGCAGCTTATAATTAGGACTTAAATTTGATATCAGTTTCAGTTAGGGTGGTCCTTGAATATATTGAAATAAAAATTCTATCTTTCACATTTCTTGACATAGAGCAATGCAATGTTCGACAAAATTGTTCCTTATTAAATTTAAAGCAACTTTGCTTCAGAAATCATAGTCGTAGGTCTTTTGTGTCATAAGTTATGATCATTTTAACGCTTAAGAGTAGGGTGGCCCTGAAAAAATTAGTATTTTTCGCCTAACTTTTTCATTTTAGGTTTTATGAAAACGGTGTTTTGAGCAAACTTGTAGAACTTGTTTAAATACACACTTTGATGAAGAAAAAACGTAATTTTAAACATTTGTTCAAAAGATATCGTGATTTTAGTCCCAAAATTACGATTTTTTCAAATAACATTATTTTTTAAAGGGGGAAAAACGGGGATGCAAATACAATTGCATATGAATGGCAAAGATAAGAGGTCTCATTTGTATATAAATACTCAGGTGAATTTGGAAGAATTTTTGGTTAAATGGTACCATGAATGTATGTCCTTTCTAAAATAAAATTCTTGATTTTTCTTAAATGTTGATGGCAATGACGAATAAATCATTATATTTTAATAAAAAACTAATGTTTGCAATGTGTTCAGTTTTAATCAATGAATTTGCTAATAGTTATTCAGTTTGCTAAGGCTTAAAATATGGAAATATTATTCAAATACCTATCATGAAGGTTAATTTGTGGGACGAGGAAGAAAATATTTAGGAAGAAATTATTTTGACCATTAAAATATAATTTTAGCAACACCCTGTCTTTTACAAAGTGTATGGCTTAAGAAGCTTTATTTTGATAAAATTTGTAGTTAAAGTGGTCTTTTAATATACAGAGATTTTAACGATGTATTTCTTGATCTATCAGTAATATATCTTGTTTGTCAATAACAGATAATCGATGCAGTTGTTTGAAACATTTTTTTTTCTGTATAGGCTGAGGGGATGTAATGTTAGCCTAGCTCTTTTATTCGGCCTATGCACCAAATATGTAATTAATTCAGCGATTATCAACAAAGTTATGCAATTTGATGCTTATAGACCGACATTACATCCACAACCCCCGAAAGTTTCTGTCATTTTATATTGAGTTGTATATTTTTTCATGATACATACAACAGTTAGTCTTAATAAACGTTTCGAAGCGCTTCCAGCTGAAAAACTTTATGAGTTATAATAAAAAAAACTGAAATCGATTCTTGCATATAAGGCTGAGCTAAGGAACACATACCCTATCAAGTATATTTAATTCATTAAAAGAAATTACATTAGACTGTTCATTAGTGCATGCGCTTTTTCTGGCAAATTGATTTTTCTTAACTATAAATTAGAAGAAAAATTAGTAATCTCCATTTAATTCCAACTACCTTTGCTTATCTTCGACAGATACGCGTATTTCGTCTACAATGTGCAGACTTCTTCAGTGTCTCGTACTAATAACTCGACTGAATGAAAACCTTCGCCACCTGCCGTATATATACTATTTTCTAAATACAAATCGTTTACCTATCATTATGTTGTTTATACCTATCTTATTATTAGATTGTTTATACCTATCCTGAGTCAAAAACAAGTGTACTTAATATCTAACTCGCTTCTTTCTCATCTATACCTAACATACTTATTGTGTAGCAGCGGGTGCTCCGCTTCGTCTGGTTTGATGTCGTTTGGGTAGTAAGTTGAAGAGCCATGTGTAACCGTTGCCTTGGTCTTTGTTTAGTAGATTTGTGTTCTGTTGTTTGTTTATTTCTAAGCTTTCTGCGACGTCTAATTTCCAGGGTGTAGATGTAGTCCGTAATATTGTGATGTCATTCGTCGTTATGTCGTGATTTTCCGTGAAGATGTGTTCTGCGACTGTTGATTTGAAGTTATGTGAAATTCCTTTCTCGTTCTGTTTGACAGCCTTAGTTACCTTCGCTAGATGCTCCTTGAACCTTGTTGCCAAGGTTCTCTTTGTTTGACCTACATATATTTTGCTGCAGTGTTTACACTTGATTCTGTATACCCCTGCTCTGCCTAATGTGTCTACTGAGTCTTTGGTGGAGCCTAACATCGATGCTAATTGGTTGTGCCTACTAGAAAAAACTAAGTCTAAGCCAAATTCTCTAAGTCGTGGTTTAAGCTTTTGTGTAATGTCTTTATCGAAGGGGACGGATACTCGTTTTAGGGGTTCAGGTGAGTCTGAGAGGGTTGTTAGTGATTTCCTATGAAGATGTTTTTTCTTTTTGTTGATGATCGCTTGAATTGTCCTCTTTTCGTACCCATTGAGTCTGGCAGTTTCGAAGATATATGCTAATTCTTTGGCTTTTCCAGTTTTATTGAGAGGAAGGGTCAACATCCGGTGGATCATGTGGTGCAAAGTGGCCATTTTGTGCTGAAAAGAGTGGTTTGAAGTGTATGGGATGACTCTTTGGGTGTTTGTTGGTTTTCTGAAGATTTCAAACTCTAAAGGAGATGGCGACAATAGTTCTCTCTTTACTAGAAGGTCGAGGAATGCCAGTTTTCCATCCTTTTCTATTTCATGGGTGAACTTAATGTCTTTGTGGAGATTGTTGATTTCTTGAAGAATTAGGGAGAGATCGTCTTTTTTTACTACGGCGAAGATGTCGTCGACGTATCTCCACCAACGAGTTGGGAGTAATCCTTTCGCTTTTAGGATTGTCTCCAAATTCGCCATAAAGAGTTCACAGAGGAATGGGGATAGAGGATTTCCCATAGGGGCTCCTTTTAATTGTTTATAGAATGATCCTCTGAAAGTGAAGTAGTTCTCTTCCATGCAAAGTCGCGATGATTTTTCTTGTTTTGTCATTTTTTATTGACATCATGAAATGACTGGATCGAATGTGATCAACAGTCGCTTAAATACATCCGTATCCTACATACAGTTTATACATTTGGAAAGCCTCTACGCTAATATCAGCTCCAGGCAAAGTCAATGTACCTCGGTAATCGTGGCTCACTAACTCTGTCAAATCGAATGAATCCTAGAACATAATACCAATTAAACGTATTCACATCGACTGTTATTTTCAAAACTGTGGAGCTCATATTCGTACTTGATGAATATAATGCTGACAATATATTGTAATTTTTCCTAAATGTTAAATAGTGGATATTTTTACCCTTCTTACAGAGAATATGTAAAAGCATAAACACACTCGAGACTTAGAGTACTAGCAAATGATTGAATAATTTATAAATCGTTATTATAAAACCATTCAGAAATTTTCAGCACTTGAAAAAATCTGAAAGCTAGCAAGACGTGAATAAAATGGCAGCCTTCTTCACTTTTAAATGGCGCACTATATTTCGCAAAATTTAAAATTTTGGTACGTTTTTGGCATGTATGTTTATTATAAAAATGAACACATTGCAAATATTAGTTTTCCATTGAAATATGGTGATTTATTCGCCATTGCCATCAACATTGAACAAAAATCAAGAATTTTATTTAAAAAAGGACATACATTCATGATACTATTTAACCTCAAATTCTTCCAAATTCACCAGAGTATTTATATACAAAAGAGACCTCTTATCTTTGCCATTCATATGCAATTGTATTTGCATCCCCGTTTTTCCCCCTTTAAAAAATAATGTTATTTGAAAAAATCGTAATTTTGGGACTAAAATCACGATATCTTTTGAACAAATGTTTAAAATTACGTTTTTTCTTCATCAAAGTGTGTATTTAAACAAATTCTACAAGTTTGCTCAAAACACCGTTTTCATAAAACCTAAAATGAAAAAGTTAGGCGAAAAATACTAATTTTTTCAGGGCCACCCTACTCTTAAGCGTTAAAATGATCATAACTTATGATACAAAAGACCTACGACTATGATTTTTGGAGCAAAGTTGCTTTAAATTTAATAAGGAACAATTTTGTCGAACATTGCATTGCTCTATGTCAAGAAATGTGAAAAATATAATTTTTATTTCAATATATTCAAGGACCACCCTAACTGAAACTGATATCAAATTTAAGTCCTAATTATAAGCTGCAACTTTGCCGAAGACAGTTTTGTTCTAAAGTTGCATCTTCTTGGGGAAAATAATTTATTCCTCCTAATTTTTCATTCTGGTCCAGTGTGCAGTGGTGTCATGCAACTACTCAACATGCTTCAAGTATGTGTTGGTGTAGTTTTACACTATGCTCATACAAACGCTTTTAGTTTATGTCCGATTGTTTTCATTCGGTGTTACCAGCGATGAAGGAGTTTCGTGCTGTGGTTAGCTTAGTTTGACTGACTATACGTATCAATGGTTCAGGGCTGGTAACGGGTTTATGGATCAATAATAGTGACTAAAATAATAAAAATAGTGACCAAATAGTGACTAAAAAGTGATTTCCAAAATTTAGTATTTTTTTGATCTTTTATGCATTTGTCGTAGAAGTACAAAAAAAATTTACTAAGTGATCACCCCCGTTTGCAAAAATGAATAATACTGCGGCGCAGTGTCACTTTTTGTGTTTTTTTTTTTAAAGAAGCGACGAAATCAAGTGACTTTTTTTTCTCCGCGACCTCCTAGACTTGGTCAGCAGCTCGTTTTTGTGAAGACGGGTCTATACGCACAGTTGAAACGCCTTCCAGAATGGTCTGTGCTAGAATTATTTCTGACATAAAGGGTGTCCACGACTAAATTGCCACACACAAAATTGATTCGCAAAATTCGAGTTTTCATCCGATTGCCATCAAATTTTCAGGGATTGAGAAATAACTATTAAACTTCATTTTACCATTTTACTCGTATTTTATTTACAGTCCATACGCAAATGCCCGCAACTTGGCCTTAACCCCGGCCATAAGATTCTGCACAACCTGTGAATCAACCGTTTTTTGCATGTAAACCCATACTTTCTTCAGTTCCTCGACTGTCTTCACTACCTTAGGTCGTTTAAGAAGGTGCTGCTTCATAATCGCCCAGTACTTCTCGATGGGGCGGAGCTCCGGAGTGCTGGGAGGGTTGAACATTTTCGGCACGAAATTGACCTTATTGTCCGCATACCACTTCAGTACGTCCTTGGAGTAGTGGCATGAGGCCAAATCCGGCCAGAAGATTGTTGGGACTTTGTGGGTCTTCAGGAGAGGAAGCAGCCGCTTCTGGAGGCACTCTTTTATGTACACCTGTCCGTTCATCGTGTCCTGGGTAACGAAAGGTGCACTCCGCTTCCCGCACGTGCAGATGGCTTGCCAAACCAGGAATTTCTTCGCAAATTTGGACATCTTCTGAGTGCGGACATGCTCCGGAACGCTGAATTTATCCTTGGCCGTGAAAAACAGGTTGCCGGGGATCTGTTTGAAGTCGGCCTTCACATATGTTTAGTCGTCCATGATGCAGCATTCAACTTTCGTCAGCATGTTAAGGTACAACTTCCTGGCACGGCTTTTGGCGGACTTGTTCTGCTTCTCGTCGCGATTAGGGGCCTTTTGTACCTTGAACGTTCTAAGCCCAGCCTTAGTTTTGGCCTTCTGGACAAAACTTCGGCTTAGGTGCAGCTTCTTAGCCACATCCCGAACGGAGGCGTTCGGATTTCGGTTGAAGGCCCCAACTACGCGGTTTGATGTTTGGTGTTGTACACAGTTAAAATTATTTTGTAATTTTCAATCTATTTTCATGCACATAAATGGAGCATGCAAACAACTTCAAAATCACATGAGGACTAAAATTTACACGACTTGGAAATTAAATCATATAATTTTTGTTAAATTGAATTTTACATGAACGGCTTCAGATGACGTTGATTTTCACATACAAGTTTATTTTTCACGTAAGCCAAGGAGAGACAAAAGATGAGTGAGAATTGATTTGCTGATTACTCCAATCAATCTAAACATGCAGCATCAAGTGAGAGGTGAAATCTGTATGGATAAAAAACGTCAAGTTTTAAATCATTCCCTTCATCAATTCAAACGCTTTCATGGAGCTACTGACCACCGAAATTATGTTTCAACATTGAAGGCAAGATGAATGCATTCCTAGGAACTGGTTAATTTAATTCAAAATGATATTATATTTTCAATCACGTTCTGTTCATGCATTGGCAACAATAGAAAAAGTTTAAAACTCAGTCAATAAATCCAACAAAGGCAGATTATTTTTGCTGGGTAAAACCGGATAATAGACAGTTGCTCGCGATTAAAAGCACGATGAATTCGTAGACGGAAATACAATCAGTTCAATGAAATCAATTCAAATGACACGATAGTTATTATTTTGTTGACTATTTATCACGAAACCAGGTGTAAACACCAGAATTGAGGTTTAGAAACTGCAGTTACAAATAAACGTTTTCTTGTGTCCTCTGCTTGGGTGGAGAATGACAGCTAAGCAAAACAGTAATTCTATTCGATACGTTTCGATGGAAGTAGCTTTTTCTTTACACGATCGTGTAAATTGGTATGATAATGAATTGGAAAACGAGTGCATGGTAATTTATTATGTTTGCTACATGTACTAATGTATAAACCAATTAAAAAAGACGTATCTTCCAATCTTTATTAATGCTCCGGTTTTGTGCACGGTTTTCAATTTAAAATTAAGGAACGCAATGCTTTACATTGGTATATTTTTACCATGCAGACGTTTTACATCGCATGTAATTTTGATTATTTTTTGCTGTGTACGGAATACTTTTTCCTTCACTTCTGGGCTTCCGATCGGTGGTCAACCGTTCCGCGAACCGCTTAACCACTCGCAACACCGTGGAATTCGCGATTCCCAACCTTTTAGCGATGGAACGATGCGAGAGATCCTTGTTCTCGTGATGAATGCGCAAGAATTTATCACGCACGAGCTGTTCTTTTGACTCCATTTCCGCGAGTTTTGATCACAGGATGTAAATAATGCACTATGAACTAAATCCAGCCAAATTTTCATTAAATTCTACCTAACGGTTAAAAAGTTACAGCAATTTCATAGTGTGGCAATTTCATCGTGGACACCCTTTATCGTGCTTCCAATTCCTTTTTTGAGCCGTTGCCATGTGAAGCTTTTTTCACTAACTTAAGCACCTCAAGGTATTTTGGCTCACCTGTAGCCGTTTTCTTAGTAAAAACTGGTTCCAATTCTCCTCAATTCTGTACTCTGTACTCAAAGTCAGCACCAAGCGTTTTAACAAGTTCCATTCGTTAATAAGAAGATCATAGTTGACCTGAATCGGAAGTAACTTGGCGATTTTCACAACATCCTTGTAAAGGGTGATACGGTCAAAATTTGGTCAAGGGAAAACGCGTGTAAATCGGTGAAATCGTTTATTTAAAAAATCAAATTAAATTTCTTTTTAAGTTCAATTAGTATAAAATTCAGGAAAAAATATTCAAGTTAGGTTTGCCTGAAACTGAATTGCCGGGCCTTACGCTTGACCCCCTGCCATCAGATTTTGTACAGCCACCTTGTCCACCTTCTTCGCCGCAGAAAGCCAGTTTGCCTTTGAACTGCTGCTCGTCCCTAGTAGTTTTGTTCTTCTTTAGGTTTCGCTTGACAATAGCCCAGTATTTCTCAATTGGGCGGAGTTTCATGTAAGTTGGGGAGGGTTCTTGTCCTTGGGAACCACCTGCACGTTGTTGGCGGCGTACCACTCCATGGCCTTTTTACCGTAATGGCAAGATGCCAAATCTGGCTAAAACAGTACGGAACAACCGTTTCTTCAGGAATGGCAGCAGACGTTTATTCAAACACTCTTTCACGTAAATTTCTTGGTTGACAGCCCCGGAAGTTATGAAAATGCTGCTTTTCAAGCCACAGGTACAGATGGTTTTTGCCAAACCAGATATTTTTGCGAACTTTGACAGTTTCGTGTGCTTGCAAAATATCTGCTACCTTTCCCCTTCCTTTTGCCGTATAAAACTCTCTGTCCCGGAAGGCTTGTAGTCGGCTTTGACGTAGGTTTCGTCGTCCATTACCACGCAGTCAAACTTCGTCAGCATCGTCGTGTACAGCCTCCGACTGCGCTTTGCCGTCGTATTTTGTTTATCATCGCGATTTGGAGTCACTACCTTCTTGTAAGTCGATAGTCCGGCTCGTTTTTTGGCTCGATGCACGGTTGTAGACGATACACCCAGCTTATTTGCGGCATCTCGGAGAGATAGGTTAGGTTTCGCTTGAAACTACCGGCAACTCTCTTTGTCGTCTCAGCGGCTTCCGGTTTTCGATTTCCCCGATCCAGACTTCCTGGCTGTCGACAAACGTTCCCCAAACACTTTAATTACATTTGTCCATTGATTTGGCAACTTTTAGCGATTTTGCCAACTTTGCGTGCGAGTAGTTTTCGGATTTTCGCGATGTGCGAGCAAAATTTTTGATACGCTGCTCTTCTTGCTTGGACGGTATTTTGACAACTGAAGAGTGAATTCAAAAATCAAAATAGGGAGCAAATATTCTACACACACACACCTTCAAAATGAGGTAAATCAGGTTTTTAAATGCAAAATTGAAAGAAATACGTCAAGTTGATATTGACCATATTTTGACTGTATCGCCCTTTAGCTTTCCATCTGGTGGGTTGAGGCATTGGCAATATTTTATAAACGAGTTCTGCAAACCAGACTTTTGACCTGGGAATACATCTTTATTTTCTAAACTGGGGTACATTTTTAAAAAATCTACTGGTACGTCAGCGAAAGTGGTCAGGTATTGAGCATTAATATCTCAGTCATTTCTCAATTGGTTTTCAAAAATTTACACCAATCGATCGAAAGTATTTCTACGCATCAATTTCAATAGAAAACATTGTTGATTTCAGGCCACGTACTATTGAAAAAATTATAAATATTGTATTAACAAGTAAATTAACTCCTTCAGGTCTAAGGGGTAATATAAAGGGTGATACGGTCAAAATTTGGTCAAGGAAAAACGCGTGTGAATCGGTGAAATCGTTTATTTAAAAAATCAAATTAAATTTCTTTTTCAAGTTCAATTAGTATAAAATCTTGTGAAAATATCTGAAGTTAGGCTTCCGCTTTTCCAACCGAATTGCCGGGCCTTACGCTTGACCCCCGCTATCAATTTTGTACAGCCACCTTGTCTTCTTCGCCGCAAAGCCAGTTTGCCTTGTCTTCTTTAGGTTCCGCTTTGACAATAGCCCAGTATTTCTCAATTGGGCGGAGCTCTGGCGTGTTGGGAGGGTTCTTGTCCTTGGGTCTCGACCGGTACGCTGCCGCGGCGTACGGAACGCCGCAGTACGGAACAACCGTGTTTCTTCAGGAAAGCCAGCAGACGTTTATTCAAACACTCTTTCACGTAAATTTCTTGGTTCACAGTCCCGGAAGCTATGAAAATGCTGCTTTTCAAGCCACAGGTACAGATGAAGCCTACAAACCAGATATTTCTTTGCGAACTTTGACAGTTTCGTGTGCTTGAAAATATCTGCTACCTTTCCCCTTCCTTTGCCGTATAAAACTCCTGTCCCGGAAGCTGCTTGTAGTCGGCTTTGACGTGGGTTTCGTCGCCGTCCATTACCACGCAGTCAAACTTCGTCAGCATCGTCGTGTACAGCCTCCGGGATCGCGCTTTGGCCGTCGTATTTGTTTATCATCGCGATTTCCAGATTACTACCTTCTTGTAAGTCGATAGTCCGGATCGTTTTTTGCCTGATGCACGGTTGTAGACGATACACCCAGTTTATTTGCGGTATCTCGGAGAGATAGTTAGGTTTCGCTTGAACTACCGGCAACTCTCTTTGTCGTCTCAGCGGCTTCCGGTTTTCGATTTCCCCTGATCCAGACTTCCTGGCTGTCGACAAACGTTCCCCAAACACTTTAATTACATTTGTAACGGTTGATCGGCAACTTTTAGCGATTTTGCCAACTTTATAAAGTGCGAGTAGCTCGATTTCGCGATGCGCGAGCAAAATTTTGATACGCTGCTCTTCTTGCTTGGACGCATTTTGACAACTGAAGAGCAATCGCAAAATCAAAATAGAGCAACATTCTACACACACACCTTCAAAACGAGGGGTAGTTCAGGGTTTTTCGTACGCAAAATGGTGAAATACGTCAAGTTGATATTGACCATATTTTGACTGTATCGCCCTTTAGCTTTCCATCTGGTGGGTTGAGGCATTGGCAATATTTTATAAACGAGTTCTGCAAACCAGACTTTGACCTGGGAATACATCTTATTTTCAAACTGGGGTACATTTTTAAAAAAATCATTATATCGTCACGAAAAGTGGTCAGTATTGAGCATTAATATCTCAGTCATTTCCTCAATTGGTTTTCAAAAATTTACACCAATTCGATCGAAAGTATTTCTACGCATCAATTTCAATAGAAAAACATTGTTGATTTCAGGCCACGTACTATTGGAAAAATTATAAATATTGTATTAACAAGTAAATTAACTCCTTCATATTTGTAATATAGGTAGGATACGGTCAAACGTAATGGCGAAAACGCGTGTGAATCGGTGAAATTGTCATTTAAAAATCAAATTCAAATTTCTTTTTCAAGTTCAATTAGTATAAATTCAGGAAAAATATTCAGGTTAGGCTTCCGCTTTCTTCAAAATCACCTGCTGGCCTTGCGCTTGACCCCGCCAACGATTTTGTACAGCCACCTTGTTCACCTTCTTCGCCGCAGAAAGCCAGTTTGCCTTGAACCGCTCGTCCCAGTAGTTTTTTTGTTCTTCTTTAGGTTTCGCTTGACAATAGCCCAGTATTTCTGTTCTGGCGGAGCTCTGGCGTGTTGGGAGGGTTCTTGTCCTTGGGAACCACCTGCACGTTGTTGGCGGCGTACCACTCCATGGCCTTTACCGTAATGGCAAGACGCCAAATCCGGCCAAAACAGTACGGAACAACCGTGTTTCTTCAGGAAAGGCAGACGCTTATTCAAACACTTTTTCACGTAAATTTCTTGTTGACAGGTCCCAGTTATGAAAAATGCTGCTTTTCAAGCCACACAGGTACAGATGGCTTGCCAAACCAGATATTTCTTAACATGAACATTCTACACACACACACCTTCAAAATGAGGGGTGTTCAGGTTTTTTAAATGCAAAATTGAAAGAAATACGTCAAGTTGATATTGACCAAATTTTGACCGTATCGCCCTTTATGACCCCAATGGCTGTATACAATCACACAGTTTGAATAAAATTGTACACTGTCTTCGGCAAATTTGTTTGGAAAATATAGAACAAAATTATGATTTGAAGGCCTAATTGACGACCAAGAACATCCTGGATATGAAGAAGTTCAGGAAGAAAAAATAAATGCCGTATTAATAGTGTAAGCCGTTGTTTAAGAATATTGTACATTTGTAATTGAATAATCAAATTCGCGTGATAATCGCTTAATATTTTTGTATCTTTCTGCGATGTTCTAGGTCATCCAAAATGTACAAGAGTTCTGAACTTCAGATCTACAGTTGTAACAGTAGCTTCAAGGGCTATATAAGGTTACGATATTTATTCAAACATATTGAATAAACTTTTTGGAATAAACAGTCATTATTTGATAACTCGGTGATGTTCTAGGTCATCAAAACTGTCCTTGAGTTTAAAATTTAAGATCAACAGTAGTAACTTAAGCAAACAAAGACACTGACAAAGGGATCATACACCATTTTAAATCAAAAGTAGCTGAACATATATTCAACGAAGAACATTTTTTAAACTTAAATAACACAAAATCTTAAGACATATCACAAAACCCTGAAACTAAATGTAGCGGAAAGCATAGCAATCCACAAACAAAATTCCAAAAAATTGTCAAGGTTTAATTTTTGTTTTTTAAAAGTGATCAAATGAAGTGTTAAATCGCACCTCCGGTTTTCAATCACAATCGTTCTACTAATACGCTGGAAAGTAACTATATATTTTGGGCCATACAAAAGCAAAGCTACGTATTCAATCATATTCAGTGAATATTTTCGAACATAAAAAAACACCATGAGACGAACGGGGACAATCAAGGGCATCCAAACTATTCTTGAGTTCAGAACATAAGATCAGTTCAGTTGTAACATCAAGTGTTTGGAGTGTGTAAAGGGACAATATGTATTTAACAATATTGATTGAATAGTGTGGGAAGGCTTTTATAGACACAATGTGTGTCAATCTTGGGATATTCTAGGTACTCCAAACTGTCCTTAAGTTCAAAATATAAGATCTACAGTTGTAACAGAAGTTTTTTAAGCAATATATGTTTTCCATCTATATTCAAACATATTCAATGAACCTTTTGGAAAGTCAACAGTAATTACTTTATAACTTTAAGAGATCCCTAGATATTCCAAACTGCTCTTAGAGTCTCCAACAAGAAATATAAGGCAGTAACAGTAGTTTTTGGGGAATACAAAGTTAGTCAATATTAAAAAATATATTTAGTGAATATTTTCGAACGTAAAAATACATAAGAAGATAATCTTGGAATGGTCTAGATCATCCAAACTGTCTTGGCGTTCAGAACTTAAAATTTACGATTGTAACAGTAAATTTAGGCGATACAAAGTTACAATAAATATTCAAACATATTCAATTCATATTCTTAAAGTAAAAAAAAAACATTATAGAGAAATATGACATGTTCTAGGTCCTCCAAATTATCCTTGAGAACAAAGGCCCAACAGTTGTAACGAAAACGAATATTTTGCAAGAAAAACAGACATTATGAGATAATCTTCGGATGTTCTAGGTTATCCAAACTGTCCTGGGATTCAAAACTTTAAGTTTGGATTTATATCTAAAAATCATCAGCTTTCTAGACTAAACAAAGAAACAATATGAATTTGACCAAATTATGTGAATCTTTCGGAAGGTCAACTGATATAATGAGATATCTTGGGATTTTGAGGTTCATAAAAATTGATCTTGAATTCAGAACTTAAGATATACAGTAGTAAACTAGCATTTTGGGCTATACAAAGCTACGATAAATATTCAAACACATTCAATGAATATGCTGATACGTCCACACACATCATAGAATAACCTTGATAGTTTCAGTTCATTCAAACTTTCCTTCAAAATTTAAGGTCTACAATTGTAACAATATCTTTCTAGCCTATACAAAGTTAAGTTAGTTTGTTTGGCATATAATATCCCAAGATTATCTCATAGTGCTAGTTGGTCTTCCAGGACATTCATTGAATATATTTGAATACATATCATAACATGTTATAGAGGATAAAGCCACTGTTACAACTGTACATTTCAAGTTCTAATCTCCTGGGTTGTTCGGACGACCCAGCACATCTCTAAACCAGATTTTCTACTTTATTCAGTATCAAATCCAACAGAATTCACCAAATTGCTTGTATAAGTTACGCCTGAAAGACAGGTAGAAAGTTCTCAATATTGTTTAAAATGTCCTCTCACCTCCCACAATCAGCCTTGTCTGGGATTGTCAAGTCGACAGAACATTCATCTGATTTAAGTTGATGTCTTAAATATGTCGACACCCAGTTCCATTTACTCATATATGAGTGACTCCACTTTGGGCGACAATGAATCAAAAACGACGCATTATTGTCCAAAATGTTTCGGTCGGTCCAAGCTCGGACAGTTTGGAGGATTAATGTCATGAGGTAATGAGGTTAATGTCATGTACTACTTCACGTCCCAGCCACTCGAATGGTTCCATTTCGCAATGTTCCTGGGCTCATGTTTGATCATTTCCTTCGTTGCTCAGAGTGTTGGTCTGGTCGTCGGTGCTGCTATGAACGTCCAAAATGGGGTGTTCCTTGCTCCAGTGATGTCGGTTCCATTCCTGCTGTTCTCCGGTTTCTTTGTATCGTTTGACGCCATTCCAATTTATCTTCGGTGGATCACCTACCTTTCATACATCCGGTATGGATTCGAAGGAACTGCTCTGGCTACGTACTCGTATGGTCGCGAAAAGCTCAAGTGCCATCAGGTGTACTGTCACTTCAAATCGCCATCGACTACTCTTGAGGAACTCGACATGCTTGACGCCAATTTCACATTGGATATTGTAGTTGTCATCTTTGTAGTGCTTAGAATTGCCGCATTCCTGTCCCTGCAATGGAAGCTCAAAATTACTAGATAAGAGAAAAGTTAGCTCAGAACCGTAGCAAGGATAATGTTATTATTGAATATTTTCAACATTATACAAAGTTATTACTCGAGAATAGTTTTTTAGTGACGGGGTTTAGATTTAATGTTATACAAATCGTACACCAAATCATTATGATGATGAGAGCAAAACGTAGGATCAATTTTGAATGGAAAATTTGTAGAATTTTCATAGAATGCTATCTTTCTACCAACCCATAACTCAAGATCAGCAACAAATTTGAAAAAAAAATACAAATAAGAGAATGAAGTTGTGCTTCAACATGAACTGTTTCATTGAAAATCTTTTTCACAGGACCAAGATACCTCAGAGACTAACAAAAGTAGTTTTTTTTTATGTTTTTTAAAAGATTTTCAAGCAATAATGCTTTGTACAACTTTACAACAGATAACAGCTTTTTGGACGTACCAATTGTGATAGCATTTTGAATGGAAGAAAATAAACAAGGTACCATAATGTTATTATTTTGCGAGAGACGAACCAGCCTCCGACTGAAAGTCTCTTTAATAAAGACATCCAATCCAATCCAAATCCGTTATTATTTTGAACGAACTATTTCTTCAGCACTGTTGAGTAGTGGCAAGATGCCAAATCGGGCCAAAACAGGGTGTTTTGAGAATGTTGCTATAGAAGCGGCAATATATGTTTTTGAAGGGACTCTGTGACGTAGATTTGACTGTTAATATTCCCGGTTGAAATAAATGATCGACTGATTTTATCGCATGTACAGATGGCTTGACAAACAAGATATTTTTTTTCGCATTTTTTTTCAATTTTTTTGTTTTTTAAACTAAGACTCTATGCTTCTTCTGTCCTTTGTAGTGTAGAACTCAGGGATTTGTAAAAAGTCTTCACATATATTTCATAGTCCAGTACGATGCAACCTGTATATTTGATTAACAACGAATCATATAGCTTTCTGGCCCGACTTTTCGCTCCTGCGATGCTCTTTCAGGGTTTTGAATCACCTCAGTCCACATATCATTTTAATGTCCTGCACAGTTGACATAGGTACATCCACTTTTTTGGCAACAACTCTGACCGACATGTTCGACATCCTCTTGTATATTTTCTCGACTTGTTTCTCATCTTGCTTGTTGCTTGTTCCCTTTTTCGACTGCTTGGTAGGCTTCCTCTGAACCGGTTTGGTTTGTAGAAACTTGCTGATGGTATTCGACACCGTTTGTTGCGTCACCCCGACCAAATTCGCGATTGTTTTCTGTGAACAATTAGGATTTTATAACCATTTGTTCAAAATAACATTTCGCCGCTCCAGTTATCGAGACACAAATTTCATATCTTCAATTTAAAGGTTAACAATATGAACGTCGACGCGAAGGTCAAAGTATCCACTGACGCTAAATCATACACTGAAAGAAATTCTTACGTTGACTTAGACCACTGACGCTACAAAGCTATCACTCAAAAAAATCGTCACGTTACATCCACGTGAAACGCACGTAATTTTCGTCCACTGCCAAAACCTGTAATAAACACGTGGAATTCACGTAAGAGCTACGTGATTTCCACGTAAATTCACATTCTACGTGAAAATCACATAAATGTTACGTTTTTTCACGTACAATTCACTGGCACGTAATGTTTACCTGATTTTACTGAAGAAAATTTGGTTACGTGTTCAGGTGGAAGTTACGTGAAATTTCACGTGAGAACAACGTGTCGATTTTTTTGAGTGTACTTAAAATATTTCCGGACACGATTTAAATGCTTGATGTCTGCTTAATGATGTATGATGTACACTGAAAATTTTGTTTCGTAAATTAGCTTTCACTCGTTTCGTAAACATGTATTTTGTACATAGAACAAATGTCTCGAAAAAATTATAAAACATCCATATTGCTTGTCATCTAGTGAAATGCTATCATTACAATTTATTGTATAATGCACGACATGAATTTCATGAAGACCAGCCAATCGCTGCCGCTCTTCAATTTTACTCATACATGTTGATGTTGCTGATGGAGTGGGCTGGAATCATTGCTTTATCCCAAAATAAAAATTAAAGCGCTTTCGAGAGTTATAAGTTCATGCTCATGAATCAAGTAATTTCTCATGAGTCATTATTCAATTCAATAATAGCTTTTCCCAAAAATCCATGTCAGAAACATTAAAAAAGGCTGAAAAAACCACGAGGCGTTGCATGATTTCACTTATTTTTTCAATAACTTTTTCAGTCGATGTAGAAAATCTGTCAGTCATTTATGCGACCACCAGAGAGACGATTTTTTTTTATTGGTAACAAAACATTCGTTGCTCTTTGTATTGTTTTCGTAGAATGAGACAATGCTCTTTCTGAAAACTTATCGAAAAGTTGTAAATATTCGCTCAGTGTGTAAACAAATTGTTTACAGTTTACACGCCTGAAAAATCGAAAGAGAAGTGATGATTCGAATAAGCTTATAGCTCACTTTCAGATTAGTTCTGCACAAATGGTTTTCCGAAAAGTTGTCTTGCCAAAAAAACTTGAAGTGCACTAAATCTGCAGTGTTCAAGATTGTTAAGAAGTTTGGAGAAACATGTTATCTTGAACATTTACCGAAATCTGGACGCAAAAAGGAGGTATCGGAACAGAAAAGGAGCTGGCAGCGGTACATAAACGGTGTTCCGTTTGTGAAATTGCCAAAAAAGTGGAAATAATTGGATATATAAGCGTAACAATATCAGATCCTACATGAAACAGAAATTACCTAAAAGGACAAATTCACAGAAAGCTTCTTCGAAAAAAAGACCACAGAATTTGTGTGACGTTCTCCTCCAAAAGCCGAACCGGTGCACTTTGATGAACGACGAGACGTACGTCAAATGGGATAACAGTACACTTCCGGGGCCGCAATTTTTCAACGCTGCGCAGAAGATAGATGTGCCTGGTGATATGGGATACATCCTAACCGAAAAAAATGGGAGAAAGGTCTTGGTGTGGCAAGCTATTTGCTGCTGCGGCCTGAAGAGTTCTTGATATTTCACAATCAGCACAATGAACGGTGAAATTTACAGAAAAGAATGCATGAAAACCGGCTTCTACCCATCTACTGTATGTATACAAATCCTCCATTGTTTTGGCCGGATATGACATCCGCTTACTACGATTCTGCTACGTTTCAGATGCTCAAGAAGGAAAAAGTCGATTATGTCGACAAATGCCGAAACTGCCTGAACTGCGTCCTATCGAAAGATACTGAGAAATAATTAAGCGGCATCTTAAGAAAGCTCTGTTGACTGCTTTAAGAAAATTTGGTCTGCAGCTTAACGAAAATGTACGGAGAAAGTTTTGTCTTCAGAAATAAGAATTAAATACAAAACTGACGTGAGTTTGGTCGTACGTTTTTCATTCATATAAAGTAATATTATCAATTAGTTCGAAAATAAATATTTTCCTTTGAGAAACAGGTGTCCATTTTCTTCAATGAACAGACCTTAATTGAGCTTGTAATGCCTGTTATGCTGCTCCCTGCTAAAAGAGCAATCTATCCACCCAAAACTACGATTGGAGAACTTGGTGATTCTATTGTGTGGTAATAATACATTTATTTATAAATCTATGATTTTTTTCCGGCTGTGTTATTTTTTCCCTACTTAATATATTATTTCTATTATTCACCATAATTCCCATACCGAACCCATTGTAGAGTATGTAATCAAAGAATCTTTCAGTGTGTATATGAAAACTTCTCGATATCTCCCCCTCGTCGGGTGTCCCTCGTTCGATCCTGACAGTATCGAAAGGCGTCAAAGTTGACAGTTCGCTCTCTTTCTAACTCATCGCCACTTTTCGACAGGGTTGCATCTAGAAATACGAACATTAGTAGCAGGAAGAAAGAAGGAAGAAAAAAAAGAGTATAGAAGTGCGAGAGCGAGTGTCCATTATTCTTTTCGATAAATCTCCTTCAGTTTTTGTTTTCCATTATTTTGTCGCAAAATAATCAGATTAAATTCGGTCCAGCATGTGTGGAACTGTGTAGATTCGGTGCGGGATACGTGTGAGAATGGTGTGAACTAGCTATACCGGCATTTTCCGTTTCGCTATCGGTGCAAAACGCAGGCAATAAATCGGCGAGAGCAGCCCTACGCGAAAAGACGGACGGACCACGACCGACGGACGACGACAGGATTCTACACACTTGCGACAAGAGGGAGAGAAATGTGGAAGAACCAAGCCCACTTGTGCTTTCTAGTTGTTTGTATTTACACCCTGAGCCACCGAATAACCGAAACAACTGCAACCGGCAATGCAGGTACGTTATCAGTAATCAAATTCTAACGGAGTTGATTGGTTTCTGTACTGGATTCATAGTCGAATCTGGGTTACGGCCCGCTATCGGAATCCCATTTTTCATTCATTCTGTGCTGCTCCACCTCTACTCGATACTCCTCCCGCAACATCAACACTGGATCGCTCTCTTTCTCTCTATCTTGCATCATTCAACAAATCACTTATTCGCTCATTCTCACTAGCCTATATGAATGATATATACACATTCGCATCTAAACTCTTGTTGTATATGCACAGGAGACGTCGTCGGCAGGCGGCAACAAATCCAGACGGGGAGACTTCTCGTATAATAGCCCCATAAAAGTTATTTGTATGCGGTTGGCTAGTGTAGCTTCAATAACAGGGAAGCCTTCTTTCAATGTCCCATGAACCCTTTCAACTAAGATATCGCCTTTGAATGAGCAAAGCCCCATTCAAAGGATTGCCAATTTGCATGTATGACTAGCGCCACTACATCATTTCCACCAACACATTCTGAAGCTAATGTGTCACAACAAGCCATTACTCCTTAGTGATAATTTAGTGGAGCTACCCCCATCATCATCGGCCCCCTTTTTAGTATCTGATAATAATTAATCATCGCATCAAGCTCGCTATAAATAAGCATTCATCATCAACTTTCTTCCTTTTCAGCTGAACCACGATACTTTTTGGCTGGCAAAAATGGAACTCTGTCCTGCAAGTTTACGGGATCGGAGAACCCGATGTGGCAGAAGGATGGGAAGAATTTTACCGAGAGCAGGTGAGTCATCGGGAAACTACAGACACCGTAGAAGTGGGCGGTTTGGAAACGGCAGAATGGAATATCAAAGGGGGTATGATATGTAGTTGAAAATTGAAAATGTTGATCACTGGACAAATTCCTTTATGTCCTACGTTTGCTGTATTCGCTCAAACGAAGCGATGGAATAACAACACAAAGACGATTTCGATTCCGGAATGTCCTCTTCCGTGCGCTCAGCTTTTAGATGGTCTAAATGTTCTTTTTAATTGAGAACTTTCGATGCCTGTTAAATTTTTGTAGTAATAAAATTGTGGGGCAAGTATAGTCATACTCGGTGGCCAGTATATCGAGAAATTTTCCTATACGAAACATTTCTAGGCTAGACCGGGAACCGAACCGAGCCTCCACCAGGAATGACTTTGTACCTGAACCATTACTGACTCATGAGAACCCATATATTTCTTTTGAACTACTTAACTAAAATGCCCTTGCACTTCCATTGGCATAGAGTTTTGAAGACGGTTTTTGGAAATATATGAGCGTGACTGACTACCCAAGGGACCGAAAATTTCTCGACTCCCTGGGTTTGCCACTCAATCACACTAATACCATAATGGTACCCGGCATCGGAAGCTCTCAATTAATAACTGTGGAAGTGCATTTAGAACACTAAGTTGAGAGCAAGCAATAAGCGAATTGTGAAAGCAATAAGCTTGAAATGCTCAAAGAAGAAGAAGAAGAACTTTGGATAGATAAATCACAGAGATGTTTGCACATTTGTTATTTAGAGTGTATTCAAATGTCCATACTGCTGGCAGGTTTGTTTTGAATTTTAATTCCTTAGAGATTCGTGATAATCACGGACGCGAAAAGGGAGCTCGTGATAGATCTGTTTTTGAAACATTTTATACCGTGTACTGTTTTAAATAAATTGAAACCACTCGGAACTAAAGAAAGATTCATCTTTCGCACAATCAAACGATTCAAAGAAACCGGTTTTTGGAAAATACTTCCCAGATCTGGCCGTAAACGCATTGTCATGTGTCCGGAAGTCATCAAACAAGTTAGAGAGCAAATTCGGTAGTATCCTAGTAAGTCTAGCCGAAAGATGGACAAAGGACTGCACAGAAATAAGCTTGAAATACTAATAAACAAGAAGAAGAAGCAGTTGGCCAAGCGACGTTCTGTAGTCTTTCTTAAAATATTTATTTCTATGTGTCCTGGGGGCTACGGTACATTGTTTCTTCCCGGGTTAAGTAATTTATGACTCGTATTGAGTAATCGTTATCCATCATATAATGACATTTCCGGTTTACAGTTTATTGCTTGTTTTAATAACAGCATCCGAATTGCGTCAAGATGCGTTAAGGCTAAATCCGACATGAAAGAAATTGACATGGAATTCCTGACCTCCTCAGAATGCAAAATTCAAATCAATGCTAGTCCTACTAAGATCTCTGGACCACATGGACACAACTGTTTGTATGAAGGTAGGCGTATTTGGGGGCTTGATCTTCAAATTCACGAAGCAGGTTTACAGGGTGCGTCGGGAAAAACTGCGAAAATTTATGGTATTTCTTTGAAATCTCATTTTCAACCACTTTAAACAATAATATCAACATTTACGAGTTCAGTCGTCTTTGTTACTCGATGTGTCGTCCATTTGTATCAATGACATCCTCCAGACGACGCCAGAAGCTAGAACACGCCTTTCGATCGTAGTACTCTGACATCGACTTATCACTTCACGATTTTTGAGACCAAAAACCACAAACAGAACAAAATAAATAACGCTAAAATTGCTAACCAATGGATGGTCCAGTGGAGCAAACAATTCTTGAAAATTTTACGCCTGAAGTCCTAATAGTATTTGAGGGTTGTGCTCAAAAAACTTCGAAGTGATAGGGACTTGATCCCGTATGCCCTTAAGAAGACGCAGGTAACCCACACAGCCTTCATTAGATGTCAAAGGAAAAGAGAAAAGGATAATTGTAGAGAATAGTTAAACAGAATGCCCTGTTTGGTGTACAGAACAAACATTTATTTGAAAATGTTCTTTGGGAGCATCTAGTCTAAGAAGGTTAAGTGATGCTCCATTTCTCTTCAAACGGTTGATATATAAGCATTAAGTATAGTTTTTGCCCCATATGGCTTATGGTTAGAGCGTCATTACTCGCTTTTTGAAAAAAAGGTAAAAAAAAACCTTATCAGAGGATTTACCAATTGCATCACTTTACAAAAACCTGACACCACAGGTGGCTTCAAATCCAGCATGCACGGCAGCAGTAAGCAGCGGTGCGATCACACAGTCATATAAAAATTACTACTAGAAAACCAGGTTTTATCTACAGAAAGAGATTTTGGAGCCTCCATTAAGAAGAAAAAAACTAGTAATGGCATTAACTCGATAAATTCTTCACCACCAAGAAAGTGAAATCAGCTCCATAAAAGTGGGGAAAGAACAAACCTCGCATCCACATAATCTGTTCATAATAATATAATTAAGTAAAAAGGGAAGGAGCTCTTCCAAATTTCAAAGACGTCCGCGTTCCGCATCGTATTCACAGTCAGTCCGTCAGATTCTTAAATCAGTTAAGGTTTTTTATTAAAACAAACTTCCACGGGTAGTACAATCAAGTTGAACAGAGCGGTGTGTATCAATCACTCCAGTAAGGCTTCCAGTTCCGGACACACCAAGGTCACACGCATTCATCTGTCAGACCTAGTTCTCTAACAATGGACGAGTCCTGGTAACGCAAAAGTGAGTTTAAACTTCGTAGATGGCGCTCTAGAAAAATGTAGAAGTTTTCGAGCTTTTTAAGCAATGTATTTGTTGATAAAAAAAAAAGAAAAGAGAATAGTAGATAATGACGATATTGACCAATTACATACAGTTTAAAAAAATAGCCAGATATATCTAGAACTATATTTATTATCAATTCCAGATACTACGATGTTTAACCTCACTTTAGCTTTACTTTGATTTCTCAAATGCGTGACTGAATATGTTTCCGATAGGTTGTGGAGGAGTTTTTCGGACCGGGGAAGGTTCTTAAGTAGTAAGCGACCCCTCCCTTTACCGAAAAGGAGGGGCCCATACAAATGAAACATGAGAATTAATCTAGCAAAAAAAAACAAATTTAGATGCAAGACATGTTTTTATGGTGGTTTGATACCCCTCCCCTCTCTGGAAAGGGAGGCTCCCATACAAATGAAAAGAAGTTTCTGCATAACTCGAGAACTAATCAAGTAAATGAAACCAAATTTGCAAGTGAGGGTTTTCGAAGGCAAGAGATAGTTTTGTGGTGGTTCGAGACCCCTCCCATCTCAAGAAGGGGGGCTCTCATACAAATGAAACTGAAATTTCTGCATAACTCGAGAACTTATAAAGCAAATGGTACCAAATTTGGCATGTAGGGATTTTGAAAGCAATAAATGTTTCTACGGTACACACTACCAAAATCTTGTGTAAATTTCTGTCCCTGATACCGACACATGCAAGCGTCCTTTAGCGCATAAGAATGTTAAAAGAAATGAGAAAATAAATTCAATCGAACACATCTTTTGTCGAATTGCGTATGTTTCAGTTTCAGGAGACAGTAATTTTACACGAAATCTTTCTTTACGTTCCCTGACTTTACGTTCCCGGTCTATTTACAAACATGGATTAGGTCTCGTGTAAAATTCATAATTTCTAAGTGTGTAGTTCTGATACCCCTCCTCTCTGTTAGGTGCTGGGGAGGAGGGGGGGGGTCTCCATACAACTGAAATACAAGTTTCTGCAAAACTCGAGAACTAATCAAATTTGGCAAGTAGAGGTTTTTGAACGCAAGAAATGTTTCTCATTTTCATCCATATGTTAATGGAATATGATGGTTTGAGACCCCTCCGCCCTCTGTAAGAAGGGGGCTCCCATACAAATGAAACACGAATTTCTGCATAACTCGATAACTAATCAAGCATATGGAACCAAATTGGGCATGTGGAGGATTTTGGAGGAGAGAAATGTTTGTATGGTAGTTTGAGACCCCTCCGCCTTTTGGAAGGAAGGAGGGGTTTCCATACAAATGTAATACAAATTTCTACATAACGTTTTTGAAGGCAAGTAATGTTTCTAAAGTGACTCGCGACCCCTCCCATTTCTGAAAGGAGGGTTTTCATACAAATGGAACACAAATTTCTGAATAACTCGAGAACTTATCACGTTACTGGAACCAAATTTGGCATGTGGATGTTTTTAAAGGCAAGAAATGTTTCTATTGTGGTTGTGACTTGAAACCCCTTCTTTGTGAAAATGAGGCTCCCATACATTTCTGCATAACTTGAGAACTAATCAAGCATATGAAACCAAGTTTGGCCCTTATTGTTATGATTTTTATGCTGATTTTTGTTAGTGCCAAGTTTGGCAGGTGGAGGTTTTTGAAGAAGAGAAACATTTCTATGGTGGTTTGAGCTACCTCCGCCTTCTGGAAGGGGAGAATTCCATATAAATGAAACACATTTAGGATAACTCGAGAGCCAATGAAACAAATGAAACCAAATTTGGCATGTTGTGGTTTTTAGAGGCAAAAATGTTTCTATTGCAGTTCAAGACCCCACCCTCTTTTGAAGGGGCGAGGGGAGCTCCCATACAAATTAAATAGGAATTTCTGCATAACTCAAGAACTAATCCAGCAAATATAAATACATTTTTATTACAAAATTCTACCTATATAAAAAAATGAATGTCTGTCTGTCTGTCTGACCCTTATAGACTCGGTATGATCTGAACCGAACACCATGAAAATGTGTATACAGGGGTTTTTGGGCTGGGGAAGCTTCTTATGATTGTTTGAAACCCCTTTTCTCTAAGAAAAGGGGCCCTTATACAAATGAGACACAGATTTCTGCATAACTCGAGATCTTATCAAGCAAGTAGAACCAAATTTGGCATGTGGGAGGTTTCGAGAGGCAATAATGGTATGGTGGTTTGAGAAACCTCCCCCTCTGGAAAGCACGGCTCTCATACAAATGAAACACAAATTTCTACAAAAAAAAAAAAATATCCAGTTTACTATAACACAAAACATGTATTTCTCGGATAAGATGCATGTTCTGATAGAAATTAGAACCCCTGCTCAGTCAAGAAAAAACTCATTCCAAAAAGCAGCCATAAACGCCATAAATTTTTATTGTTTTAGTTGCAAGCGTAGCAGCGCTCGCACCGGGTTCAGGTAGTCTATATATCAACTTGAATTTCTGTCTGTCTGTCTGTCTGACCAGAACCGATCAACGTAAAAATTTGTGTGCAGGGGTTTTTGGGGCTGATAAAGGTTCTTATGATTGTTTGATACCCCTTCCCTTCTTTGGAAGAGGCAGCTTTCATACAAATGAAACACACATTTCTGCGTAACTCGAGAACAAATGAAGCAAATGGAACAAAATATGGCATGTGGGGGGTTTTGAAGGCATTGATTTTATCCTGATTTGAGACTCCTCGCCCCTCCGGAAAGGGGGGCTCTCATACAAATAAAACACAAATTTCAACCAAACATGAGAACTATCCAGGTAACTAAAACACACAATGTGTATTTCACGAATAAGAAGCACATTCTGAAAGAAGTTTGAACCCCTTCTTAGTCAAGAAAAAAAATCGCATGCTGAAAAACAACCATAAACGTGCCAGTTCTATTAAATATTCATTCATTTAGTTGCAAGCAAAGCAGCGCTTGTTCCGGGTTCAGTTAGTACAATATAAATACAATTTTAAATAGAAAATGAGTAGAAAGATTCTGTAATTTCCATTTAATTCAAACTTCCTTTATTGCTTATCTTGCCAGATAGCGTTCCGTAAAGAACCCTATTTATGCGTAGCGCCTAATTATGCGCATTTTGCCACAATTTTGCAGTTTATTGCAAGATTGTCAAACTTTATATTTTATCCCATACTCAAAAGTACAACAGCTATTTACGTGTAGAGCTAAATTCAAAGAATATTCAACTAAACATTAGTTAATAATGTTTTAAAATGCGCAAAATTAGGACATTAGGTGTGCAGAAAATGGGTACTTCACGGTATTTCGTCTACAATTTGCAGACTTCTTCAGTGTCGTGTACTACTACTCGACTGAAAGAAAACCTTTGCCACCTGCCGTAATGTTTGCATTAAAAAAATGGACTTTTTTCGGTGATAAAAAAAAGCTAAGACAGATTATTGCTTTCGATAAATTTCCCATGGAAGGTAATTATTTAGGCTTACTTGCGAAAAAATTCTACGCCCTTGCGATCGGCCTTCCGGCTGTTAACCGGAACATTCGCCAAGACGGACGAAAACATACGTGTAGGCATGTTTTTGAGTTCTTTCTTCGTTATATTTATCAATTCTGCCTCAGTTTTCGCGACAAAATGTTGGAGTAGATCTTACGCCAGGTTGCCCAAAATTCTCGATGGGACGCAGCCAGGGCGTTGGGCGGGTTCGCCGACTTAGGTACCACATCGATATTCAGCTCCATCTCCTCTAACGATTGCTTCGAGTAGTGGGCCGCCGCCAGATCTCTTCGTCCTCATGGTATTTCTTGATGAACGACGCAACTTTCGGCAGGCATTTCGTACTATAAATTTCCCCGGACACGGCCAGTCCTATAGCGAAAGAGCGGCTTTGACATCCCCTTTTCGCTGATTGTCAGCCATAGCAGCACCTTCTTGGGGAGCTTGGTGTGTGAAATGAACTTCACCTCGGAGCTCACTTCCTTCGTGGGGGAAGTAAAATACGAAGTGCCCTGCCAGTCGTGATTCACCGGGAAAATCGAGATGACCATCTTATTCAGCCGCTGCCACTGCATCATTGCCTGCAGCTCCGAAACCAGTGGACGCGACTTCCGCTTCCTGACATGTATGTTCATGTTCGCCAGGTACTTCTTCACTATTTGGCCGGTTGAATCGGCCTAGCGCACGCAGCGATGTAGCCACTTTTCCCTCGGTCTTCCTCTTCAGCATCCTTTGGAGCTTCTTGTCGCTCAGGGTCGTCGGCCGTCCGGAACCGGGCTGTCTTTCGATCCTCTGATTGTTGTCTAATAGTGCCAAGATGTTGTAGATGTATTGACGGGCGTATCCGACGTCCACAAAGTGCCGCACGATGTCCTTTTTCGACGCGGCGGGTGCCGTTCTTTGAACGCGCACACTTCTGACCGGGGTTGCTTCACTGTTTTTGCCATCACGGTTAGAGTTCGACTGATAGTGCTGTTAATTATTGTCTGCTTACTCATGGGTTTCTATGATTGGTGCTGCAAGGGTAGTTTTATCAGTGCGGGTGAAGGTAAACCCATGAAAAATCGGCGATTTTTGTACATTTTTTTTAATGCAAACGATGTATATTATTTTGCAAATACAAAAACCTGTACCTAGAGCTAACATTTTTTGCCTAACATATAGTGAGTCAAAAACAAATATATGCAATATCTACCTCGTCTTTTCCATTACCTAACCTAATTATTCTATAGCAGCGGGTTGCTCCTAATCCTGCTACAGAATAATTAGGTTAGGTATAGGGAAACCATGATAACAACTCGGAAGCCTCAAAGTAAACGCCGGAGTGAAATTGACAGCCGTCAGCTCCATGGAAAGACTGTTAGATCCATCAGACGCAACCTATGTGTGTCGAATCGCGATTTGAGTAAAAAGTATGATGACTCGGCATACCGCACCAGTAGGGAAATCAATAGATAAGTCAGGCAGAATACCGTGGCTAGAACCCGTGCACAAAATCTGCATGACAATCTGCAAACCAAGTCCGGTGGATGCTTACTTATGGATAAAGAATCTCTATGCAAAGGCCGACTTCCAGGACCAAAATTATACAATGCGAAGGCTCGAAGAGCCGTCCGTGTCAGGTTCAATTAAAAGTAGGTAAAATTATCATTAAATTCAAAGTAACCATTAGTTTTATTGTTACTTCATTGGTTCTACAACTGAGTCATAGCTAAAATCTTCCCAATAGACCCAATATTACTCATTACTCGGAACCTATCGAAAAACTCTAACTTCTGTACTACGGAATAACACTTTTGCCGGGATGAACAAAACAAATCATCGCCTACAGACGTTGCTACGAACGATGCACCGGTAGAAGCGTCTTCACAATGTGAGTGACTTGCGGTTATGTTTCGCATGGGCGAAAAATGCAATCGCAAGTCAGTGACACTCGAATTACTATGGGAAACTTGTTTTCTCATTTTCACTTTTTTACTGATATGGCTGACTTCTGATTCTGCCGTGAATTTCTGTCTGGGAAGAACTGTGATAGTAGAAAAAAAAAACAAAACTTATTTGATGAATCACTTCCCAAGTTTGTGGGGTAGAGCACCAAAATAAGAAATGGAAAATAACACTTTATCACAATCCACTTGAAAAATGTTCACAGACACGCAATTATGGTAGAATTCGATTATATTCACAACTTCTCACACAGGAAAAACTGTGGATTTTGTTGTTGTTGACTTCACTTCTAAAGTACGGCCTGCTTATATGTTATTTTAGGAAGATCAATATACAGTTTTGCTTTTTTCTCGTGTTTTATATGCACCACACCAATATGTGGTCGAATAAGTTTGAACACTTACATCGTACCTTAGATCTTCTAAGGTAACTTCCAAAACTACCGGATTCTGGACATTAGACCATCTCGCTCATTATCAGTTGCATAACCTCAACTCACAAACTGAACTTAACAGTATCCTCATATTAATTCTCCACCTCTCTTTTTCCCCCCAGCGCCAAGGTCTCCATCATGATTGTCGACACCGAGGAAGACGTGGAAAAACTTTTAGGCGGCTCGGATGGAGGCACGCAGGACGAAACCACCGAAACGACGGAGGTGGCTGTCAACACGGCCATCTCAACCATAACCATACACAACTTCTCGAAATCCGACACGGGCAACTACACGTGTCACGGTGCAGACAGCAAAGTGCTCGCCCGATACTCGGCGCGAGAAGTGATTCTACCAAAGATTACCGCCTCGAGCCCGGAGCGAACCAAATTCAAGCAACAGAACAAGGCCGAACTCTACTGCGTGATACAGATGTACCCATTAGAGTACTTTAACAACTCAATACAATGGTTCAAGGAAGACGATACCACCGAGAATAACTTTATGAAGCACACGAACGTACGCGTACTCAATGGGACGCATGTCAACGTTACCTTGACAATTAAGGACGTAAGCAAAACACACAATGGAACATACTCATGCAATGTTGGACCTTCGGCCATGTTGGACGAAAGCTCAGCTACCGATAAGAAAGCAATGGCTTTACTCGTGCTCGATAAACCACAGGTCTCGATAGACTACGTAAAGGCGGTGGGTGCAAACAAAATTTATCTGAATTGGACTGTAAACGATGGAAATGATGCCATTAAGCATTATATGGCACAGTTTATGAAGAAGGATGATTCTACGTTTACATATTATGAAAATCGAATCGATGGTTCTAATACCTCATTCGTACTGCAAAATTTTAAGCCTTCTACAGATTACGTTATCAAACTGACATCAGTAAACGGACAAGGAAGTGGTCCTGCTTCACCATCTGTCAAAGTTCGAACCCTGGAAAGTGATCCCAATTTTACTCCAATAGTTGAAGTAAAGGGCAATACACACTCAACGATCACGATTGGATGGGCCCCGCCACCAGTTGATCTTCTTGAATACATCCAATACTACGATCTGACAGTTTCGCAAGCTGGTCAGAATTCTCCTAAATGGGAAACATACTATGTGCAGAATAGCCGCAACCTTCCGTACATGTTTGACAATCTAGAAACAGCCACAGAGTACAGTTTCCGTGTACGAGCATGCAGTGAGTTGGCCAAAACTTGCGGTAACTGGTCCGAGGAAGTAAATGGAACCACCAGCGATGGTGTTTCGTCAGAACCAATTAACCTCAACATCACCTGTTTACATTATAACATCTCACGTCGCAACACGGTTCGAATTCACTGGGATCCACCGAAAAAACCTAACGGAAAGGTTATATCATACCAGGTCATTTTGGAGGGCTTATCATTGTATCGTAGCGAACACGGTATACTGAAGAACGAGACATGGGGTCCAAAAATCAGAAACGTCCAAGCCCAATACACAAAAGCCGAATACGACGGAATACCGCCCAACACTAATTACACCGTACGCGTAGCTGCCCTCACCCGTACGAAGCGTCCGGGAGTGGTGGCAAGTACTACATGCACGATGCCAGCAACCACTCCGGACAACATTGGACGACTGATGTGGGGAAAACTTCGCACCGAAGATAATCAGTGGATCTTTAAGCTGATTCTACCGCGCATCTCCGAACGGAGTGGGCCAATTTGTTGCTACAAGGTCTACATGACCCGGTTAGGTCAGAGAAATCATTCTCTTCCAGAGCCAGAGAATATCCCGGTGACAAACTACGCCGACGTTCACTCGATCAACAATACCCGAGGCGGAACCTATCTAGCGGAAGTGTTTACCACTTTGAACTATAGTTCGGAGGTATTCCTCGGCGATGGTCGAAACAACGAATACCACAATCCGGAGATGTGCCCACAGTGCTTGCACAAACGAACACCTCCTCCAGTGGAGAAACCTAGTGGTGAGAATCCATTCGAGTTTACGAAGGAATATGAATGTGTAATGTTGTTTCAATTTCAGCCATTAACAAAGACGACGAGGTTCAGAATACCTCGGCGCTCACAACTGCTAACCCTACAATACGTACCGGCAACGAAGCTGTACCGGTTGAGGATCAACTGAAAGTATCTAGTCACGACAAACGAGAAACTAATGGCTTCTACGAGCATACTGCACCGCAGTTGGAAACCGCCTACGATGGCGTGTTGGATCCATCTAGCAACTATACCGGCTTCGTTGAGGTTGTCGGTAAGCCCTTTTATTTGGTAACTTTTCGTCACACGGACCAATATTTATACAATCCACCTTTAACCACTTCAGTGAGAACAAACGGCGAACATGGGCCGCGGTACATCTCAACCTTCAGCGAGTACTTCCAAGAAATGAACGCGGGAGCCCCGGCAGCCAGTGACCAGAACGGGAAGGATCTCTCGTTCATCCTCAACATAGTTATACAGATTTTATGTGGACTAATACTGATAGTTTTAATAGTCCTCTTGACTCTTTGCCTATTGCACAAACATTTCAGCAAAAATATCGCCCAGGAAGGCGAAGCCATCAGTTTGGGAGACTCGCTAAGGTAAGCGACTGTTCGGTAAACATCAGCATAGAGCATTAATCGATAATTGTTTGTTTATAGACGCGCTCTCTGCCACGGCCGCAACGGCAATCCCCACCATAGACACTTGGTGGGAACGAACAGTGCCAAACCACCCGTGCTTTCTCCAATATCGACGGAAGATTTTGTCAAAGCTTACCACGAGAAGCATAAGGATTCCGATTACGGATTTCAGCACGAATTTGAACTTCTACCGGACAAGTTTATCGATAGGACAACCAAGTATTCCGACTTGAAGGAGAATATTCACAAGAATCGTTATCCGGATATTAAATGCTACGATCAGACACGGGTCAAGCTATCTACACAGAATGGACTGTGCGGATCGGATTACATCAATGCAAACTTTGTCATTGGATATAAGGAACGGAAAAAGTTTATCTGTGCTCAGGGCCCGATGGACAGCACGATCAACGACTTTTGGCGGATGATTTGGGAGCAGCATTTGGAGATTATTGTCATGCTGACCAATTTGGAGGAATACAATAAGACCAAATGCGCCAAATACTGGCCGGAAAATATCAACGATTCAACTCAATATGGAGATATACTCATCACATTCGCTTCGGATAGCTACTATGCCGATTACATAGTCAGAAATCTGAAGGTACAAAGGCGGAAAACGTCCTGAGAATTCACGGAATCAATAACATTTTTTTTTTTGCAGGTCACCAAACGTAGTGTCAATTCATCCGGCGAAAATGTCGAAGATACCCGTTACATTTCCCAGTACCATTATCTCACCTGGAAAGATTTCATGGCTCCCGAGCACCCACAGGGTATCACCAAGTTCATCAAACGCATCAACTCCGAATACTCATTGCAACGTGGGCCCATCCTAGTGCACTGTAGTGCCGGCGTTGGCAGAACTGGAACATTTGTAGCATTAGACTCACTCAGTCAGCAGTTAAACGAGGAGGGCCAGGTGTCCATCTTCAACACAATTTGTGATATGCGATATCAAAGAAATTTCCTCGTACAGTCATTGGTAAGCCTCTCACATTATCGCGGAAGAAATTGCTGTATTCAATGCCTCACTTTCAGAAACAATATATTTTCTTGTATCGAGCCCTCACCGAACTAGCGTACTTTGGCGACACTGAAATTGACCAAAAATCGCTTGCCTCCACTGTAGAAAGTCTCAAACAACCGTCGTCTGAGAATCCCGAAATCTGCAAGCTGGAAGAGCAATTTCAGGTATTTAGCAAATCAAATCTCACTTATACCGTAAACCGTAAGAAATCAATTTTCAGCGAATAAAATCCTTCCAAGAGGACACTCGCAAGACGACCGCCATTGGCGGTAGCGAGGACAACAAGGCGAAGAATCGCTCAGAGTCTTGTGTTCCGTACGACAAGAATCGGGTGATCTTAGCACCTATCCCTGGTCATGACAATTGCACCTATATTAATGCATCCTTCATTGACGGGTACGACGATGAGAATAACTTCGTCATCACGCAGGACCCAATGGAGAATACCATTTTCGACTTCTGGCGAATGATCTTCGAGCAGAGGATAAAGACGATCGTCATGTTCTCCGAGGTAAGTTGTAATTGTTTACCCCATTTGAAACATGTGATGAGAAGAAATTTCCCTTCCGTAGATCGGCGATGGTCCGAACAAATGTCCTCGTTACTGGGCCGATGAGGAGATGCAGTACGAAAACCTGCTCGTAACATACATCCAAAGCGAAAGCGGTCCTTACTACACCAAGCGGGAGTTTACGGTAACCAACTGTAAAACAAAGGACACCATCCAGGTGACTCAGTTCCAATACAACGGTTGGCCTACGGTGGAAGGAGAAGTTCCGGAAGTTACTCGGGGCATGATCGAGATAGTCAACCAAGCACAGAAGCATAGTACCCAACAGGAGGATATTTTCACCATTGCTGTTCACTGCAGGTATGGTTCGGACGAAGATAATTCGAGGTCGCCGACATTTACGCCGATTTAATCTTCTTTCCAGCTCGGGGACGGACAAGAGTTCCCTCTTCGTTGCCATGTGCATACTTGTGATGCAACTCAAAACTGAGAAACGAATCGACATCTGTTCGGTAGTCAGAAAGCTTCGAGCACAACGTAGTTTAATGATAGAAACATATGTGAGTATATCTTCTTCTTCAATGATCCAGATCGCTAAACAAGAAACCCATCATCAAATCATTGATCATCGCATTCCGCTTTCTTCCACAGGCACAATACGAATTTCTGCATAGAGCTATTGTAAATTTTGCTGATTTATACAAAATCTCGCTAGGCATAGCTTCCGACTGTTGATAAGCTGATTTATCTAGTGATAGCAAAATACTAAGGTAACGCAAAGTGCATACTGAGAAGAAAAAAGTATGGAGAATCTGAGAATGAAAAACAAATCTTATATTAAGCTAATGTACTACGCGCCGCGAAGTAGACAAGTCTCAAAACCACTTCCGCACACAGATAATTTTGCTTACAATTGCAGTGGCAAACCAAGCAGAACTGCAGGCGCAACTTCCTGGCGAAACTGCTGCTTCAATTATGCTATCAAATTGTATGTAATTTTAGCCGCTTTTTGTTTTAACCAGTTTACATGCATGATTTATGTAAACATTATATTCAATCAAACAACAAAAGAAACGAACGACGAATCAAATGTCTAAGCCAGACAATGAGATTAATGGAAACGCATTTAACGCAAGAGATTTGTTTTTATCTTTATTACATAGTTCAGCACAGTAATCACTCATTCAGGTGGAAAATCGATGAACAACCTCCAGAAAATCTTCCTTTTTTAAAAGCCATCTTTAGTTACTAAACAAACAAAAAAGTCATTTCCTAATTATATAAAGGACACACTACATTATAAATAGTCATCAAATAACTAATAAAACTCAGAACTAGAGAGGAAAAGCAGGTACCTTTTATACTTATCCCAGAGCGGAATGATGGAAGGAGAATAGTTAGAAATCCAGAGCAAACGAGTTGTGGAAAGAAGCAAACAATGCCCAAGTAGGAAAATAAAAGACAAAACTATAGAAGGAAAACAACAAAACAAGAGTGTGTGATCAAAATAAAGAACTGCAGGAAGGATAATAAGGTAAAAACCAACACGAGCGAAAAGAGAACGTTAAGAATTAGTTATTTTTCATGTTGAAAAACAAAGGAAATGCATCAACCAATTCAATCACGAGAAGGTAAACAATGACACTAAAGTAAAGCAGAAAGATGCAAAATATACCTCTATCTGTGTGTAAAAGTCAATAATTATTAAGGTATCTGTACCAGTATGATATTTCTATGAGTAAAACAAAAATAAAGATACAAAACAAAACTGAAGCACGGCTGAACCATGTAAGCGAGAAATGGAGCAAATATGGGAAACCATGGACCGTGTGCTGAACCTACAATTTACTACATTATAATGTTTGTATTTATCGAAAACTATCAACAACAACCACAGCAACAATAAAGGTAAAAAATAAAACTTGTGTACGAATGTGTGTTGACAGGTTGACAAAGCTGCTATCCGAAATCCAATAAGCAACTGCTACACTTTAGCCAAGGCACTCTAAAATGAACAAACTTGCATGCAAGTTGTAGGTTATTCATCGCATATGAAAAGATCGAATTCTAGCAGCGTTTTAGGTTCTTCGTCTGTATGTATCTGGCGTAATCATAATAGGTACTTCAAAGAGTTTAAATCGTGCCACCCAGTTTTGCAAAAATTAAAATCCTCAATCCTTCTATCGTCAATTATCGATGGCACTCGTAAGAGCCGGATACAAAGTTCAGAATTTTCCACTTCATTTACATTCGTTTTGCATCGGATGGTGGGGGCAATAAGAGCGCAAATTAATCCAAGGCCGTTAGTAAAGGGGAGTTTAATGACTGATTCGTTACTTGATCGCCATGGGAAGGCATCAGGATTAGATTGAAGTAGGTTATTGGACGGTATGTTGAATTGACATGACCACTATATTAGAAAATGGCTCAAAACTGATGTTATTATGTGAATGGTAATCCCTCTTTTCCCTCTCCGGCATCCTATCAAGTGTCTTAGGTTATTCCTGTCCAGCAAATTCTGTCATATGTACAACGAAAACTTGAAGTGGCATTATAAATTGAATAGATTCAATTTTGCAGATAAATACATATCATGAATGGATGAATGGAAAAATATACTCATTTCGGATGAAAGGAAGTTTAACTTAACGGTGCGGATGGCTGGCAATATTACTGATAGGAAGATCCGGGTTTGTTGAGCGTTTTCATTTCTGTGAAAGCTTCCATTGGTGTGGATCTTAACGAGGAAGAAGTTAGAGAATTACATTGAAACGTTAAATAGATCGATCTCGACAAGTGTTTATGAAGACGGCAAACAGTTTGACAACATAAACATGCTGAAACTTTGTGTTCTGAAATGCGGGGGCAGATCAAGCAGGATACGTTGGAAGATTTGGTTTTTTACACGAAATCATGGTGTATTGAAGTTGAGATCGAAGTGTGCTTTGCTAGAAGATGGATGCGAATGTTTTTTTCATCCGTCAAATTAACGTTTGCCGTTCCGTTTGTTTGCCAATTTGAAGAACAGACATTATCGCAGTGAGTCCAAAAACAAACTATTCTGGCGCAAACAAAATACATGGGAAATTTGTGAGATAAAACATGTTTCGGTACTATTTAGAACTGAATGTTAAAATTACGGGCGTAAAAGTTCAGCAAAGGTTGAGTCTCAAACTGGAGGCAAAAGTCTGGCTGACTAGAGATTCGGAACAATCGGCCAACCCAGGCGCCTAAGCACGCGACCAATCCACCGTTTCATCTTTCGTAGTGTAGTCGCTGCGGTGGACAGCACTGGGGGAGTAAAGTGATAGGGTTCAAAGTTTATGTCTGAGTAAAATTGCGTAAACGAACTTAAGCACCCCGCGACCCTATTCCAAGCACGGGGTTAACGTTATCCTATCACGACCATTTTTTGCAGTATGGTGCTCCATCCAGTGAAGCACCATTCTGCAAAAATGAGCGTTGTAGGTTAACGTTTACCCCGTGCTTGGAATAGGGTCCCGGGGTGCTTAAGCCGTTCCCTACCCTACATATAAATAAACGTATGCTAAACATATTTCAACTGCAGATGTCTATGAAGGTAGCATAAGTTCTTGGCATCTTCTTAAGTAGACAGCTAAAGAACACTTCCCTCCCATCCCTTGCTGATCATAAGGACCTGTGCAAAGAAATCCATGAATGAAGAGCCTGTCATACACAAGGCAGCTCTTCTGGCGCTTACATCGTCTCTACAATAGCCAACTCAGGATTGTGTATGGTCGGACAAGGCTGCTAAATCATGGTATATTGAAGTTATTCGAAATAATGCTTTGTATTCTCATTGCAAACTTCTATCTTCAACATGAGTTTCAAGTTAATAAAAAAAAAAAAATCTGAATTTCATTCAAAGCTAGGGTGGTTGTATTTTCATATCATTCATTTTTTTACGAAATTTTCTACTTTCGATGTTTCATAAAATTACTAAAACATAATAAACTAAAGCGAGTCGAAAAAAAATCGAAGATTGGACTAACATGCAAAACTGAATTGAGCACATCGGTATGGAAATGCTGCAAAAAAAAAATTGGAAAAAGGGCGGTGCAATTCTTATTTTGCCCAGTGTAGATGGAGCTTGGAATACCGTGACCTGCCCTAATTCCGCGCAGCGCCTAACACCGTGCTTTCAACATAAAATAAGGAGTATTTTGAGATCTTGATTGATTGTTTTACCAATAATTATCGCAAATGTTAGAGAATATAACCAACTTCACCAAGGCATTACTATTTTGAGGTCTAGTGACACGTGTATGAATTAAAAAAAAATGCAATTTTTTTTTGCTCGGGGTTAGCTTCGCTGCAATGGACGTGAAAAAAAGCTTGCTTTGTGTTTTTCAGTGAAAATCGTGTAAAATGAAAGTGAAATAAATTGATTGTGTTGCTGCAGGTATGTATAATCGATTTAACATAAAATTCACAAAATTATTTCAGTTTTCGTGCATTTTTATTATCAAAATTTTAAACACGGATTAAGGAGATCGCCAAATTTATGATTTCTTAATTCCATGTTTGAGTTCCTGTTCCAGAACGGCTCCGAAAAAACGAATTCATTACCCTGTTGATGGATTGCACAATGATTAGATCTATTTATACATTTTTTATGATTCAGTTTTACAAAGCCACGTAAATCATATTTTTGCTTCATAATGTATACCATAAATAATCGAATGACGATCGAAGAAATACAAATTGTTGTGAAATAATTTTTTATAACGAGTTTCAACTTGCAGCGGCACTAAACTCATGGTAACCACATAATAATTAGCATTTACATGCATTCATGAGCGAACACTCGAATACCTTGAGATAACTGTTTAACCAAACTGGATAATACTCAAATTTGGAAATTTCTTTTGGCAAAAAATCATAATGCAATCTAACGAACATCATTTTCGTTTTTATTTTCATTTTCATGCACAGAAGGGGGTCATAGATCCCAGCTTTCCTGGCTGTTGTCTAACATGTATCGAAAGATTTAAGAACGTTATGGACAGTGCTTGCAGGAATACCAAGCTTATTTGCAATTTTTCTTACTGACCGATCCGAATTTTCAAATGCGACGGCACACAATTGCTCTTCTTTCGACGCCATCTTCGATCTAAGAACTTGTAGTATCACCAAAAATTGATTTTACACAATGAACAAACATACGTTCATCAGTCTGCGCGTTGATGAGGTATTTTCAGAGATATACGTATTTGGGGGTGTCCAGATCTTGTCGCGAACAAGCCTTAGATGTAAGCCTTGGAGAACTCCAGATAATACATGAACAGGGTGTGACTTTTTCCCATCAAAACTGACTACCTGTTGCCGAGTTATTAAATACGATTGTACCATTTGAAAATAAAAAACATGCTGCCAATTTGTTAAAACTTTTTCTAGTTGACTAAACAAGTTTCTATTGACGATAGCTTCAAAAAGCTTTGGGATACATTATAGAAATTCCACGGTAATTGCGAATATCATATTTTTTTTTCTGACTTATAAAAAGGTATTAGGTATGATTTTTTTTCCAATTTTTTGGGAACTGGTCTGAATCAAGTGACAAATTTAAGATCCAAAATAAATGCAAAGTTAGTTCAACTGCCAAGTTTTTCACAAATGCTAGAGGGATTTCATCAAGTCCCACGCCTTTCGCAGCATCAAGATTTTTCAAACCAGAAAGAATGTCTTGAACATGTACCTGATTAACTCTAATGTCATTTAAAGATTTAGGAAAGAATGAAAAAATGCTATGCATCGCGATCATCATCTAAAAATGGCGTGTAAATTTCTTGGAAAAACTTAGCAAACAAGTCACAAATCTAACCAGGGTTTCCGGCGTTTTTGTTAGCAAGATGCATTTTTAAGGGAATTTGTTTGATTTTAATTTTGTTCTGACATACTTGAAAAACCATTAAGGACATAATTTGAATACGCTTTCTGCTCTTTCAATTCGGAATTGATTGCTGAATTAAGCTGATCACAAATATGTATTCAGGTAATTTTGTAGATTGATTCTAGAGTTTTATTTTTTGTAATTTTTGTGAGCCTTTTGCGAACAGCCTGCTAATGAACAAATAAAGAATATTCAATAGTCGTATGAAATGTTTTTTTTTTTCAAATATTCATTAACACAAACATTCTCATGAATGTTTGTCAACAAAAAATCTAAATAACAATTTTCACTTCACTTTTTTTAAAAACACTTTAAAAAAAACTAAACACTTTAGTGAAAAACTAGGGAAATTTAAAGTAACACTTCACTTGATCACTTTTTCTCAAACAAAAAGTTGAAACACTAGCAAATGCGAGCAAATTCCGTTAAAATTCCACTACAGAAAGCTTATCTTTTGACAGATAGGCCTATCGGAATTTTTAACGGAATTTGCTCGCGTTTACCAGTTCAAAAAAGTGTTTCAAAATTTATTTATTTATAGAAAAGGTGATCAAGTGAAGTGTTAATTTAAATTTTCCTAGTTTTCCAATTAAATAACAATTTTGCTGATTAAACATGATTAGTTTAGTTAAATCCAAGGCTGGCACTTTTTTTACTTAATTTTAAGAATTCTACCTCTTCAGAGTGCGTCAGTTCTATTGAAAACCCGTACGTTGGAAAGAACACGATGAAGAATGGTTTGAAAATGATGTCTTTAACACCGGCCGAAAGGTCCAGCTTGAGCACTTCTCCAAATCCTTTTCGACCCAAGAGTACACCAATCCTCAATCGTCGGTTTTGATCTGGCAGATGCTAGATTTCGGGCCAGCTCTACGGATAAGCTTAGAGAAGGATCAGCAGCATTGGAAGTGTGACCTGCTTCCACTAAGAAGTAAGTCTCGAACAGGAACAAACCTTTTTCGAATCGATGGCAATATCTTCTCTGGGACGTTTGATTACATTTGGATTTTTAAAATGAATGCGCAAAATTCCGTCCTGAAGCCTTTGCTCATCCGGCAACTTTTTTGCCTAAGAGTAGTATGTATGAAACTGTTGTGTTATTGTTTTTGAAGTTTTTGAAATGACTTTTTCGCATTTTTCAATTAAACTTACAAAAAACTCGCCTTTATTACATCCAACGTCAATGCCTTCACATACATATATTACGAAATTGCCGAAAAGAAAAGAAGGGGACGTCAAATAAGTGATACTATCATTGCGAGAGATCTTTAGTTCTCTCATGCAATAGTTTATCAGAGAGAGTAGTTCAAATAATCACCTTCACAGCCTCTTCATGCAACACAAGTAAGCGACATGAAACAGTGATGACGATCAAAAATCACCGTCTCCATCGCACCATTATGAAGCACGAGATTAGCATAACAAGCATTGACAAGGTACACAAATTTGAGAAGGAAGGGCTCTTAAAAATGCTAAATGTTGATTTATAATTACTTCCTTAAATTGTTATTGTTGATTAAACGTTAAACATTACTCTTTTTAAAAACAATCATAACTTTGAAGAAGATTTGTTGTCTTGGAATGTATTTTGGATAGAGAACAACATCGATCAAAGCACCAATCGTTGGTCTATCCATCAGGCCGAAGAAACTGATCTATCTAGAAACTAAACGTTATCATTTAAACTTAATATTTGGTACGATACTTCAATTCAAGAGCAACAATATGCTATCATAAAGTGCTAAATTTATGAATCTTTACCACTTTTGTTTTTAAAACCAAACCTGCGCCATACGTTATCTCGACATAAGGAAAGAAAGTCAAATTAATTAAAAATCCATCAGTTTGATTAATTGTTAAGATCCGTTTCGCGTCAAGGTGCATGTTATGCTTAGTAGTCCAAGAAACGGATCAGAAACTATATTACTCTGACAGTCGACCATACTATTTTCTCAATCCAAAAACCTACTTTTTGGTGCTTATGCGTTAATTTATTGTGAAAAAAAAAATGCCTGGAATTCAATTTCAAAGTATTATTCCACCGTTCGCTTGTGATAAATACACGAGTAAAATGCACTACACAAAATGGGAGGAGTTATTTAGCACTCGAGCGAAACTGACCGGTTCGTCGCCATTGGTCAGTTTGAGTCCCTCGTATAACGTTTCTCACGGCAGCTGGTCTGTTCTTTTACCGTTCTCTTTCGATGACCCTATGAACGAAAATGGAAAATGAATGCCGAAAGGCGATTTGGAAGTGAAGTTGTTCACAACTGTTCTGAAGCTAATGTTGCAATGGACTAATAAAAGCAAAATGATAACAATCGCGCAACGCGAAGGGTAATTTGATTATCCTGCGCCGACAACCAAACGAGGGAGGAGCTTATGACTAAATGCGTTAACATGTTGTTGGTGCATTTTCAAAATACAAAACAGCGTGGGTTGCGATAGGGAAAAAATGACACATACTTTGTATATAACCATAGAGAAGGGAAGGGGCCGTTTCCCTAGCATTATGCTCACATGCGTGTTTACATGCGTTCGATGTGATTTATAGGGGTATTCGGGGCATGATGAGCACCTCAAGCGGATGCCCATTATTAGCACATCAAAAAACTATCATATCACAACGTATTTATTCAATTCCATTATTTATGCACACATCAAAAAAATACTTGAAAAAAGAAAAAAGGTTGATTTGCGCATGCAAGGTTGGTAGCCACTGAGCACTGATTTGATGATTGATTGATCTTCTTTAATGATTTTTTATACGGTACAAGATTATATAATCAGTAAGAGGAACTGACTGTAAAGCCACAATTCAGCACCAGTGTTTGTTTTTATCACTTACTATCAAATGCAATGAAGAGCATTTAGCGTCAGTGTAGGTGAGTTTTATTTGTTTTGAAAATCTCAAATTTCACAATTAAAGGCGATGAACAAATCAACTCATATGCTTCTCCCGTTTCTTGATACTCATTAAAGTTTCCAGGGCAGCTTCGTTCAAATCGCAAGTGATCATTAATGATTCGAAAAGTTATTATCAATTCAACCGAAATTATTATTTTGAATAGTGTCGATCGCAGAGTCTTACTGCCGATTATTATCATAATTACAACTTGAAGTAATCGTAACGTATCGATCTAAGCCTGAAAACATTATGTTCTACATCTAAAATAAAGAAACATACATCGTTTCTTCATTTGATACTCAAAATCATCCCCAGCTAGATGAAATTGAATATTGATATTGACAACAGCACATGCGATAATGAACAAAACCTAATAATTACTAAGAAACTCCGCGGTGGCTCTGGTCAAGAGAATGCTGTCATTTCAAAGTTCAAATTCACGAAGATAATTGGTCTGTCCGTTATGGTTGTCTTCATTTTTAGCTCATTTGAGAGCAGATGAACTGCTTTTTACCGGCACTGCTCAGCACTATCAAATAACGTGAAGAAAATTCACTCGCGGAGAATTTATTATCGAAATTGTAACTGTTTACTCTAAATTTTCGATTCTTTACGCAGCAGTAAAACCATAACAGATCAGTTCGAAAGCATCGCTTCCCTCCCCTTCTTGGGCATACCACACAAGGGTGACCACACAATCTTAATTTAAAAATTCCCGCATTTTTGCATTATTTGTGTATTGCATTATCTGCTTTGGTCTTTCATATCGAGAACACTTGCTAGGCTGCCTGAAAAGTCCCTTTAATTTCGTACAGATGGCGTTGGTAATGGCCAATGGGAACCATTTTCTATCCCAACCAAAATGGCATAACATGGAAATAACAAAATTATAATAAACGTTGTTACGACTAACTCATTATGATATAAATTTGATAAAGACGTTTTCATCTGGATAATTGTATAACATACTTATAACAAATTAAGATATAATGCCATGTGGCGCACAATCTGCGTAAAGAAAACAAATTAATTCTAACACTAGCTGATATGATTTTGCAACATCATAACAAAACTGTTACAAATTTTGTTTTGTTTACATTATAGCTATATCATAGTTTGCTACAATTTAGTTACCTCTTGAGGACTTTTTGTTACAATTCCTGCTATTTTAACAACATCCGCGATCTAAACTCTAACAACCTCTGTTATAAAAACAGCGTAACATGCGCCTGCTCATTCATCTTCAATTGCTCAAGCAAAATTGAATGAAATTCAGTTTCAATTGGTTCCCCATTCACCGTATTCGCCAGGCTTGGCCCCCAGTGACTTATATTTGTTCCCAAACCTAAAGAGATGGCTCACCTGTAAGCGATTTTACTCAAATGATGAGCTCATAGCAGAAACCGATGGATATTTTGAAGGACTTCCGAAGGAGTACTATTCGGATGGAAAGTATGTCGAGAAATAAAACTGAATTTGGCAAAAAAAAAAAGGTTTTTGGGGCTTTTCAGGTAACCTAGTAGCTTAATATAAGTCATTGATATTTCAAGTTTTTTTTTGTTCCTTTATTAGTCGAGATTTTCAGCCCTGGGCTGATGTTAACCACTACGCCGGGGTCGTCCTCTATTTCAAGTTTCTAGAAGCATAAACATCGAAGAAAAATAGTAAAGTGATCAAGGTTTTCGAGTATAACGTGCCTTGCGTTCATATTGTATCAAGGACTTCGTGTTATCAACGTTGTTGACAGTTCGTAGATAAATCTCTGAGCTCCAAAACTTTTTTCAGAAGTTTTTTCAAACTTCTCTCAGCTCCAAAACTTTTTTCATTAGATAGTAGTTAGTTTAACCTGTATGTTTAGTATAAGTTTTTTTTTTAAATGTGTATGTGTGTGTGTGTTTTTTTTCTTTTTCAAGAAATGTTCAAGTCAAAGGAAAACCATAAATTGTATAGTTATAAGTGTTCAGATAATTTAGAATTTAAATTTAATACGTTCTGTAAACCATACTTTAAATTCCCACTCTCTTTCCCATCCGTATTTTGTAATTCCTATTGACCTCGAGACGGCCGCGAGTAATCGGCTCTTTCCTCCTAACTTTAGTTTTAAGATAAATGATGTATAAAAATATGAAAATTTGGCTCTGTAAAGTTAATTCGATTGAGCCTGTACAAATAAATGATTATATAAAAAAAACAGGATTAATGCAGATGACGTTACGCGTTAAAGGGAATGTTAATGGAGATTTGTTTAGTAGCTTCAAAAAACCACAGTAAAAGATCATAAGTCGTGGCGGAATGCTAAAACGTCTTATTCGGAAATGTAAGCAAAGTCGGTGTAATCGCTGGTTTAGAGGCAAATCCAATTTCCACATTAAGGGTTAGTAGAACATTCTATTGCAATTTTTTTTTTACGAATTCATTTATTTGTACAGGCTCAATCGAATCAACTTTACAGAGCCAAGTTTTCATGTTTATATACATCAGTTATCTTAGAACTAAGGTTAAGAAGATAGAACAGATTACTCGCGGTCGTCTCGAGGTTAATAGGAATAACAATTTTAAGGATGGGAAAATTGGGGTGGAAATTTTGAACAAAACATAAGGAACAATGGTTTTCTTATATCTAGAACTTCAAATTACAATTTTTTAATTGAACGTTTTTAATTTAAAAAAAAAGAATAACTCACTCACACACACACAATCACACTCACACACACACACACACACACACACACACACACACACACACACACACACACACACACACACACACACACACAACCACACTCACACACTGGCGCACACATTCCTCACAAATTTAACCTAAACAAGTAAGTTAATCAAACTACAATCTAAGGCTAATGTTAGTCAAAAACACATAAATGAGTTTCATAAACTCCAGATCGCGCGCAGCCAAAATATCTCGAATCGGTACATTGGGTTGTCTACCTCGAGCCCGAAGGGAATCATACAGCCCAGATCTGACTCCACGATGCTCAGCACAAAACCAAATAACGTGATCTGCGTCCTGGTAACCTTGTCCGCATTCACAGAGATTGCTGTCTCCCAGCCCAACACGGAACAAATGAGCGTTTAAAGAATAATGATTGGACATGAGGCGAGACATCACACGAATGAAGTCTCGACCCACATCCAATCCCCTGAACCAACATTTCTTAGACACCTTTGGAGTGATAGAATGTAGCCATCGCCCCAAGTCTCCTCTACTCCATTTATACTGCCAGCTATCGAGTGATATCTGACGAAAAATATAGAAAAATTCGTTGAAGGCGATTTGTCGATCATAAATATCGCCTTCCATAGCGCTCACCCTTGCAAGCGAGTCCGCTTTCTCATTGTCAGGAATCGAACAATGAGAAGGGACCCACACAAAGGTGATAATAAAAGAACGTGAAGATAAAGCACTTAGAAGACCTCGTATTTTCATAAGAAAATAAGAGGTATGCTTTACCGGCCTCAAGGAGCGAATAGCCTCTATAGAACTAAGACTATCCGTGAAAATGAAGTATTGATCCGGTGTAAAAGAGGCAACAGTTTCTAAAGAAAAATAAATTGCTGCCAATTCCGCGACAAAAACAGAACAAGGTGCTTGAAGTTTACGAGCGACGCTATAATTTTCATTGTATACACCAAAGCCAGCGGAGTCCTCTATCAAAGACCCGTCAGTGAAAAACGTTTTAGTGGAATCAACTAGGCCAAACTTTGCAGCAATATCACCGGAGCAATCATAGGACGATGATGCTCTGGGATTCCACGAAGCTCCTGTTTCATGGATAAATCAAAATGAACCGAATTTCCGAAGTCGGAGAAGCAAACACAATTGGGAATATTAAGCGAAGGGCTGACATCCTGTGTTATGTACAAATGGTACAAGCTCATGAAGCGGGTTTGAGGATTCAACTCTAGGAGCTTCTCAAAATTTTCAATCACCTGGGGGTTCATAACTTCACACCTGGTGAGGAGCCGGAGAGATAACTCTGTAAACCGATCCGAGAGTGGCAACATGCCAGCCAGCACTTCAAGACTCATGGTGTGAGTCGAGTGCATGCAACCTAATGCGATACGAAGACACCGATACTGAATACGTTCCAGTTTGATTATGTGCGACCGAGCCGCTGACTGAAAACAAAAACTACCGTATTCCATAACCGACAAAATCGTTGTCCGGTACAACGTTAGAAGATCTTGCGGGTGCGCTCCCCACCAGGTCCCGGTAATTGTGCAGAAAAAATTGACCCTTTGCTGGCATTTTCGCTTCAGGTACTCAATGTGAGATCTCCAGGTGCACTTTGAATCGAACCAGACCCCAAGATATTTAAATGACATGGAATGAGTTATCGGTGTACCCAAAATTTGAAGTTTCGGTTGTGCAGGGTTATGCTTCTTAGAAAAAACTACCAACTCAGTTTTCTCCGTAGAGAATTCGATACCTCTTCAACATGCACGATTTGCCTTACTCGTGGGAGCGTCGCACGCTCCCAAAAATTTAAATCACACACACACACACAAACAAAGAACACACAAATTAAACTCTAGTGGGATGAGGGACAGGAAAAAAAAAACTTAACTAAATTACTGTTCTGTTGCTGCTGCTGCTGCTGCTGCTGACGCACCGTATGCGTGACCGTCACACTTCTATGCGGGGAGCGGGGAGCGGTGCGCTGAAACGATCGCCTTCGGGTGCACTCGCTCAACGCTGTCGGATGACCGTTGGCGGTGTAGTAGTGTATCGCTGGTTAGCGTCACCACGCGGAGATGAAGCGAAAATAAGCGGGAAGATAATTCGCCAGCAAGCACTGCTTGATTTTCCTATTTCACTGGAAAACCACACTGCCTTCTTTGAAAAAAAGACTCACTTTTGCTCTACTCACTGAAGTGAGTATATTTTGAGAAAAAAAACTAGTTATTTCCAAGGATAGCACTCGAATAAATCTTCCAAATAACGGAGCTCTGGATCGAACGAACTTTCTTCTTTCGCTGAACGAAGTGGGGTGATTCTATTGCAATTAACGATTTAGCTTTGACTTTCAGACGCTCGAGCTTAACAATTTTCTGCATGGTGGCTCTAACAAGCCTCGTCAATTCGTCGAAAAGAAACGAAGTCTTTGGAGATTCGAGCTGGGAAAACTACTCAACCATTGCTGCAGACGTGAAGATAAAATTCAACTTCTGTCCCAGCATCTTATCGTGTACCGCATCAACCTCAACAGCGAACACTTATTATCGCAACAACGACGAAATTCGGATGACTTTTATTCAGCTTTCTTTCTTCTTGCTTCCTGACATACTCCACAAATCTTCTCAAATAGAGCAATATTTGTAGTGCTCTTCTAGCACCTTGCTTCCTCGAACTCCTACTAGTTCTTTGAACTTCTAAGATGTTCTGTATATTTCTAGTAAGTTTCATGAAATTCTGAGAAGTTCTCAGGATATTTAGGAAGATCCGCAAATTTTTTAAAAGCTTTCTGTACAGTTCTCTAATTTTCTGGAAACTTCCTTGAACTTTCGGGAGGATCCCTGAAATTCTGAGAAGTTACCTGAACATCTTGAAAAAATCTATGAACTTCTAAGAAATACCCAAACAAATCTGATAAGTTTTCTGAATTTCTGGGAAACTCCCTGAATTTCTGGATAGTTGACTGAACTTCTGTAAAGAACCCTTTACTTTTGGGACGTTCCCAGAACTCATGTGAAGCTCCCTGAATTTCTAGGAAACAATTTGAATTTCAGGGGAATTGCCTGAACTTTAAGAAAGAACCCTTAACTTCAAGGAAGTTTCCTGATTTTTTTGGGATGTTTTTAACATCAGGTAGAACAGCTAAACCTGTGTGTGTGGGGGGGGGGGGGGGTTCTTGAATTCTAAGAAGAATACCGAGCTTCTGATAAATTCCCTGAGTTTCTAGGAAGTTCACTAAATTTATATGATTTTTTTCTAATTTTTGGAAAGCATTTTCGTTGTTCGGTTTCTTCACCGCTTCCGGGTGTTGAGGGACGCAAATACTGCAGGCCATAAGTCTTCAGGATAGATTTGCAAAAAAATCCTTAAGGTTACCAACCCTCAAGTTTTCGTCGAGAGAACTAGCTGAGAAATCGTACGCCAACATCCGTTAGGCTGTAGTAACGTACTCAGGTCAACATTTCCAGCTGCATCACAACAGCTGGAAAAAGTCATAAGTTGACTCTAGTTGTCGCATAATGTCTAGGAACATCTCCCTTGGCATGTTGAAACGACGCAGCAAGTGCTTCGTTAAAGTAGTCCTGGAACAGCTTCTGATGACCGAAACGGAAATCATGGTCGACATTAGGGCCTCTTCCAGGGCGTGACCTTTTCGGTTAAATGAGATACAAGCATTTACACACCTTCAGCCAACGAAAAAGCAAGTATTCTTGTCGTCCAAATTATTTGGTCATCAGTGGGGGGAACGCAAAGTTGGTCTATTTTAGCTGGTTCTATTCAAGTTTGTTGATGCAAACCAAGTATAATTTGTTCCCAAAAATAGACCACCGGTGAAGATGCCCCAAGCGATACGTTTTGAAACAGGCTGAACAAAACCAGCAGAAAATGATCCACATGCAAATCTGTTTGTCTTAGCCCTTCCTTGAAGGAATTGTGTACGACGAGGACTTCAAACCCAGGGCTGGCTCGCAGATCCCTGATTTCCGCAGTCAATTCTTTGAACGTTTTCCAGATTGACCATTGCAGAAAAACACTGTTTCATTCCGTTAATGAGATCGTAGATGAGCCGAATAAACGACAAAAACGCTACTCAAATCATTTGAAAAAGGTGTGAGTATGGTTCCTTCCATATGACAAAAATTCCCGATGGCTTTTGAAATTCCCGATTTTTCCCGTTAATTTTGGATTTCCACTTTTTTCCCGCATTTCCCGATTTTCCTGATTCAAATCTATCCAGGAATCTTTCAGAAGGGCCTGCCAGTGCTGCATCACAGCTTAAGTCGTATTTCAGTCCTAGCCCAGATAGAGTTCCGTCAGTATTCCTAAAAAAACATATTCTTAGTATGCTCCACTGCTTCGGCTGTTTTGGATCCCCACATCCAGTGGTACTCTTCCATCCCGTTTTCCATATTCGAACATGTTATTATGGAATCTCTTCTCTCTCACGTAAGCAGTAATTGAGCATGGATGGGTTCGAACATTACCATACGAATAGCTTCAATGCCAGCCAAAACACCTTCAGACGGATACCTCTACGAGAAGGGTTTTGATCTTTTTGGGCCAGTAAGCAACCAAATAAGTCACTGGAGTTGTTCAACGAGAAAGAAACGTACGTGAAGATGAATTATGGGCAACTTCCAGGACTACCTTCTTTTTTAATTATTTGATTATCGAGATTTTCTGCCCTAGGCTGGTTCATCTCCAGGATAAAAGATCTATAAACCCACTGGTCGAGCTTATGATCTACCAAGGTATTTGCAACTGCGGACAAAAAAAAACAAATTTGGGTGACAAACAAGACTATGGATATCAAAATGTACAAGCAGGAGGGCCTGAAAAAACGTATTCTTCTACACTACAGCAGAGAAGTACAACAGTGGAATCGAGATTACCGGGTGAATTTCTTCTGAAAAGGACATCAATCAACCCAACTGCCCTCAGCTCCATCCAATTGAGAAATATTGAGCAATTGTCAAAGACACCCAGCCTATATATTGAAATATTCCAACAATAATCATTCTAGCTCATTTTTAAACGAATTGAAGAACAGGGTACCCGATTGAAGCACTTTGGAGCAGTTTGTGATTCGATGGCGGGCTCTTCTCCTCGCCGATTGGGGCATCCTAGATAGCTCGCTCTTTGGACCAATTGTTCAATCTTGTTGTTGGAAGGAGATTTTTTATATCCCTGTGAATACGTATAAGTGATGTTGCCTATCGATCCACCCAACCCACTTTTGGCCTTTCATACAATGGCATGATGAAGATCAGTGGTTATTAAAGCTTGGTAAACACTTACTGGGAGGAGAGCTCAATGCTGTCGGACTTAGCGTCCGTGCTGCAATGGTGGTAGCCTAAATCACACATCATACATCATACATAAATTCGCTAGAGACATAAAATTTGACGCGGTTAAAAAAACCTTACTTTGGAAATAAATATGTAGAAGGATGAAAAAAGAGGTAAGGTTTTTTTTTCTTTGGCTTTACTCTCATAAGATTACCTTGATTGTAAAAATTTAGTCAGGTTTTTGTTATCATTAATGCAAGAATGGTTGAATTTAAATTAAGAAAATTAGTCAAAAGAAGGCATGTGTAATTCAACTTCAAACAATAGTCGTCAACGACCGCAAGACAAACTTGTGTCAACGAAAGCATAATTATAGAGTACTAATTCTTTTATTCGTCGTTGAATAAAAATTTTAACATTCAGTCCTTTCTAAAATGGAATTTTCAATTTTCCATCACCCATACCGATCCACTAAAACCGGTTTCCAAACTATGAAATGAATACCCTTTCAAAGGCATATAACACGAAAAAACGGCGACAGCTGCGAATCCAACCGATCCTGAACACCGTCAGCATCATTATTAAAAAAAAAAAAAAGAAACAGCCACCAGAACGTGCATCGTAACACTCGCAACTCCTCATACAACCAGTTGCAATTTATTTCAATTCACAGATTTGTCTGCGTGATCCGCCAATTTTAAAAATTCTCGCAACCGTCTCAGGGAAAATATCACAATATCATTCTCACAGCGAGCACAAATGCGTACGCTTCTTCTTGTTTTCACTCTTCACCGTCATCGAGCGTCGGGACCCAAGAGATCTCACCCAATTCAACAGAGAACACAAAACCGTTAAAAAATAAGGATACGTAGCCTGCAGGCAAAAAGGTGAAACGAGAAAAAAAAAACGGAACAAAATTGCGTTAATCCTAAAGTTTCACAAAAAGGGGTTTGATCGGGGACCGAAACAGACAGTACTTTAAAATAAGGGTTCAACACAGGAGAAGTGCGCAAATATAAAAAGGGGAATTGAAAGGGAATCGCGCAACCCGAGCCTAATCGTAATCCATTCTACAGGGACGTGTGAGAGAGAGTGAGAGACCCCTTTTCGATGGATGCAGCAAAGGGTCCATACGGAAGTGCAGTCGGCTGCTGTTGCCGTGTCTACTTCCTGACAAACCGGAATGATTTTCTGCTGACGTCATGCACCACGCAGTCAAAAAAAAAAACTTGTGTTTTTTCTATTCTATTTTTTTGAAAACCTAAATCTTCACGGATTTTTATAGTGAATTACCGAAGGGTGTGCAAGGGGTGATCTAAAAGTGGGTTATTTCATTATTTAGCAGTAAACTTTTGGACCCTCTCGTGTCGATTTCTGCAGCTGTGCCACACGTTGGAAAATTTACAACCTTATCAGCTAGATGATCAGATACGACGCATATTGAGAGTTGTAAGTGGAATACATCGAAAAAAAAAATTCCAATTATTACCGTCAGCTATCATCAAGGACACCAATCGGATCGTTTTGATTTTTGTCCTGGGAGCGGCAGATAAATAAAATAAAAATGCTGGGATCAACGAACTCTCAACATTTAAACATGATCCCTATGGGATGGGACAGACAGCGCAGCCGAACGAGCGAGCAGTTAAGTAGTCGATCAGTACAAAAGAAAGACGTCTACAAATAAATCGTTGAGCCCAAACAGCAGCTGAAGGAATGGTGAGATTCCTTTTTTTATTCCTTATGAAAGAATACAGATCCGTGTTTTATGCTTCTCAAAAGTATTACGACAAGGGAAGGTAGATCTTTGCAGCATCCACAAGTGTTCCTGTTCGAGTCTGCAATACCACTTAATTGCACAGTGGGAAAAGTTATTATTCACAACGATGTTTATGCATCATAAGAATAAGAAAATAATATAAACGCAAGTGACGAGAATCTTGGCTCTAGTTTTCCTGTGTTGCTTTAAAAAAAATCCTCAAAAAACAGCATGCACAAGTGAAACTGCCCACGCTTGCTGCTCCGTTATTACATATTCGAAAACAACCAAAATTTGTAGTAAACAGCTTATGAAACAAGCACTAATTCGGCAATGGACCCATTACCATCAGGCATTGCTAGAACTCAGCCGTATTTAAGTTAAACGACTTGATTATTTTAACATACATAGACTGTCATACCTAGACTGACAAAGTAGTGCCCCACCATAGGTGTTTGTATTCATTTGATCATCTTTCAATCAAATGACCACAAAAAAGCACACTTGAATTTCTAAATAAGTCTTATCAAAATCATTAGCGAGGTCTTGGCGACAGTATAAATAAATTCTTCCTTCTAGTCTTCTTCTGCCTTGAGCTGCTAATATCTCGTTCTGTGAACTTCCAATAAACTTTATTGTGGACTTCTTTTGGCCCATCTTGTGACTCTGGATATTCCATTTTGTTCATTTCCTGAACTTCCTTCAGATCCTCTCGAAGGTAATTGTAGCTACTGGCTGGATAACTGTCAATAGTCTTCTTCTTATTCGTACTGTTAATTTTCTTAGGATTTTATTCATGCATTTCTTCAGACTTTCTTAACGACTTTTTTCTTTGAAATATCAGAATATCTGGAAAAATCTCTCACAACTTTTCTTGTTATTTTTTTTAATAGATATTCTTTTACTTAACTTTGGACAGGGTTTCTGCTCGATTTAAGTTTTCAAATTTCCGCATTATTGAAATCTCTTGCAATGCTTTGTTTGTCTTGCAATGCTTGTTCTCTCAAAAATTTAGAAAAATAGATTTTTTATAACACATACCCAGATAACCAATAACATATTAGCATATGCAGTAAATCAACCCGTAATCAGCATTTTAGATGCTGCAAGCATTATATTAGCATTATTGTATGTTGTTGTAATCTGTAATAAGCGTTTCGAATGTAATTAGGACGGAACAAATCTTATTTTTTTCTTTTGTCACCACCCCCTTGCGATTAAAGGGGAAAATAAAAAAAAAGTATATTTCTGTTTTCTTGCACTGGAAGTTGCGCTGCTTCCTCAACCACAATCACTACAATCAGATGGGTAGAGTGCATGTAAAAATAGTGACGATTATGTCAAAATAAAATTACAGTAAACTCTCCATTAGACTGATGCAAAATTTGAAATATTTGCTCCCCTAAGCTTAATCGACGCCAATTTGGGTCCTGATAGTCCCCAAAAAATTTTAACACATTTGGTTTTAATTTGGCTTTGCACACGCTATTCAAAGTTTGTATGGGAATTAGTATGAAGAATCTCAAACTTACATTTCCAGATCCCTAACATCTTGATATAATGTACTTAAACCAAATCTTATATACATTCATATAGTGTAAGTTGTCAACTATCAAAATGTAATTTTTCTTCATGTGTATGGAAGTGGATTCGATTCCATGTGCTAATATATAGGCATGAGCACAAATAACTACAAAAACTAGGCTCGATTAAAATTTGTGGTTAAACCAAAATCTAGGCCCCATACAAAATTTCAAAAAATTGTATGGAGAAAAGCCTACGAGGGGGGAGGGGGGATCTGAGATTTTCAAAAATGAGTCTTCGTGGTTTAACAGGCCCAAACGTGTATCGAAAGATTTAAGAACGTTATGGACAGTGCTTGCAGGAAAACCAAGTTTTCTTACTGACAGATCCGGATTTTCATTGCGGCCACCAGAGCTCGAAAAAAATGACACCCGTCGTGAACGATGAGTAAAAAAATATTCAGTAGGTACAATTTTCGCTCTCTTCATTTCGTTCTATCAGTCACGCAATATATTCGTGTTTACTATTTTGCTATGCTCAGTCATTCCATTGTCCTTGTGTTCCACACAACTCATTCACACCACAGCAAAGCACACGGCTATTCAAGCCTCAAGAGATTTTGGTTGCTTGAGTCATTCATTTTCGCGTTCGTGAGTGATTTTTTTATTTGCCACAGGATTTCAAGTATTCCCGAACATGGCTGAAGGCAAAGGAAGCCAAAAGGCCAAATGGCAGATATCGCTACAGACTTTGTGAGGCATTTGTTCGAGAAAAGACATTTGCAGGATCGATTCGAGAAGTTTTAGGTTTTTCCACTTCATTGATTCTCCAAATGAATGACTTTTCTTTCGTCTTCACGGTAGAACGTTGAAATTGAATGAGTTGTTTGCACTTACGTACATTCACTGCTTTCTGGAACGAATGAATGATCAAAGTAAAGCAACACAAAACAAGTTGACTAATCTTGCACGCGAGATTCATGAAGGCAAATTTGTGTTTACTTCATGTTCGCTAGGAACTGTGCGTGATGACTAATATTTTGACTCAGTTAGGGTGCAATTTGAGAATTGAATATGATATTTTTAAGCTCTGGCGGCCACACACAATTGCTTTTCGCACTTGCTCTTTTTTCGACGCCATCGTCGATCTAAAAGCTTGTAGTAAGTATCAGCAAAAAAATAATTTACATAATGAACAGACATACGTTCATCAGTCTGCAAAACAGTTTTTTGAAACCCAAAACTTCAGCCATCCACAGTCGACCGATGATCTTCCAAAACCATATCCTGTATTTTCGCTATATTTACACTTATTTCTGGTATTTATGCTCTTTTTGGACGACCTGAGCGTGGATCAACGCTTATATTGTACAAGCTGACGGGATTCAAAAGGAAAATTGGTGGGCCACTTCAAGATCTTTAAAAACTTCCATTTGAATCCAGCAACAAACTCAACAGTAGACTGGATGCCGATGAAAGCAAACTATGAAATTCTCTTTAAAGTGGTCGCAACAAGTCGCTACTTATGGGAACAAGGTGGGCCAAGTCTTCGTCCAGGCTCTATTGTGTTTTTCACAGATGGTTCAAAAATGAACAAGAAAACAGGATGTGGGGTTTTTGGTCCGGGGATAAAACAATTTACTCCTACACACAGCCAAATATTCTTAAGAATTTCATAAGGTTGAACTTATGAATGATTATGAAAGGAATTTCATAAGGCTGACTTATGAATGGATTTTGTTTCACACCATGTTGTTCTTGCACGCCTTTAAGCATTCCTGATTACAAGTGTTGATATATACTAGGGGGCAAGTGACTGGACCCATAACCTCACCGTTCAACGTTTGAATCCAGATTGCTCCATATTTTTATTTTTCCGACATCATTATATTTCATGAGATAAATTTATGAAATTCATACTGATTTCTTATAGCAAATAACCCTAATGCAATCTTATGAATATCGAAAGTTTTTATCGCTGAGTGTATGGGACAATATCCAACAGTATTTCAAGCGGAAATTTATGCAATTATCGAATGTGTTTATATCTGCCTTTTAAGAGAAAGTATATATTCGCAAATATTTGTATTTGTTCAGATAGCTTAGCAGCTTTAAATGCAGATAAAGCATATAAATGTCAGTCAATGTTAGTTTGGGAGGGCATCCTATTATTGAAGCAATTGACCAGTGGGAACGAAGTCAATTTGTACTGGGTTCCCGGACATTGCGGAATAGAGGGAAATGAAATAGCGGATAGTCTGGCCAGTAAGGGCTCCGACGCAGCGTTCACAGGTCCGGAGCCATTCTGTGGAGTTGCAGATTGTTCTCTAATGATGGAGTTCAAGCAGTGGGAAATGTCTATGGTACAGGCAAACTGGAATACCACAGATACATCACGACAAGCAAAAAGATTCATAGTATCGAATGAGAAAAACACTCGAAACCTACTTAAATTAAACAAAAATAATCTGAGGGTGATAACCGGTCTATTCACTGGCCACTGCCCTACTAGATATCACTTGGAAAAAAGGTAAACTTGAAAACCCGCGATGCCGATTTTGCCAACAAGAAAGCGAAACTTTAGAACATTTGCTCTGTGATTGTAGTATTTTATTTAGGACTCGGCTTCGAATTTTAGGAAAAGGGCTTCTACAACCCTATTAAGTCTGGCAGTTAAGTCACAGTAAGGTAATAGACTTTATTAGGCAAGTCGAACCAACCTGGGACAAAATGCAGGCATTGCCCATGACATTAAAATTGTGATGGGTAAACTGGTCTGCTAAATCAAATGGGTCATACCACAATATTCCTCTAATTGGTCGCAGTGGTTTTCACGGCTCTACAAAAAAAGGCCACGCCTAAACTTCAAACCCCATCGGTGAACGGTTGGAAATGAAGGAGAAAACTCCTTTAATACTATGACTATCTTTGCATTGATCCCAGTAAACCTTCCAGGACAAAGAATTTTATCACTGCACGCTATTCGGATTTTTAAATTGTTGAAAAATACACTGACACGTCAACTTCAAATGGCTTGTAAACAAAGAATGAATTGACAGATCGAAATGAAAGTTTGAGTACGTTCTTATGAAAGATTGGGTTTTCTACTGCTTCATAGATTTCGCTTTTAAAATTTGTAGAGGTATACTTCTACTGAAGAAATATTAGATTCAGTAGAAGTATACTATTAGAGGTATACCGCCACTGAATAAATCTTGTTCCTATATGAAGCAAACATATGATGATAAATGTTTAAAAAAAATCACGCCACATTATCCCATCACAATCAGCAAGGAAAGATAGATGCTGTTCTGCAGAAGAATTCTCTCTCAACTTACTCAAATCTCTTACAAAAATGGGTTTTAGTTGTCAATTTTTGCCACGGAATTTTCCGTTTTCCACCAAAGAGTTTGGACTGAAGTATGTACTTAAATATTGAAAAGAATAAAACATATTGGAAGTTGTGTTTCAGTTATTTTTTCAAAAATACTGGACTGAACCTAATTAGCTGAGTGAATAACAGAATTTACACGTTTTTCGAGCTGTAATGAAGAAAAACTTTCTCGACTTTCCTGGGAATAGACTATGATAAAGACTGTATTCGATGAAATTTGGACACACGCAATTGTTCGTAACTTTTTAGCGTGTGGGTAAAAATTATTGAAATTTTAACTGAAAGTATTTCATTGTGTTGTGTCAATTGTGTATTGAGTTTCGTGAAACTCGGTCGAGTGATTTCAGTGATGGCTTCCAGTGAAGAAATAGTGCGCCAACAAATTTTGGGCACTCACTTCGAAAACCCAAACGCTTTTCATCGATGGATCGGGAAACAGCTCGGAATCGCACATTCAACCGTATCTCATGTGATCAAAACGTTCAAGGACCGTAAGACAACCAAGCGGAAAAATGGTAGTGGCAAAAAACGTGGCACATCAAATCCGGAGAAGGCCAAGATGGTATTCAACCAATTTAAGCGTTATCCCAACATTTCGATCGGGGAGTTTGCGAAAAAGGCGAAAGTTTCAGTTTGTTTTGTGCAGAAAACAATGAAACGTTCTGGATTACATGTGTACAAGGTCCAGAAGGCACCGAACCGGAGCGATAAACAGAACTCGGTGGCCAAAACTCGTACAAAAAAAAACTGTACAGGGAGTGGCTCACAAAACCGTTCTGCATTGTGATGAACGATGAGACCTACATTGAAGCCGACACCAAACAAATGCCAGGACAGGAACACTACGTCGCTACCTCTAAGTTGGCCGTTCCGGAGAGTGTACGGAAGAAGAAACTGTCGAAATTCGATCTGCGGATGTGGCAAAATGAGTCAGCCCTTCATCACCTCTGGGACCGTCAACGGACAAATCTACAAGGACGAATGCCTCCAAAAACGACTTCTGCCCTTCTTGTGATCTCACGATGGCCCGACCCTTTTTTTGCCGGATTTGGCATCTTGCCACTATGCCCGGCCCGTCTTAGACTGGTACAAAGATAATAATGTAGTTTTTGTACCACAAGACGTCAACCCTCCAAACAATCCGGAACTTCGCCCAATTGAAAAGTTTTGGGCAATCATGAAGGCAAAGCTCGTTAAAACTCCAAAACTGATAGAAAATGAACTTGAACTAAAGAAAGTGTGGTTAAAAGTAAGTAAGCAATTCGGTCCTATCATTGCCCAAAATTTGATGAAAGGGGTCAAGGCAAAGGTGCGGGCATTTGGGTTGGGAGAAGAGGTTCAATAAACCAATGATGTCAAAACTTAACCATTTAGTAGTACTTTATTTCCAGAAAGTTTGAAAAGAATCGGGCTCGAGGAAAATTTTGGTGACCTATTTTGTGTGTCCACATTTCATCGAATACAGTCTTTAGATTACATTCGTCACACAATCATATTAATGCGAAAATAGTGCAGTCATCGCAAATTATTAAGAATAGTGCAAGTTTAGATTCAGCAATTAATTTGTAAGTAATTACCACTACGTAGGCAAAAACGAAAATAAAAAGTAGAAAGAACGTCCTATTTAAGGACACTGATACCAACACACTAAAATGAAACTAGGATTTTTTTTAACCAAACTTCACGTTTGCAGAATCCTCAAGCCTAAGTCGAGCACAAGCTAGAACACCTAGGGTCTTATTGGGTATATTTAAATCACAGATACGACTGTCATTGAACGAACGCTAACAAGAAATCACAAATTATTTAGAATTGATTTGTTCGCTGTTTTAGAGAACCTAGAATCATCTTTAAGATAAAATTCGTCTATCATAGAAAATCGACAGTGATATAGGGCATTTAAAGCACAATTTTAGTGGAGTAGCTTTTAAAGTCTATGTTGTCGAAAACTGATTGGCAAAGTATTGCAAAAAATACAATGTATATCTTCGAAAAGATGTTAAAATTATCAATTCATGTTACAAATTTTGACGAATCTTTGCAATATTCCCTATAAGACATTTATCCCACCGTGCTAAAGATTACGTACGGGGAGCGGTGGCACACCTCTTGTTTTTACATTCCCATCAGCATCACCTTTTGATCGTCTGGCCAAGCATGTTTAGCTCCGGAGTCGGATTTCGGAACGAGAGCGAGAGTACAGAATAATAAAGAAGCAAGCTAAGGTAACGCCAATAATAATAATAATGCAGCAAACAAGTACAGGGAGAGAGGAGCAGAGACTAAAAAAGTGCCCAAAACTTTTAAACTGGCTTCTATACTTGATGATGTGCGTAAAACCGCGCCGGCAACCCATTCCATTTCAACTGTACGCGAGAGAGCAAACGACGACAACACGGACGGAAGGGATGATTTTTCCGTCGAGAAATTCGCACCCCTTTGCAGACCAAAGGCAGCACAATTCAGTTCCACCAGAAACAGTAGTGCGTGCGCATCTCTTCCCGTACGATATCACTCGAGATGGTACGGTCGACATTTTTTGTGTGCGTGTAAAAGTTTGGCAAGATTAACAACGCACAGTGTGCGTATAAGAAAGTTCCGAAAATGTGCTTTATCCCAGCGTGAAGTTCGAGAGCGACAATCACACACACCCACCACCCAACGCTTCCACCCACGACAAGTGACTACGCAGTAGTGCGAGCTCTGATGGTCGAACCAACGCGAAAGAGAAAGGGAGACGGAGAGCCACTGCTTCCCCCATACCACTATTTTTTTGCCCAAATACCAAAATGGCTCCAACGCCGGTGTGATGGCGAATTGGAAAATGCAACAATGATTCTAATTGCAAACTTCGGATTCTTGGCACAGATTTTTGGCAGATTTCAGAAGGATTTACAAAGGCAGCAATCTTCAGCAAAAAAGTTGCACTAAATTAATGTGAAATTTTATCTGACCGGCTCCAAAAAGGTGGCAAAACAATCAAAACTAGCCGAAAAAAGGAAAAGTCCACCCTGATTAGGATCAGAGCAATCGGTGGCAATAGGTACAGTGGGGGTGGATTGCTACAACTTCTAGTCCGTGCCATCGACAAGGGACCAACCAAAAGTGTACGTGGGTGAGTGAGTGAGTGAGTGAGTGAAGATGGCGCCGTCCAAACGGAAGCGTTGTGTAATTATTGAAAAAATAAGGATTCTTGTGAGGTTTCGATAGGATAATTAGCTCAAAATCTAGTGCAAAATGTCAACTGGACGGCGATAGTCGGAACAATTCCTTTACATTCGGATGGATAGAGGCTTGCAAGGCAGTGTGGCGAAACTGAAGCAAAGATGAAGAACACGCTGGTGACGAAAAGTAAACAATTCATGATTGGAAAATCTTTTGATTGATTTTGGCATTTCAAATGAGATTTTCAAAAGGATTTTGACTACCGGAGTCTGGTGAGTAGGTATGATTGAATTATTTGACTCAACCTCGGGCGTAAAATTCTAACCAAAACAGACATTAAAAGGAGTCATACCTATGAAAAAAAGTTGGGTTATGTGGAGGACAATTGCGTTCATGAAGTTTATACAATTACTTGCTTTTTTTTTAAATTCTAATAGATAGTACCATGGCTATGTTTTCATGATTGTGTATATCTCTGTTCTCATCTTGTTATGGAGTCAATTTACTGATTCGATGTGTAAACTACCATTCGAAAAGTATCTGCATTTCGATTCAATTATTCTCCGATTCGCATTTTCTTTGAACATGAACATTGAACAACGCAATGTCATAGGTTGCTTATGCTGTGCAGGTGAATAAGGACAATTCTGACACAACTGACATATCGAATTCAGGTTGCTTAACCAGTCAAATAACTCATTCAAAACTAGTTCCATTATTTCTCGTTTTCCTTTCTTTCTATGAGAATGACTAACCGTCCGAGGCTGCTACTCCAGTATTGACAGATCAGCTGTTATTGAATACAGTTCCAATAGATGCTGTTTGCGACTAACATACATCATTAATGTGTGAAATCCGGCGATCCCAAACTTCATTCAAGGCAATACCGGCGCCGGCTCCGTTCGAATAATCGCCGGCAGGTCAAATAACGGGTAGGAATGTGTTGATGTGATACTCACTTTAAAGGAGTATAGGATGGTTTTACCGTAGACTGAAGTACCGAAATCAGGATTCCGAAAATCGACGATTTTAAACACCCTATTTAAGCGATTAGACGCTTATTTACGGAGATAAACGCATTTAAAGGTTTCCAGAGCCCATCTGATGAAAAATTTCGCTTCTGAGAATTTATTTTGGACCGAAATCAGCATTCCGAAAATCGACGATTTCGGTTAGGCTCTACAAATAGTAATGAACAAATTTTCTCGTTATTGATTAGTCATAAACAATTCTAGGGTTTTTTTTCATTAGGGCGAATCTACAACTGAGAGATTCTCTCTGGGCTCGCTCTCTTTCATTCATAAACCAATCACCTTTACGTTTTTCTTTCTACTATTTGTAGAGTATGCTGGCCAGCACTGTTGTGTTTCGATCTGTACTAAAGAATCCTTCGAAAGTTTAACAATGGCGCTGTAATGAATGAAAGAGAGCGAGCCCGGAGAGAATCTCTCAATTGTAGATTCGCCCTAATGAAAAAAAAAAACCTAGAATTAATGTTTACTGGATACTAATAGTAACCATCGCCTACTTCGACACAGAGAAATCTTCTGCACTTGGAGGGCTGGATTGGCAGCAGATTTCGTTTTGATAAACGAGAAGGGCGATACTAAGGCAAAGGGCTTATTCTCTTTTCTTTCGGTTTTAAGGAGACCCACAGCAGATATATTTGAATATTTGTATTGGTTTTAATCAATAATAAGCCTGTTGTTTGGGTCAGTCACATAGTGTAATGGTGGTTTACATGATTGGGAAAAAAAGATCAATATGTTGATTACGGTTGACAGCCGGTTTGAATGGATTTCAAACAACATTGAAGAATTTTGGCCACTCGTAAAATTTAATGGTGGTTTTTTTTACTTCGTTGAGATTAGGAAAACATCTTACCAGCAGATTTAAACCGCTTCAAACTAACAGTAAAGATGATGTTGTGGTCAATCATAATGTGGTGTGGTATTTTTTATTATTCGAGTCGAGCACTCGACTCTGAAAGATTTTATAAGTCGCAAACGAAATAGGTCTTCCTGTCAAAAGATAGGCTCTTTTTAGTGGAATTTAAAGGAATTTGTTTGCGTGTACTAGTGTTGGATTGAATAAGTGTCTAATTCTTTTAAATTATTTGTTTCAAAAAAGTGAAGAAGTGAAGTGTTAGTTTAATTCCCAAACTAGGAAAACTATGAACAATTGAAAACGCAAGGCCATATTTTTAAAGCCATGTTTTCAAGTTCATCCATATACTCGTTGGACTGTCTTTTAAAGAATCAAACACCGTAATAGGAATGTTTTTGTTGGTATTCACTATATACAAAGCTTATTTTCTAAGAACATACGTTGAGTAGTCTATCTTCTTTTCAAGTATTCTAGGTTATCCGAGAACTACGTCTAGGGAGCTCTGACCTAAAGATATCAACCACCGGTAACATACGTCTTTTCTAACGTTATTTTGGTCTTCGAACCCCTTGAGTAGTCTACTGGAGAAGCAAAAATTAATTTTAAATCTAAATCCGCGGGTAAAAATCAAAAATTATTTAGAACTTTAAGTAACATACGTTTATTACGCTTCTTGTGTTTTAATTCTATTAAATATTACATATAATACATATATATATTTTTAAATGATTCGTAATTTATCTCTAACAAAACGAAGAACGCGAAAAAACATTTTATGTAAAATAACGTCTTTCAAAACCCAAATATACGCAACTGAACAAAAGGAGTATTTGATTGAACTTACTGTTTATCTCTTTCAATTCATTCTTATGTTTCAAGGCATGTTTGCATGTGTCTGTCCGGTCGGCATCGAAATTTTATTGACATTTTCATAATGTTTATAATTGTTTTAATTGAAATAAACAACATATTTTTAACATTAATATACCATACACAGAAAAAAATAATTAATTTTAACAAGCGCGTAAAATTTCCCCCCGTTTAATTCCAAGCCAAAGGAGCGTAAACAACGATATTGTTTGCAATCTTTCATACAACAGGCTCGATTCAAGCGTTATCTGGCTTAAATTTACCTGAAATATCCCATTATTTTCTGCCAAATCTAGCATTCCCTTTATGTGCATTAGATAACGCAAAAAAATCAGTGTTTCTTTTTATCTGTGTACATTATTCATTACCTTTGCAATTTTTTTAAGAACGTTCAGTAAAGCAACTGAATTGTCATATCATTTACCCTTCATAACTCATTAGTAACGGTATTTATTATATTAATAACTACTATTGCTAGTGCTTCAACCCAGCGCACCAGTCAGACGTATGTCATGTCCCTCGAGCCAATCTTCGTTTAGAAGTATTAAGGGTTTCCTCATAACTCATAGGCCTATAGACGTAGATATCAACAAACGTAACAAATGTCCCCAAGTAACATTGCCAAAACCATCCAGCTTTATTAATTTTTATTAAAGTTTTATGAAAGCCATTAGAAATCAATTTGGTTTTATTCTGGCAGTAAGGGGAGCCAATAGGTTACAAATTTTAGTCAGGTTTATGAGAACCTACACAGCTTATTTACAACGATCTTAAAACCTTGTCGTCTGAAGTTCCTTTCACTCCTATCAAAGATTTTATTTTGACTTTATGAACTCGTTTTGTAATGCCGTTTCAGGACTCATTCAAATTATCTTATTATGGTAAGTTGTAAAAGCATTTTAAAACCAGCTTTCAACAAGTAAATGCATTAAACGGCAAATTGGTATTGAAGAAAGTCAATAAATAGTTTTAAAGTAGCCGTAGTGAAGATAAATTGGCATTTTGGCAATCGCCATATTAATTAAAATGTGGAGAAATAAATACAACAAATTTTATATTTGATGAAGTTTGTCAGAAGCAAATAATTTCTCATCTCCATGCGAAGCGCTAGGAGTGGACGGTAATTTATTGCTAGAACGAATAAACATGAAGAGAAATTGTATTGAGAGTTTCGTATAGGGCAACGGCAGGCTTTGAAATTGAAAGATACAAGTTTGAAAACGAGTGAAGGGTATTGAACGGTAGTATCCGAATCAGGCACATTACCCTTTACCCTACCCAATGCAGGGTAAGCAAGGGGGAGGAAATCCTTTTGACTGGTAAAAGGTTATGCATTCGATCGGGCTCTTATACTACCTATTGCTTTTTTTTTTGGTTCTAGCAATTTGTCCCTCTTCCAATGCTTCCTAACACGGGTGAGAAATTATCTCCCGCTGTTTGGTTTATTTTTAGCATGCACCGCCTATTTTTTTTTATATTTTAAATTTAATATGTTATGCAAATGAACTGTAGATCGGAGACCAATTTTGTCATTCTTTTAGATAACTTTATTGAATTCCATTTTCATGAAATTCATAAGTTATTTGTCGAATATATTTGTTTCAATTTTGTTTTTGTTGATGTAATATTTGTCATTTATTTTCGGCTCTCATCGTGCCAGTATTCACCATAAAATTCTAATGTCTATATGATTTGAAGCATGATACGCTATAAAAAAAAAACTCAATATTTTACTATCAAACAAAATTTCCCGCAACACTAAAAAAAATTCTTAGATAATATTTACTGTTAAATGAATCAGAAGAGCAAAGAATCGAACAAAGCAGAACAACAAAAAACCAACCACGAAATCACCATAAAGTTTGACAGCTGGGGCCATATTTGGCCCTATGCTGGTTTTGGTGGCACCCAATAGGTTTTATGAAGGTTTTCATGTGGTCATAATATCTTTCACTAGAACATTTTCAAAATCTTTAAGGTCTTGTAAAGGTTTTAATAATTTGTTTTCACAATCGTCTATAGAGTGGATCACTTTGTACACATTTCGGCTTTAAAGAAGCATAGAGGAGGTGCTGGTGGGCAACACAGTTTTGAATGTATGTTTATCAACAAAGCCGGGTGGAGTGCTATACGGCTAGAATAAAACTAAAATTGTTACTTGGAACGTTTCTAAGGTATTCACAACCGTCAGGGGCTCATGTTGCTCTATGCATGTATCAGGGTGACCACTCAATTTTTATTTTCAAATTCCCGTTTTTTTCCCGGTTTTCTCGGACCAAATGTTAAAAATTTCCCGGGTTAAGGCGCGGATCATGTAGTAATGAACTAGAATAACGAATAGAAAACAATTACTCTAAGCAAACAATTTTGAACGAATTGAGTTCCAAAGCTTAATAAAATGATATTTTCAGTATAAGCGTTGTTTATAATATAAAAATGACTACATTTTAGGACCCAACTATTTACAAATTCTGCTTTCAGTTTTAGGCCCATGAAGCTAAAGAAAATAATTTAGATGATAGTCTGAAAGTTTCAGTTTGTGTGTGTACTGCCAAATGATTTCTTTTTAATTTTTTAAAGAAACTTTTCCCAAAGATTCTATGAAAAGTTCTCAGCTATTGCTTGAGAAATTCTTTCTGGCGTTTCTATAGGTATTCTTCAGGAGTTTGTAGCCATTCCTCCAGCGATTCTTTCAGCAGTTTCTTCTGGCAGTTCATAGGCTGTTCTGTTAAACGTTCTTGTTATGACATTTATGGTGGAATCCCTGAACTTATGAAGTTTTGTGATTGTAAAGCAATCCCTGGAAGACACCTCAAAGAACTAAAAACTATAAGGTAATTGCTGAAATAATTCTTGAAAAAAAACCCTGATTTATTGAAGAAATTTATGAAATTTTGTTTGCACGAGTTTCATAATCTCGTGTATTAAATTCTTCACGTTAAATATTCTGCAAGGGGTTTTGTAGAATTATTTATAAGTTTTGTCTAGAATGTTTGCAAGGATTCTTAGATATAAATCTCTAAACATTTCTTCAAGTATTCCGCTGGAGCAGTGTTTTTTTTAAAGTTCCTCAATCGATTTCTCCACAAAATTCGACAGAGCTTCCTACATGGATTTCTATAAAAATATTGTTCTTCTAATTTAGGAATATCTTCATGCATTCATGCCGAATAGAAGAATGTTCTTGATATTTATTTTTGTTAATCGAATCATAATATTTTGAAAGTAATTTTTGGTTATCTTTAATATCATATTGCCGTGCGAAAACCTATATATCGACATGGAATTTTCATAAGGGCCAAACGTAAACAATGGCTTCTTCGCAAATTTCTTGAAAATGCAAACTCACTTAAGTAAACTACAACTTCTATTCTTCTATTCGGTTCTGTACCATCATCGTGGTAATTCCCTATGATTAAGTTAGCATTCGCGAGAAATTTGCGGTAGAAGCCATTGTTTATGATTGCGACCCAATGTCCCCTTTTGAAAACTCCATTTCAATATATATTGTGCAATTGTTGAACAATACCAGATCGATGGCACGATTACAAAAAGGCTTGGTGGCTGTCGATCAGATGGAGCATCGGTAATGATGGGTTCTGACCAATCCGTCAAAAAGCTGCTGAAACGTGTCAGTTCTCATTTGATAATTATCAAATGTACTTGCCACTTTTTGGTTCTTTGTGCAAGCTATACATGCAAGAAGCTGCCACTGGAACAGTTGATGCAAGATATTTATAGTTACTTATCATGCAGCCTCAAATGATCCAAGGAATTCCAGATGATACAAAATATCTTGGATTTGAAGCATCGTTCTGCATCGAGCTGCCACCAAATGGCTACCGTTCTAGTCAGTTGTCAACATGAACTGCATCGTGTGTTGAATCCAAGAAGCTGTACACTTTGAAGGAGTTCAATTCAATTTCTGAACAATATCCGTACTTTTACGAAAAATATGAGATACAGGCCATCGAAGATCATGACTTGGAAACTTTTTGGAGAAAACTGCTGTGTTTCAAACAAGCAGATGGGAAGCTGGCTTTTATCTTGCTTAGAAAGTTGATTGCGAACTTTCTACAATCTCAATAAGACCATCTAAATTCGAATGTTTGAAGCAAGGTTCTTTCCAAGATTTTCTGCTGTTAAATACAGATAAAAAAGATTTTTTGGTGAAAATTAAAGATGGGAACGAAAATTATTGTGGCAACTCTGGTCGCTACAAACTTACAAGAATGACCTACACGTAAAATCAAACGCATTTATAGTCAGCTGAAAATTGTTGGTGATTGCGCTTAATTTAACCCTCGAAATGGTAGTTTCAACTGCGACTTTTTTTTGCGTGTAGAAGGTAAATCAATTGACACACTCTAAAATTTCACGGATCGTTATAGATGAACACGCTAAGAAAGGAATACCTTGAGCTCGGTGATAATAACACAATCTTAATTATGAACAATCATGTGAACATAAATTCCCGGTTTTTTCCCGGTTTTTTAGAATTCCCGATTAATTCCCGGTTTTCCCGGTTCTATGGCCACCCTGATGTATGTTGGGTAGTTTAGCTTTTCACAATCAATGGGTCGCGACCCACACCCTCCATAAGGATAATACGTGTCGCTGAAGAATTTAAAACTTCTTATAGAGTAGAATATGTTCATTTCCAGGGATTTCATACTATCCGAGCGATCGAAATCATTATAGTGCTTAGGCGTACAAATTTATATTTTATGTTTTTACATGTTCTCAAACTAAGATATGATCGTCTAAATATCACGTTATATTATTGCTGGTTAAATTAATAAACATAATCATCGTTTTAATAACATAACGAACGTAGCGTATTAATTTAAGCAGCAGTTGATAGTAAAACTTTGAAGATCTTGTTTTAAAAACAATTAGAAAATTCCAGTTTTTGATGAAAATATGCTTATTTAAGAAAAAATAACAATTATAAAAAAATCACGTCTAAATTTCAACTGTGGAATACCTTGGGCGTTTATGGGTATCAAAATAATAAATTCATACAAAAATTCGATGAAAATAAGTTAAATTTAGTCTTAGATTTTCGTCAAAATTGTTATAGTTCTTTCTTATTAAAAGAAAAGTTTATTTTATCCCACCAAAAATAAAAAATTCAATAAAAAATATTAATGTTATTTTTATGAAAATGACAAAACACTAAAAAACGTTCAATAAAATATGGCTGTTAAAATCGAAACAGTGCACTACTCAAGCAATATTGAAATTTTGTATCGTAGTTTTAAAGTATTCTAAAAGTTTAAACCGTGGTATATAGAACCCTCATAAAACCAAAATAGTTACCTGGGTATTGATCTTTAGGTCGCCAAAACATTATGCAAATTTATCATAGCTAGGATTTTTTTTCAATAGGGCGAATCTAACAATGAGAGTTTCTCTCCTCTCTCGCTCTCTTTCGTTAATTACAGTGGCATTATTAAATTTTTAAGGGATTATTTAGTACAGATAGAAACACAACAGTCCTGGCTAGCATACTCTACAAATAGTAGAATGAAAAACGTAAAGCTGAAAGGAATATGAATGAAAGAGAAAATAATCAAAGAGAGTCTCTCAATTGCAGATTCGCCCTAATGAAAAAAAAAAAATCCTAGATAGCTTTAATTTATAAATTCAAAAATAAAAGCTGTAAATCTAAACTTATTTCATTTGTCATTTGGATTTTCATGTGTCAAAGAGCAAAACACTATAACGTAAACCGAAAAACGCTTTCTGAAAAGCTGAAAATAAACCTAAAGAATTAGGTACGATCGATCAAACACCAAAAGTTTATTATTTTAACATAACTTTACTACCTGTAACCGTATATCAGTCATATATGGATTCTAAAGAAATTTGATTTAATAACGCTGTCCACAGATAAAACTACTCGCTTTAGTCAGAAATATCATAACAACATTAAATCAGTTTGTCCCATCAAATAAAGTAATCGCACATAAGTTTCATTCCGAGATTCAATCATTTAGAGGCCTATTATCTCCATGTGGGACTGATATGTAGTTGAAGGCAATATAGAATAGGTCATTTATCGAAGTTAAATAATTTGCTAGAAAAATCATATGAGCATATTAGCTTAATGAACGAAGACGCTTACTGACAATAGTATAACAAATAATCATAAGCAATATTCTAAGAGCTGAAAATGAACTCGAATCAAACAATTATTGGATGTAATGATCAAAATAAAAGCATATAAAGTATTTTGTGAACAAAATGTGATTGAACTATGACCGGCCAAAAAATCTCGCTTTAATCTAACAAATTCCTAATCACAGTTTTCGAATCTAACAATGCACATATAAAGCTAAAGCTCCACTATTCAAAAGAAGCTCAGTCGGTAGAGTTGAGAGCAAGCAATAAGCTAATTGTTACAACAATAAGCTTGAAATGTTAAAGAAGAAGAAGAAGAAGTATGAACAGTAGGGTGGTTCAAATTATCGTTTTAGCTCCACCCCGCTAAATGGATTTCAATTCAGGCCCAGGCTATTCTTATAGAATATAAGGTTTTGAACTCGAGCTGCACTGACTTTTTGATGTTTCTATGGGAATTGCTTTGAAAAACCCAAACTTTTTGATCTCATTATCCCAGTTTCTTGGGCGTTATGACTTCGGGCGTAATGACTAAACAGTCATTATTTCACAGATTTCACATAAACATGTGAAATCTTCAACAACCTTGCCGAAGACCACTTTTCAATTGAATGCCAAGTTGATCAATTTCCAATTTATATCTGCGGCAATAACTTTCTGATATGAATGATTCTCCGTTTTCAAGGCATCACTACTATGTTAGTCAAAACGTGTTGAAAGCGACATCTATGGAGCAGCAGCGAAATCAAAATTTCTACGCCATTTGATGTTGACGTGTCAGTGTATTTTTTAATAATTGAAAAATTCAAATATCGTGCCGTGATTAAATTATAGCGAAAGTACAAGATATGGTTTTGGAAAATCAACGATCGACTGTGGATGTGATAGCTGACACCATAACCATCTCACATGGAACAACATGGCATGTTTTGGTTGAAGTTTTGGGTTTCAAAAAACTATGTACACAATGGGTACCAAAACACGTTCGAATGCGACTTTCTAAGTAACATTTGGAGAAATTTCAAAAAGATAAAAAGGATTTTTTGTGTCGATTTATCACTATGGATGAGACTTGGGTCTACCACCATGATCCGGAATCAAAACAAGGGGCTAAGAAGTGGTGCGAACCAGGCATTTCGGCTCCGAAGCGAGTTCGTGTATTAGTGTATGTTTTTCGGGATTGAAAAGGAATTTTATTGATAGATTATATTCAAACTGGTAAGACAAAAAACTCTGATTATTACTGTGACCTTTTGGACCAGTTTGATGAAAAAAGATCCGGTTTGCAGAAGAAAAAAAAACACTTTTCATCAAGACAATGCTGACAGCTCAAAAAACCATAGGGAAAATCAGTAAGTTGGAGTACGCATTGTTGCAGCATCCACCCTACTCGCCAGATTTAGCTCCCTCTGACTTCTGGCTGTTCTCACCTCATTCTTGGAAAGCATTTTTCTTCAAGCGAAGATGTTATAGCCGTCATAGAGGAGTGTTTTGCAGGCCTTCCGGAAAGTCATTTCCGTGATGGGACAACAAAATTGTAAGATCGTTGGACCAAGTTCATTGATTTTATGGGAGACTATACTGAGCAATAAAAGGGAGTTCCCCAAAACATGAAGGTAATTTTTTTTAGGTACTTTTCGACTAACCTAGTAGTTGTCGCTGTATGTCATAGCTTAAATACAACATCTTGCAATCGAAATGTGGTCTTCGGTAAAATTTCTCATTAGCTCAGATAAATACCTTCAAAGACATAAAGATATAAAAAAAGACGAGAAAATAAAGTTTGATTTTATCATACTAATTTCCACAGAAACTTCAAAAGGCAGGGCTGCTCGAGCTCGTAACCAATTGAGCTCAAATTTATCAGAATCTGATTGAGTTGGGCGGAGCTGAATTGATACGTTGAACCACCCTAGTGTACAATTTTCTCAAGGGGGTACAACATAAAAATAACAAAATTATGAATCCTAGAGAGTTTGAGCTGTTTAGTGGAATACTTGTGGAATATCCTGTGTCAAGCATAAGATATCAAACAAAACTGAAGGAACATTTTCTTTGCCAAAAACAAAACGAAAAAATTGTGAAAATCTGTAGATGTATAGCATTTATTTATATTTACAACCGAAGAATAATAAATAGATAATTAGTTTAAAAAAGATCCCTTTAGGCACAATGTGGGCCTTAATTGGTCACTGAATACTGTATCCTCCAGAATCCAGAAGATCCTCCACTGGATTGAACTGTCAATCAGCCAATCTCCTTGATCAGCTTTGGGTTCGGCTAAATACCTTAAAAAACTAAGCAAGATAGAAAGTTTAAGTTGTAGAGGACCTTTGAAGCCATGATTTTGTTTTATCAACTACTTTTGTTTATTACGTGTTTTATGCAAACAAAAACATAAAAAACCCTTTAAAAAGAGATGTTTAAGCATGGTTAACCCCTAAAAAGGCATTAAATTATAAGTATTCAAAGTTTAAATGGAGCTGTTATTTAGGAAGCTTTTGAATGGAGGAATGAGATTCTTGCTAAGTAGCTCAATTTTTGAGTTACAACCAATTTAAGACTATCATGTACCAAATCATTAAAAGTTCCATAACTCCGTAAATTTTGAGATTTCACCATATGAGTAGAAATTATTTTTTTCGTGAAATATCATCTCCTATCACCCCTGAACATATTTGTACAAAGGAACCGAACACCCCGTATGCAAGCAAACATATCATAAGGAATGCAAAATATGACTTATACGTGCAAAGTTGGAGGCCAGTTAATTTTTATGCTCAGTTTGACATATATGATGAATAATGATGAATTTCGCGCTAAATCGTATTCGGAGTTGGCAGCACAGTCTCAGGTTTCAATAAACATTTCTGGATATGTAGACTTTGTCATAAAAAGCCTCTTAAGCCACTTGAATACTTAGTTTTTCCAACATTGATCTAGACTGTCTTTTGAAAAGTGCCAAACTTGTTTTACCCATTTGTTTTCAAATGGATATAATCGAAAAATGACCAATCCTACGAAAAAAATATGCGTGACTTCACAAAATTAGTCATATTTTCTAATAAAAATATTGAAAAAATCCCAAATTGAGCCCTACACTGCAAAAATCGATGGAAAAAAACTTAAACAGATTTATTAAAAAACATTATTTTTGATTTGGATGAAATTTTGTCTCACGATATGTAATGTACCACTGTTTGCCTGATGCATGTATGTAAGGTAGCCAACATTCTTTCTCAAACCTTGTCATGTATGCGGCTACACTTAATAACAAGATCAAATTGAGTTAGACAAAATCTACATGTTTCATTGAAATCCGAGAGGGTGCTGCCAACATTTGGTTGAGTTGGCACGAAATGCGTCTAATAAAAAGAACAACTTGACATTTTTAATGATGAGGATTCCGATTTAGTTTGTTATACAGTACGATGAAAAAGCACCTTATCTTAGTCGAAAAATTCCATTCGTTACGATTTTTTTTAAATAATTCATTAATTTGGGAGGCTCAATTGCGTTAGCTTTACGGAGCCGATAGTTCATTGTTTTTAAAAATATTGAATAACTTAATACTAGTATTAGTATGACTTAGGCCGAGGAATATGTAAATTGGATGCTGTAGTCTCATTCGATAATTGTCGCCAGCACTTTAACGATATGCAGTTTGGTCATGGCTCCCTTTTTGTGTTCGGACAATTGTGGTTACGATGGAACTCCTCAAGATATGATAAAAAAAACAAACACAATGTTGTGGCATTTGTTTTAATGAGTTTTTCAAAATTGTAATATTCTATTATAATATTCAAACCTCAATATAGTCAGAATATTTCTTCTTCTTCTTCAAACTATAAAAAAAAACAGATAAAAACTCGAAACAGTACACTACCAAATGTAGATTCTTGTTCAGTTTCGTATACAACTATAAGCAGCTTGATTTTTAAACGCCTACCAATTGGAATGCCAAATGGCATAATTGTAAATTGATAGAAATTTACATTTTTCCACTGATTGCAAAACCTTGTTCTTGCTCAATTAAGGTCATATCATGTGCCATTTATGACAATTTGCTATGAAAATTTACATTCCATTTCAATTTGATTACTTTTCCACTATAGCCGCTTCCATTCTTGTCATAAATGTCTCACTAAGAGCAATCATTTTGATTTGTTAATTACGACCTGTCAGCACTCGAACGATATATCCGCACATATCCCTTCGATAGCTCTCACCGATAGTCGCCGTGACAAGAAGGCAAATCAGGTGACACGTTTGTACGGGAATTGAACGACATATGCATTTCTCGTTATCAGTACTTGCAATAGATACCCGCCCATTTCCATTCATTCCGAAGCAGCTTCCAAAATCACCGACTCTTGATGCAGTTTTCATGTTGTTTTTTTTGTTCTCGTGTGAAAAACTGTAACTGTGCATAATTAAATAAATTATTGTGTGGATACGAGTTGACAGCTGTGGAAACTGACACTTTACCGTCTGTCTAAAATGCTATGCATAAATTATCCCCAGCACTTTTCCTAGGAAAATCCAACACGTTAGCAATCGACTTTCCCGTGAAAAAAGCAAACCGATTATCAACCCATTCAGGAAGGTAAATTTGCACTTATTATAACTGGCAGGATCACGATCTCGGTCCCCCGATTCAACCCTACCGTACCCAACTGTTGAGTCTGCATCCTTTCCATCGTTCCGAAACCAATTCCATACCCAGGCCAGACTGGCTGTAGATATTCGTTCTCATTCGCACCGATTGGTATTTATTAAACATTTACGAAAATGTCGCTTGTCACAAATGGTAGTGCAAGAAATCTAAACACAAGCAAACCGAAAATGCATTGTCGGAAGCAGAAGAATGTGCCACTTGAAAAGTGTGGCTCCAATGCTCGAACCGACTGCAATACAAAACCATATTTCAATTCTCGCTGCTAATACGTCTCGGTACACGTTCTTACTTCAGAAAACCATAACCAGCCCCGAAAGAGGAAGCGGAATGAATGATTAATAATTTAACCCTTCAACTTTAATTTTCAAATGCATTCAGTTAACTCCACCATCAATCAACTGTTGTTTTACCTATTTGCGCTATCTGGTTAGAAGCCGGTTACGGCACTCCATCAGATGTCCAGGTGAATCCAGCGGTGTCTCTCGATATCCCAGCTTCCCCGTTTCCGAACGTGCATTTGTGTCTCCGAGCAGTCTGGTAGTTCTTTTTTTTCTAGCCGGCTTGCCTGTTTACGTTATTACGAGGCATGCAGCCCCTTTTCCAGGCAGTTTGAATGTCGTTGTCAATGGGAACATGGAAAGGGTGGAATGCCCTACTTAGGTGTGTATAACCTTCGAGTGAGGCGCACACCTTTTGGATTATTTTTATTAAATATTTTACGATTCATCGGATCGAACCCATGTGTGCGAATGCATTGGCGGGAAGAAAGCCAGAAAAAAACTGATTTATTTGTCGCAGTGAAGAAATTAGGGTTAGTTTCAACCGAAGCAGACAAGGGGCTTGTGTGGCAGGCACCTTGAAAAATGTGGTTCCTCTCAGTAACGTGTAACTAATGGGCAGTGTACTTCCTTGATAAAGAAAAATCAAGATTAGGCTAGGGGAAGAACGAATAGTTTACCGTGAGTCAGGAGGGAGGGCTATTGTTCTTCTTAAAAACTGACTATGACCTCATAAAATCTGTACTGACGAAAATGGTGAATGGCGCCAATAGTGAACTATGAAAAGTCTTCTTTAATTTTAATTTAATTTAATTTTTTCAAGCGCCTATAAGTTTATCTTCAACCGAAAAGAAATATTTATAATGCTTCATAGGGCTGAATATTAGCGCAACAAAGCTACAGTAGCGCACAGTGGTCGGAAAAACCTTTTTTCACGGCGATATTAATCACTTCTAAGAGTTACTTTTTCGAATCAGGGTCTCTTCTACTAAGCTGTACCTAAAACAGTTGTCCAGTAGTTCCAAACTTTACCGCTAGGGCGGTGCTGTTGTTGACTTTTAAACAAAGCACAGAGAAGACTGATGGTAAAGGCATGTTTGTAGGGAATATAATTTCAATCAACTTTGCTGAAACAACATTTTTCTAGCTCTTCATTTGACTATGATAGAGTTATTTTTCTGCTTTAAAGCAGGATGTCATCAACGAGAAAAAAAATCGAGAATTTATTCTCTATATATCTTCCTTTAAGAACACCGCACATGGACGCCCACGTGTACTGGCAAAATTTCCTGATCCAAGTAGGTTTTCCAGTATGACTGTCTCGAATTTTCAATTTCACGTCTCGCTCACTTTTCGACACAATTCTTCTGCGAATGTCCTAAGGAATATTCGATTGATTTGCTTCGACCAACCCAAACAAATTCATCAACTACAGTGTTGGACAAAACATATGCAACCAACCAAAGACGACCCTAAAATTATACCGTAAAAATTTGTGGTAAAACAACAAGAAGAAAAAAGCATACAGGTAATCAAAACAAACATAATTCAAATTTACTGTGTCGAATAAAACAGAAGTTATTCGCAAACAGTGATAATATTATCAAATGAACAAAACAATAAATTATCCTTCTGGACAAAACAAACACAACTTCGCATATTGTATTTTTTTTTGTTGTGACATCTCACTCACGTTATCTTCAATTATTTTCGATTATTTTAGCACATGATATCACAAATATAAAGATCATATACACAGATAAAAAGAAACATTGAATTTTCTGCGTTATCTAATGCACATAAAGGGAATGCTAGATTTGGCAGAAAATAATGCGATATTTCAAGTAAATTTAAGCCAGATAACGCCTGAATCTAGCCTTTTGTATGAAAGATTGCTAACATTGTTGTATGGCTCAGGAAAAATTGCAAACAATTTCGTTGTGTATGCCTCCTTCGGCATAGAATTAGACGAGGGGAAATTTTATGCGCTTATTAAAATTAATAATTTTTTTCTGTGTAACTTCATACAATTCTGAAAGTATTTACCGCAACTCTTACCTTGGTTTCACTGATACATATAGAAAACAAGAGTTTTACTATAAAATGAAATGTACCTGAGAGGTTATTAACACTTAGGCACTGAAAAGCAAGCGAAATCAGAAAGTTGCATATGTTTTGGCCAATGCAGAGTAACAATTGTCAACAAAATTCTAGCGGCGTGCTGTCGGTGAATACTAGATTACTCTAGAATTATGCCAGACTCCTGAGCCATCAATTGTAGCATGTTACTTCATTTCGTTAGTGGGCTTATGCTGAAGCTATCTTGGCGGCAGCTATTACCTCAACATTTAGAACTAATATAACTCAGAATCTGTACTAGATATTGAAAATTTATTCACATCAGTTTGTATGCTTACTTACTGTGAGCAATCTGATAGAGTTAGATTCGTTGTTCATTCACTAACAATCAAGATTTATCCATTTGAAATAGCAAGGTAAAATTGCGAGAGAGAGAGAGAGAGAGAGAGAGAGAGAGAGAGAGATAAAAGATAATGGAGATTCAAAGTTTAGTTACGCTTTTAAGTAATGTAAGGTAAAAGTAGCATATGTTTTGTCCAACACTACTGTAACCATGTTGGTTGACTACGACTCGAAGCTGGCTTGTTCGCTGTATTTCTGGCTTGCTTAAGGAAGTACACATCTTTCTGCTTACGCCGTCAACTTGTTTCCGTATATATTTGTCGTTTAGTTCACATGGAGGTTGCGTGAAATTTTCGCCTTCGTCCAGCTTGTGCTTCAAATTCTAAATTTCATCAGCGTCCAAGCACCGTGATTCTTTGATAGATCTTTTATTCCAATTCCACTTCAACTAGGCTGTTGATTGCGTTTGTAAAAATTCTTAATTACGATCCACACAAGTGGTCTCCCGGAAACAAGTTGATAGCTGCGTGTTTTTATTACATCTTCTTAACCGCATAGACCGCATCACACAATCGTAAGAAGAGGAATTCGTTCTTCTTCTGAACCGTCACGAACTGGCGAACCATTGACCGTTCAATCATTCTAAGCTTTTGTTGTCTGCTCTAAAACTTAAAGCAACTTCACTTCAAACTTCAAAAACGTACTTGGAAACTGTAAACAAACTAAATTCTGGAAAAATTCCAGAACTGCCCTGGAAGCATACTAGGACAATTCTCGAAGCAAATCGTCATGAAAAACAAAGAATCGCCGATGAGTTATTGCACTGAATTTATCCAGCAACCAATCGAGAAATTGAAGTGGATCCACCTGTATCAAAGATGATTTTCGATGCTGAATTTCTAAGAACTACCTAGGAAACATCCCAGAAGAATACTTGAAGTTTTCAGACTATTCTGAAACCACCCCTGAGCTCTTCTACGTTCCATTTACGATGGAAGGTTTTCAGATTATCAAAATTGCACTAGAAAAATCCTAAAAGCTTTCCAGAACAGTTTTGGAAGCAACCCATAACAACTTTGGAAGTATCTCAGAAAAATTAAAACATTTTCCCAGACTTGCTTTGACGCCATCTCAGAAATGCATAGCAGGCATACCAGAATACGTTCGTGAGCATCTTACAGGGCAGGCCCAAATAAGTGACGCATGAAACAAAGACTGTATCTTCCACGAAAAGACAATATATTTGAATGTTTCTTTGTTATTCTGTTTTTTATACTTTATTGTTTATGTGTACATATTTACATTTCGATTCTATCGCCTTTAGCTTTAAATGTTGCCCTAAGTCTCTTCGGAAAAGCATTACAAGCGGCACGCACCTGATATTCGGAGGTTTTATTCCATATCTTCTGTATGGTAGCTTTGAATATTTCAATACCCGTTGGTTTGAGATCTCGAAAAAAAGCTTCTATGATTCCCCAAGTAGAGAAATCCAGAGGATTTGCATCTGTCGAAGAAGCTGGCCATAGTTTCTTAGAAATGAAGTCTGGCGAATTCTTGGTGCACCATGCTTGGGTAATCTTTGCTGCATGGGACGGCGCAAAATCCTGTTGAAATACCCTTTTGCGGTTACCGAACATCGTTGAAGTATGCTTCTTAAATTGCTTTTCCAGGACCTCTTTTACGTAGTATTCTGCGTTGACTTTTACACCCTTATCAATGAAAGTGGTAGACGACCATCTGCAGAAATCGCTCCCCAAACCACGACCAAAGTATGATTTTGGAAGCTTTGAACTGCGCGAATTGAAGAAAGGATAACCTGAAAACTCGCTTCATAGACCCTGTCATTTTGAGCGTTGAAACTCGGCTGCAATACAAAATTTTTCTCATCCGAAAACACAATCATGGAATCACCGTCCCTACGAAGTTATTCGCGACAATGAATGGCTCTGTTCTTCTAGTTGGCTTCCGAAAGTCAATGAATTTTCTTTTCTTGTACGGCACCAATCTCAAAGCCTCTTTGAGAACTGATCCGATAGTTTTCCTGGAGACGTCAATATCCTGTGCCAGTTTATATGAAGAACGACAAGGATTTCGGCGAATTCACTCACGCCTTTACAAGCCGTTTAGTACGTACACTGCGTGGACGACCTGGTTTTTTCTTTGGATCTATGGTTCCCCTCGTCCTCCATCTTCTCAACGTCCGGTCGATTAATGTGCGGCATATTCCTTCCTTCCGGGTCTCAGCTAGTATGTGGTTGGGACGCTTTTTCGCCAAATGCGACTGCAAAATCCGTTGTCTTTTGAAATTCATATTTTTCTTAGGCACTTCCTGTCGACGGAATCTAGCGAACACTAGTTTGTTTATATATTAATCAGTCCCTCTTTAATATGCTGGCAATCAGATGGCTCTTTCGATGGCTAGAAGAGTTCCACACTGAAACAAAATACTGCGTCACTTTTTTGGGCTTACCCTGTAGATTCACCTTGAAAGCATCCCTGAACTACTCCGGAAGTTTTCAGTATTATTCAGAAATTATCCCTGAACAATCATGAATCCATTCAATAATAATCGTGGAAGCATCCCAAAATCACTATGAATGTATTCCAAAACTACACTGGAGTATACTGGAAGTATCTCAAACGTATTCCGGAAGCTCTCGAAGTATTCCAAAACACAGAGCATTTTTAGAAGCATCCCATACCAATTCCGGAAGCATTCAAGATAAATCCTGAGACTACACCATTCCAGAAACTTTTGGTGTGCAACTCATAACAAATCTGAAAGTATACCTATTTCTTTAGTAGGAAAAGATTATTTGTTTACAGGTAAATATTTAATCTCTTGAGAAAAGGATAGAACCATGATGAGCACTAACTACATTAATATTAATTGTACATCACCTCTTACAGGATCGCTCCTCGCTAGAATGGTTTACCCAGTTTCGAATAACCTTAGCACTGGAGAGAATTGCGAAATGTTTTCGTTTTCGTTGTGAGATGGATCCACGCAAGCTAATCGACAGAAAAATAAGTTATAAGTTCTGAGCGGAAGTAGTTTACACAATCGTGAATCAAAGGGTTCTCGGAATAAAACCCATCCTACTAAACCACTTGTTCCCAACGCCACCCTTAGCCTCTGTCCCAAATTTAAGCCAAACCAGTAAACGTTTCCAAAGACGGTTGAAATTTGTGTCGACAAAATCATCAACATGTATGGAAATACACCACGGATTCGGTATTTTACCGCTTGATGGCGCTATAAGTATCCAAGAGTCGAAGATCGTAAGATATCTTAGTAATCTCAACAAAGTGGTTAGAAGTTTATTGAAGTCATGTCTTCTAATTGCAAAGGAACATTTCTCTATAATTGTTGATAATTAACTACACAAATGGGTTTCTGAATAAGTGTGTTGGCCTTCTGCCATCATCACCATCGCACATCACTTCAATAAACTACTTTTTATTCTTCTGGTATTCACGTGACTTTCAGCCTGTGACGCCAGGGAGATGACCTGGATCGTACATATCGAACCCATCAACACATGAGCCATGACCAACGGCTTCATTTCCCTTCCGAAAGAAGACGGGATCAGAGATTTTTCGTCTCAGAAAATCTCAACGGCGTCGGCTGGAATTGATACCATACCTACTAGGGCGAGAGGCAACAACGCTTACCACTACACCACCGGCCGCGTCAATAAACTCTTAAAACCTTTCTTTTGTTTACTAAAATCATATAATTCAAAATTAAATTATTTTCATCGATAATTAAAACCTTAATTCTACAACATTCATAAAACAATCAAAATCTTCAGTTGATGGAAAAAAATAAATGAAAATTTCAAGTCCTTGACATTTATTTTAATATAAGATTTTTTCCGTTTTTAATGCATAAATTAACTGTTTTCTATGAGGTTGCATCGCAACATACGCTTTACGTGCACAGTAGAGCGTAACCCTATTCACCAGTCACCGACACCTAAAATAAAATGTAAAGTGAGAGCTTTTACGTGGCGATTCGAAATAGCGCATTAACTCCCTTTTTACACTTCAGAAGGTATGATATTGTAATTGAAACATGTTATACGTATTAAAGTGTGTACGTTATTCAATATTTGCATCACAGGAAATGAGCTTGATCAAATTAAATTTTCAACTTGTGTCACTTGTTAATTTCAGGCAATTTTAATTAAACATATTAGACTTATGCCCATGATGTTATTTTAATTCAGATGTTATGATCACACAGCTTGAAAGAAAAAAATAAGACTTTGTTGCAGTTATCTCATGCACATGAAATGTTAGGTCTGGTATAGATCTGAATCAGATATTTGATCCAGTATATCAACCAGATATCTTGCCTGAAATTCATGTACAGATATGTTTCGACAGACTTGCCTCTAACAAAATACTATTCTGTCAGATGCATATCCAAACGTACATACGTTCTCTTAACACTACGAAGATCATGCCATAATTGCGTTTTACATAGTGTGAACTATTCACATTTAACTATTACCCAAAAAGTAAAAAGTTACAGCCATTTGAAAATGATAAAATATGATTCCGCACACCCTTTACGATGCTACACGAATGTCGCTAATACTTATGTTTACAAGAAAACGTTTATATTAAATTAGGCCCGGGTCAAAACACGGCATTATACACATAATTATAATCTTTATTTATCCCATAAACATCCCCACATAAGTTAGGACGGTGTACGAATATGTAGTAAAGAGCGAAACATATTTCTTCCGACCTCCGAAATTCAAGAATGCGCAGAAGCGCATTAATCAATTTTGTTTCTATTGTAGGCGGAACCAACTCCGATATATTGCACGGAGCATAGCATTACCAAATAAATAAAAAGAATAACAAAAAGGAACCCCGATTGCATTCCAATAAGAATTGATGCACCCTAACCCCTCGTCTACCTAAAAAGGTAGCAACAATCACACGCCGCTAACATCTGACACGTGGTTGCGAGCGTTCTTACAACCATTGACAACAAAAACCAACATCATCGTCAATTACTTTGCTACACTTTGCTCCTTGCACATATGTTCGGGATGCTCCGTGAAACCAGTAAAGAACATAGGAAATTTGCACTTCCCGCGCAATCCCAGCCGAATTCAGCAAATCACATGCCGAAAACAAACATGCGCCACCGTCTTGTCTATCACCGCATCCGCACATACCTCAGACCATTATGTACTGCATCCATTTAGTAAAGGGCCATTGCAAATTGCTCTCTTGGATGTATCAAGCTCCAAGGAAGACAAACAAAACCGGACGCGGTAAGCTTTTTCCTGTTTGCATTCCGGTGCAGTCAGTTTGCAATCAGCTGTGACCGTGGAAGGGTTCACTTCCGAGGATGCATTCTTCCGTTCGGTGCGTGGTTTGACAAATAGTGCGGATTCGTCGAAGTGTGATAGAGTAGTTTAGAAGTCTAACGCAAAGAAATGTAAGTATGGTGTTTGTAAGATTAAGACTCGTGGCTTAATGCATGTGAAATAGATTGAAAAAATGCACTTGTATGAATAATGAATTGACATTCAAATATGTTTGTTAAGTCTTAAAATAACAGCATTAAATAAATAGTTTATGATAAATTATGAAGAATCATGAAAACACTTTATCCGAGACCGATTCCTGGTTGACTGATGTTCTAACAATTAACTTTTTTAGAATTTTAAAATGTTGTTTCATGGGTACTTAAAATACCTCCTGCCTTGACTTAATAGTATCAACTTCAAAATTTGGTATTCTAATAGAGGAGCGTCAAAATCTAGATGTATCATGGTTGTCTGAATGTTGTGAGTTTGGCGCAGGCTTAATGATGTTTTATGGAGACATGTATGGCAACAAATTAAACAGTTTGATTTAGAATCAACAATCAAAATGAGGATTTTCGTAGATCGATTTACTAGCGTAAGCTTTGTGGACATCCTAAATTGAAATTTCTCCCTAGAAAATATACATGGAATTAAGTGTAGAGGGACCGGCTGTGCAACCCTAGCAAAGGAAATAACAAGATCATATCATATAACTAACAAATTCTGCTATCCCGGATATCGTTTTGATTTCCGCTGTTATCGATAACAAATTTAGTTATCACCATCGGATAATTTTTCAATCATATGTTATCATTTTCAACATACTATAAATATTACCAGCATATTTGAAAAATAAATTATCCTTTTTTCCAAAAAAAAATCTTCAGATATCACCATGAGAATATGCTTTCAAAATGATAACATAATTTGAAACTATTCCAATAAATTTTCTCAGTACAGGATTTTTTATCAAGAAGTTCGCAGTGATAATAAAATAAGTTATCATTATGTTATTCAACGAGTTTTTTTTTTATAGATTCTGTTATTTTGGATGTTTATTCAACCTGATGATAATATATTCAGTGATCAAACAATGATAACCCGATATAAAAATTAGCTATAAACTTGGTGTAATCCTTTACTCGGGAAGCCTCTACCATATACACTTAGGTTTTTTTTTTGAACGGTTTTTTTTACACGGGTTGTTTTCAGCGATAATACCAGAACGGAACAACTTATCGACCAAATTCAAATCACATTTTACGTTTTGGGCCAAAAGTAATCATATAGCAGTTTTTCAAAAAATTCACAATTTTTGGTGTAAATACACAAAACTGTATTTTGACCTTTGCATGGAAAGGTAACGCATACAACCAAAATCGAAACAATATAAAATGTATAAGCTTGTGAATTTATGAACTCTATTTAGTCTTTTTTTACATGGTTCCATACTAAAAGTGGAACGTATCCCCCGTGCAAAAAAAAACCTCAGTGTATTACGCGAGAATTAACCAGGTCTTGCGTTAGCAAAGCGGTGGAACGTGCTGTCCATTGATTTTATTAAAACATACCATGTGTACATACGAATTCACTCTGGTCGACCATTTCTGATTAGTATGATTCTTTGTACAGCTATTTCATTTCATCCAAAATAAAAATAAAATTATATAAAGTTCAATTTATAATTCACACCTATAAGTAAAGTTTATAATGCCTGCTACCTACCATAAAATTTGTTGTTATTATTTTTTATCAATGACACTTTACATTCATCGGATGCATTCATCTCAGATTAAAATTTTTAAAATAAAATTTGTTAATGATAAACAAATAATTAAAAAAGTTGATTTCCATTTTTTTTAATTTTTATTATACAGATTTTTACAGTGTACATTAGTTGTTTCGAAAATCGTGATCCAGCGCCAATAGCTAAAGAATGAAACGAAAGGTAGGGCTTATTCTGTGGGTCGAACAGCTGCTGAGGACATCCAAACTAGTCTGGTACACAGCATGTTTAGTTTAACAATGGTATCCAGGTCAGGGAAGCATTCTGAACTATGTGTAGATTCATCTGCCGATCGACCTGAAGTATCGTGAAAAGGCTGTCGGCACTAGGAATCTTTGAAGTTCCTGCAATACAATGTTCCTCGGAATAGATATGCAGACCCTGTTTGTCTACTTCTAAACGGCAAGATGTGAGAATGCGAAAATCTTGGCTCAACGTTAACGCTTTGACACAACCAATTGTCTTCAACCGATCGATGATACTTATAGATACATCCCGCAGATCTTTTGAACACTTTATTGCCTCGAACAGCTTACAGCATCGCTTAGTAAATGTTCTTTTTTTTCATGATGGGTTTAATGGCATAACTATAGTATCGCTTTTTACTTCTCACTTACTTGTTCAGTATCTTTTTACTAAGTAAAGATAAATGCTACATTTCAATCCTATATACGTGATCGTCAACTGTGCGCATGTGGGTGTGTTGTTGTTAAGAACTGTAGTAAAGTGTACCTTACACAGGCACAATAATATAAAGTAATAAAGTGTAAATAACATAGGTACACTTTCGACTATGCAACAAAATGGAAACTCTTGTCAGTTATATGAATAAAAAACATATATATTTCAAAATCAGCTTATTCAATTGATGCTGTATGTTAAGAAACTCGCAAAATAATTAACACCGTAAAAAAGGTTTTTTGTTTTTTTTTCTCTGGAGACAATTCAAAAGCATGGGAGGTTTGGGATGTTTTTTTTTATACCATTGTCAAACTTTTATGATAGGGAGCAGGCATATTTCGTCAAAAATATAAAAAGGGCACTTAGAGATAGGGTAAGGGGACGTAATGTTAGCCCAGCTCCTTCATTAAACCTATGTACCAAATATGTCATTATTTCAGCGATAATCAACAAAATTAAGTTGCTATCAAGCTGACCGATTTAATTCGAAACAATTCTGACATAGTTTATCAATTTATAGTAGTTCGCTTCTGTTTAATTTATTATTTTCTTAACTTTTTAAGCATCATGCTTTCACTGGTTAGGCTGAACAGAATATCACCATGATCTTCGAGTGATCAAAATTTGGTTAAATTGAACCGATAAACCGAATAATGCAGCGTAGATGTACAGATCATGTTCACACGTTATAATCTAACAGTTCACACAGTCAAAATAACAATGATTTATCAAGAAAACCGTGGACCCAATGTAAGGGACATGTTTTTTCCTTTGTTCTCAACTATGGCCTGTTGTCTGCATAACTTAGTAAAAATATTTTTATTAGTAAAAATTTCAAAGGAGTATGAGTTTTGGTTGTATATTTTTCAAATAGCTCATCTTAACACAATTCAAAGGGACAAAACCTGTGTAGAGTGAATTATTAGGTTTTCACTATCGAAGGACCGATAAATTATATGTTAAAATCTGTTTCTTCAATCTGTCAAGTGTTTCAAATCAGTTTTAGTTTAGTTTGTTGTCTGAAATTTTATGTTAGGTAAGGCGAATACAGTTGCCTTAAATCATAAAATCAGGGGAGAAAAAAGTACGAACACTCTATTTAATAAAAAATCGATCGAATGGGACAATGTCGCATCCACCAATAGACCCAATTTGATGCTTATAGACCGATATTACATCCATGTCCCTCGAAAGTTTCTGACTTAATAAAATGAGTTGTATAGCTTTTCATGATACATACTACCAAACATCTTATAAAACGCATCTAAGCAAGTGTATAATTTGCTAAATATCGCTTACAGTTGAAATAGATGAGTTTTTTTTTTCATAAAAACTGAAATCGATCGTTGCATATTAGGCTGAAATAAAAGATATATACCCTACATTTATTTTTTGGACGTACTTTACTTTTAAGAAAGAAAGAAAGTTACATACAGTAGTTGTTTTTCTGTTATCTAAAACTTTGCTAAGGACACCATTTTAATAAAACGGATCGTTTTCACTGTATAATTATTCTGATACATCAGTTGTATTTTTACATAGGACCTTTTTGGAAAGTTAGTCGTGGCTTAATATGACGTAAGGATACAAAAAACTGACGGTTTGATTTATTGAAATTATTGTCAAAGTTTCAGTAAAATCAAAATAATGAATTAAAGTACGTCAAATTTGTTCGTGCTGTTGCTTGGACAGTTGCTTAATAGGGCTGTATAAAAAATTCAGAACTTTTGAGTTTACCGCAGTCATGAAGGGACTTTCTTTTACTTTTACCCTTACTCTCTGCAAACCGATTTAGCTGCTTTTATCCAAGCTTTTCGAACAAATTTCTATAATTGTTGCTTGCTGTTTGCTCTGGTAGAGCTCTCTTTCCAGAAAAGTCTAAGATTGCTCTATGGGACGTAACTCCGGGAAGTTATGTGTATTCGCTTCTTTCGCATCATACATTCATTCAAAAACATCTTAAGCATAATTGCATGATTTCAAATCAAGCCAGAAAGCGACAAGAAAAAAACTAAAAATAGTAATAAAATATTATTAACCAAATCATCCATGACAAATAAAAAACATAATTTTCTAAACCAAAAAATTGTCACAAAAAGCAAGATATATATTGATTATGTCACTGTTTTCTTTTCTTATTGTTTTCATGATTTTTTTAATGAGAACGTTTAGTTCATCTATGGAAAATTTATGCATTTCTCATGAATTTTCCTTTTTTTTATTGCTTTTTGTGATATTTTTATGGGTAAGTGTGTTTATTTTTACACGAAAGATTTTGATCTTACTATGGTAATTGTCAAGTTTTATCGCAATTTTGTATTATGAAAATGAAAGAAATTTTGGATTAAATTATGGAAAAATTTAATGAAATTATGAGCATTTTAGTTTTTTTTCATGTGAATTATCTGTTATTGCATTGCTTTGTTTTTCTTCGAGTTCTTCCTTCTTGGAATTCACGAGGGTCTACGAGGGGAGGGGTCTGAGATTTTCAAAAATGAGTCTACGGATACTAACTCATGGTTTCGACCTAAAATATGTGTTATAATGCACAATTAATTGCCAACATGGAGGGTCAGACTAATCCTTAGGCAATCTTCTAAACTACACAGTTAATTATAAACATTCTAAAGCTACAAAATGAAAAATAAACGTCACTCAAACACTAAACAAAGTGGAGACCGACAACTTTTAATCATTTCGATTTTGACGGCACATAGCAAAAATAGTTTTAATTTTTTCGATCCAATTTTTGAAATTTCCACCGTTTTTTGACAGTTCTAAGAAAATGGCTTCATCCATAATGTCACAGAAATATGATGAAAATTGATCAAAATTTTACTAATGTTTAGTTACACAGATAAAAAGAAACATTGAATTTTCTGCGTTATCTAATGCACATAAAGGGAATGCTAGATTTGCCAGAAAATAATGTTGTATGAAAGATTGCCAAATTGTTGTATGGAACATGAAAAGTTGCAAACAATTTCGTTGTTTACGTCTCCTTTAGCTTGGATCTAAACGAGAGGATATTTTACACGCTTGTTAAAATTAATTATTTTTTTCTGTGTATGCATAAACATCCACGAAGGTGCAAACTGTAATCAATCCGATGTTTAGTACATATTCTCGAAAAAAAATCGAGGCTTGTACAGGCTTGTCCCAAATAACTGAAGCAGTTTTTTTTATTTCAGTGTAAAAGTCCTTATACATACATTATTAGCTAGAAAATGAGAAGAAAGATTGATAATTTCCATTTAATACCAACTACCTTTATTGCTTATCTTGGCAGATACGCGTATTTCATCTACAATGTTCAGACAAAATACGCGAATCTGTCGAGATAAGCAAGAAAGGTAGTTGGAATTAAATGGAAATTACTAATCTATCTTCTATTTTTCTAGTCACAGGTTCACTAAAAAGCTTACACTTACCAGGATTCACATATAATTGTCATTTGGTTTTAGGGGTCTGACCATGTGATTATTTACAATGTTTGTTCATGCTGTATGCTATTGACTACAATCGAAATAGAGTTTTGCAGTTGCATTGCCAAGGTAAGAGACCTTGTCTGACATTGGCATCTATAAGAAGAGAAGGAATATGCCGATAATGTTCCATTTCAAATGAATGGAAACTTCAAATTCATGTATCTCGATTGTTAGTGAATAAATTTCAGATCGAACTCCATAAGATTGCTGACAGCAAGTAAGCATACAAAATGATGTGATGAAATATTTAATATCTAGTACAGATTCTTAGTTGTATAAATTCTAAATTTTGATGCAATGGCTGCCGTCCAGAATGCTTCAGCGTAAGCGGTTAATCGATCGTAATTTAAAGAAGTTGAGAACATTCAAAATCAAGAAAAAACTGGTCGTCCTCGCAGTGTTTTAACTCTAAATTTGGACAAATGGTACGCGAACGTATTCGTCGCAATCCTTGCCGATCAAGCTACATGCTGAATAGCGTCGAAACCGATATGCTAGGCCTTGCATGGAATAGATTTCATAATCCTCTAGAGCCAGTTTATGAGACGTACACAGGCAAAGGCGTCCAGGAAGAAACTGTTGTGAACGGACTCAAAAGGTTATTGAGAAGGTGTCATGTATTGTCATGTAAAATACTTGTCATGTATTTTTGTCTATCGTGTGCTGTGTGCTACTTGATATGCACGTTGTTGTTTGATTGTTTCAGAATCATGAAGTTCATCCAGCGTTGTAAAATGTTTCATCGATTTTCTCATCATACTATTGTTTGTTGCATAATAATTTTGTTTATGCACGTCGTTTGTTTATGCTTGGGTTCGTAAAGTTGTATTTTGTTCTTTTTAACTATTCATAATAGGAATGTTCTCACCAAATGCAGATGCGTTCAGTTTCAACTTGATTACTAGCGGCATACCGCATCAGATATGCTTTTCATTCGACTCCTTTCCTTTCTCTAAACTTTTCGGGTTTTTTTTAACGTAGGACTACGTTTCTCTTTTCTATACCGGGTGTCATTTCAAAATTTTGAAAAATGAGAGCGTTACGCAAGAGTGAAAGGATTTTGAACCCTAATAACTTTCGTCCGACACAACAGAATGACTTTATTTAAACACCATTTGATCATAAATACTCACAAAATTTGTGCATTAACATTTCAATTGAGTGCAATCAGTATAGGTAGTTCTATTTTTAACTCAAAAATAACCTACTTTTGCTCCTATACAATTTTGCAGTTGAACATGTTGAATTTATGGTTTTCCTTTTTCGGGTCATCAAAAACGAGTAGCAAATCGTTCAAATTGTCTTGTTCTATTTATTTCATCATGTTTTATTCCATGTTTATTACAGCAATAGCCACACACATTATTTTGCTAGGTTTTTGGTGTTTCATTGTTTCCTCACGATTGTGCGTCAGGCCAACAAATTTATCGTCTGCGTTTCCTCATCTGCAAACCAAAAGGAAACGCTGCAACGTTTTCCAAGTGCCATCCGCGTGGGTGACACCCTCTTCCGAAGCCATACTGCACCCGGGAACCTGCCAGCGGAAAACGATACTTGTGACAAATAGACCCTATGGAACGAATGCGCAGTATGTAGAAGGTTTCGTAAGGGACGGTCAATGTAAAATGATGAAAAAGTTGTAATATTAGCCAACTTGATAAATGTATAAATTAGTTATAATTAGTTAGGACTTGTTATGATGTGCATATATTAGATGATACCATAATTACTAGACATCGCGGATATATCTCTGATATATCCCATCTCAATTTTTTCTATGTTTTGGTTCGTTTTTCGTTCTTGAGTTTTCTTGAGGGGGAACGTTTTATACACGGATGAGCACTCGGCGCGATGTTTGATTGATTTGATATTAAACAAGAAGAAAATTAAGAAGAATAAAACTAAATCAGTTTTAGACATGATTTTGTCAGCAAATATGAGCAGTAAACTATAGTACAGATTTCCCTAGCAAAGGAAAATAACAAGTTGATATCATATAGGTAACAGTTTCTGTTATCCCTGTTATCGTTTTGATTTCCGCTGTTATCGTATAACAAATTTAGTTATCACTATTGGCAAATTTTGTTATCATATGTTATCATTTTGAACACACTATTTTATATGAATGTTATAAGTTGAATTGTAAAACTATAAATATATGCAGCATATTTGAACAAGAAATGTTGCTTTCTATCAAAATATGTTTTTCAGTTATTAGCATGAGAATTTAATTTTAAATTGATAACATAATTTGAAATAAAATAATCCTGTATTGTAAGCAAAATAAATTTGAAATAGTAATAAATTTGCTTACAATACAGGATTTGTTATCAAGTTGTTCGCAGTGATAACAAAAGAAGTTATTATTATGATATTCAACGAGTATTTTTTTGTTATTCATTCTGTTATTTTGGCTGTTTATTCAGCCTGAATGATAACATATTCAGTGATTTGCTATCCCTTCAAAATTTATAAGATGGTAAGATGATATCTTGTAGTTTTAAAACTACAGTTTATTGTAGTTATGAAGCCACAGCAATCGAATTTTAACTAAATGAAAAAATTTGTTTACAATGTTAAAAGTATATAGTATTTTCTACAGGTTTGTCAAATTAAAAGACCTTGTTTTTTTGACGTACGACTACGTCTTTGCTTTCTATACTGGGGTACAATTTAGAATAAATTGAATTGCGATCGTCACGAAAAGTGGTCCGATTTTGAGCGTTAATATCTTTGTAGTTTCTCAAAAGATATTGAAGAAATTTGCACCAATCGATCGGAAATATTTTTACCCATCGATTTCTATGAAGGACATTGTTGATTTCGGGACACATACTATTGAAAAGTTTTAAAAAGTATATTAATTCAAAACATATTGCATCGTTTAATCAAAATGGCTTACATCTAGTAGCGTAGTCCTACGTCATTATTTCGAATAACCCAATAGGGATTGTACCTTATAGTTTTTTTTTCTTTTCCCTCTACAATCAGGCAGTTAATTCAATTCATAAAAAAAAGTCTGCAAGAGCCCAACTTTAAACGCAATGATTCAAACAACAACAAAAATAACAACATCGGATGACTCATTCAACACACCCAACGTGCACCAACTCGCGGTGTTTCTATAAAATTTTGATTGTTGCTCAGAAAGCCGTGCATTTGAAACAGTTCGCTTTCAAGCAGTAATCAAAGTCAAATAAAGCACCCAACCAGCAAGGTGTCACGGTGAGCAGGGTTTGAATTTTCCTAGGCTATAATCTTCCCCCCCTCAAGTCGAGAAAAGCTGCGCAGAGCGATTTTTCTCGATACCCGATTTCCCTTTGGGGAAAATTCGCCAAACACGCCAGTTAGTCTCGGTCAGTCTATCGTCGGAGACGAAGCTCGACACACTCGTACATCCGCTAAAGTCGCGTCCGTTTAGATGGTCTAGACACATGATGCGAATCGTTATGGCGTCGTCCGTGGCATCTTGGAACAACAGCAGTGAGCGAGGAGCATAAACATCGTCGTCACCGTTAGTGGCAGTCCGCCACCATCCCTTCGGCGTTTGTCAACGTGTGGAAAACATTCTCACAGAGATCGCCGTTTTCTAAAGTCGCCAAGATCGCGGAGCGCGCAGATCTTCTTCTTCCGCCACACGAACACATGCTCTCGAAGCAATCGGAGAGCACGCGCGCGTTCCTACTGAGCTACTAGTAGTAGCCAACTGCCGTAGTAGCTGAAGCAATAGTAGTAGTGGTGGTGGTGGTAGTTCTCCAGGCCACCAGAGACTAAAAATAGTACAATACGGCCTGGATTTTTGGGAGATGTCAAAGTAGCTCAGCGCGGTTCGGTTGCCCAGCGGTACTAGCCTGCATTGGCACTTTTTTCGGCCGATCTATTTATTGCAGAACGTGGTGATCGTCGCGACGGACCGTCATCTCTTGTTACGCCAACTAGTCGGAGAAATTGTTCAATTGTTCCGTTTGGAGTCGAGGGCAGTCATCGAAATCAGCTGCGCATCGCATTCGACAGGATTCATCCAACCGACCAAAGGTGATAAAAGTGTGTGTTTGTTATCAATCTCCCCAGTAGTGCTTTGATTGTAAGGACTGTCGTCTTATCCTACACTGTTCACCACTTGGTTCCTTTCTCCCACCACCCATTCGTCACCGTAACAGCGGGAATTAAGATCGTAGTGGCAAAGAGCCCGAAGAGAATGTATTTATGTGCGCGCAAAGAAGAAGCAATGTCGATACACATGTGGGTCGTTCGCGAATCCTGAGCTCATTAGCCAATTAGTCACCGATCAACTATGCTAAGATAAGTGCGTGCGTTCGTCTTACCTCGTCCTGTCGTAGCCAGTCTAGTTTTCGGTTTTCGGTCGAAGTGAATTTGACGTGCAATTGAAGAAAGACGATGCGAGGCGATTCTCTAACCACCCACCATTACCGAGCAGAATCACGGTGAGAAATGTCAAAGCGACTGCTCAATTTTCCAATCCAAGAAGAGGGAGAAGGAAAAACCTGAACATTGACCACAGCGAGAGAGAGCGTGTTGTAGAGTAGAAGATAATTGAATTTCCCAGTACCGTACCAGCGAAGCCAGCAGTGCCTTTCGGGGTGACACTTGATTTTTGCTCTTAATCTTCAATTCAATACCAGTTAAAAATAAATTTCGCTTTTACTCAATCAAAAAACGACAGCACCGAGCCGTAACAAACGGTGGAATCCGCCGTCATGCATCGTACCGCAAGTAATCGCGAGTCGCAAAAGTACATTCCATCAGATGAAATGAACAAAAAAAACAATAACAATAGCAAACAGTCGTATCGGAAAATATGTGTGAAGATAATATTCCGGAATGCTGATTTCGACTGATTCCGAGAACTATTGAAATAATCTCCCTGTTGCTAGTCGTGAATGCATAGCTTTGAATTGTGGACAAATGTGAACACTGCGGAATACAATTATATGGACACAGTTTGATTAGTAATGGAGGAATTCTTAAAGTGAATTTCTTGGCAAACGTAACCGAATAGTTAAAGTTGCATGAAAATTATGATTTGGGTATGAGATAATAACATCGGTCTTCTGACGGTCTTAATAACATGAGAATTGTTGATCACCCACGGTAGCTATATAACCATTGTTATATTGACTGTTACACAGATAAAATAGCGTTCCCAAAAATGAAAACGGACCGTTAAACTAGTTACGTTTTCAGTATTTTTCCTTTTAAACGTTAGTTTAGTTCATGATTACGTGATTTAGTTCACGGTGTATTTTTTGCTTGTTCTCGAATTCATGACTGCAGTTCACGGATCTGGGCACGGATTTTTTTCCCGTGTATTACATAGAGAACTAAAGGTCGAGAAAGTTTTTGAGCTTTCACGATAAATCATGAGGATGTTGGATAGACGGGCCTGTTTACTTCTTTTGTTTTTTTTATTAGGGTAACTCCTCTATTCTATCCCGATGTCTGTCTAGTGCTTCATAATTAAAACATTTGAATTCGAGTACCGATTTCAAGCAACAATAGCAAGTAAAATTTTGTGTGAGCCATTTAATGGAAAGGAAGTAAATGTACAAATGCTATTTTTGAGAACAGATTTATGCCACGGTAAGGATACTGATGGGTCCATGCAGAACATAAGTGTGTTTGTACAGGAACAATATATCATTCGAGTTTCTTATATTGTCTCTACATTGCTGGCTTTATTATTGAGATAAAAATTCCGAAATTGCGGAGTAGTAATGAATGACATACTTTATATTAAATGAAGCACATCCAAAAAAAAAGTTGCATTTTTTTTTCTCAGCTAACATTGCACAATTTAAGCCGTCATATTTCTTCATAACTGCCCAAGCCTTAACAGTCTCCTTTCCGTAGAAGCACAGAAGGTACAACAATGTTTGGATTCTACTAATTTTTGACAATCTACCAGTCAATAGTATCTGATTTTTAAACTTCTTGATTATGAGAATTTATACAAATAACTGTTGAAAAAATAAGCATACTAGTGATTTAAAAAAACTCATCAGACGTTGCGAAAAACAAACCCAAAAGGAAAGTGTTCCTCTCCCATGTACGCATCAAAACAGAATGCATACAGAGTGCATTACCCATGCCCTTTCGCTCAATTTTCAATACTTCTATTCTATTTCCAATCTACCGTACACTGACGGAACTTTCAACACTTTTTCATCATATCTTTCATTATAGTTAACATCACTGTCCACTCTCTGTGCCTCATGGTGATGAGCGAACATCTCCTTCTACATCAAAAACCAATTTTTTTGGGATATCATAATTTTAGATGCAACAAATATTATTTTTGTATGTATTTTTAGCACTTTTATTTGATTTTTCTCAGCCCCTTCAGCCCTAAAGGGTCATATATGATCCCAAAAGGAAAATGGCTTTAAAAAAATACAGGCTCAATAAAAGTGTACACTGTCTACGACAAATTTGTTCAACATCAATTTGTCTTTCTGGGAAAATTTAAAAATATATGAGATTAAGGTTACCTAGATCATCCTGCATAAGTTGAAAAAGAAAATATAAATGTCTTCATCCTAGAGGGTTTGAGCTGTTTAGTGGAATACCTGTAACTAGAAATTAGAAGAAAAATTAGTATCTTCCATTTAATTCCAACTACCTTTGCTTATCTTCGACAGATACGCGTATTTCGTCTACAATGTGCAGACTTCGAGTTATTAGTACGAGACACTGAAGAAGTCTGCACATTGTAGACGAAATACGCGTATCTGTCGAAGATAAGCAAAGGTTGTTGGAATTAAATGGAAGATACTAGTTTTTCTTCTAATTTCTAGTTATAAATGTCTTATTAAAAGTGTAAAGCGATGTTTTAGTACTTTTAAATTTTCGTTGAAAAACGTTAATTTTTTTTGTATCTTTCTGGGCTGTTCTAGGTTATTCAAAATGTACTTGAGTTCTGCACTTCAGATCTATAGTTGAAACAGTAACTTTTAGGGCTACATAAGATTTCGATATCTATTCAAACATTTTGAATGAACCTTTTGTAAGGTCAGCAGCCATTATTTCATAAATTTGTGATGTTTTAGTTCATCCAAACTGTCCTGGAGTTCAAAGCATAAATTCTACAGTAGTAGCCTTAGGTTTTTTGGTTATATAAAGTTACGCTACGTATTCAACCATATTCACTGAAAGTTTTGAATGCAAAATAAACACATTATGAGATAAACTGGTATGATCAGGCCATCCAAACTGTCCATGAGTTCATAACATCAGATCTACAGTTGTAACTAAAAATAGACTTAAGTTCTGAGTTTGGATGACCATGAATATCACAAGATTCTCTCATAATGTCTGTTGGTCTTCCATGACATTTATAAAATATGATTGAATACATACTGCAGATTTGTATAGCGGATAAAGCTTCTGTTACAACTGTAGATCTTAAGTTTTGAGCCCCAGGACAGTTTGGACAACCTAGCACACCCAGAAGAAATATTTCCTACTTTTTTCAATCATTTCTATGTTATTAAGCACAAAATTACTTGTATAATAACGCTTGGATAAATTTAGGCCCGAAAGGTTCAATTACATCGGTTAAATTTTAAAATGAGTTTGAGCAAAATAGCACGACATTTTCGATTGACGCTCTTCATCAGAGGCTTCAGAAGCTTACAGAGTCTGTACAGTCGTTTCCGGTACGGTTTCTTTAGTTTTTCTTTTCCACTTCTATGGGTTTATGTCTTTCGGTACAAAATCCACAGAATAAACCGCATACCACTCCTATGCGGTGTTGGAGAAGTATAATAAAGACAAAATTCCTTTCGCAAACGGTTTGCTAATTTTCTTCCATCTCGACCGGAATCTCACTGACAAATGCGCAACTGAGCGAAAGTGGTGCACTTTCGATCAAATATGAAAAAAGTTGCGAAGGTTTGAAAGTGAGTGAACAAAATTGTGTTGATGAATCCTAGAGGGTTTGAGCTGTTAAGTGGAATACCTGCAACTAGAAATTAGAAGATAAATTAGTATTTTCCATTTAATTCCAACTACCTTTACTTATCGCGTATTTCGTCTACAATGTGCAGACTTCTTCAGTGTCTCGTACTCGTATCAGTCGAGTTATTAGTATTTCTTTCAATTGTCTAATATGACCAATGTTTGAAACCGGTTTGCATTGAACATAGCAGAAATGTTGACAATAAATAAACTCTATTAGTTTTTTTTGAATTTCTATTATTTCTGAAATATAGTTTGAATTCACACTAAAAAATATGTCATTACTTGTATATTCAACATCCAAAATATGAACCCCGACAATGCGAATGCAAAGTTTTCATAAAAGAAAACTTGACTTACGTTTTTAACTCTAGGCTGGCCACTCGTTAGCTATCGTCATAGAATTTCCTTCTGGAACGATTCCAAGAATTTTGACACCCATATTGTTTATGATTCATTTCATATAATTTTCTGGTCATCCGTGGCCTCATGAGAACCTGTTCCAGATTCAAGTCACTGGATTGTAATTTGGTAATCACACACATTCCTGTGTATTCTATGAATGAGTTTTAGTGTCATTACTGATAATTTTCTATTAGAATCTTTTAAAAGTATTCCATTTTCGGAATATGGTTCCGGATATCCGGTATTTTCCGTGGGTTTTTACGGTCCCTGTCGAAATCTTAAAAGTGTTTGTTTTATTGCTCACACAGCGGTTAATGTATCATGGTTCGTTTTAGTAAACGATAAGCTATCTAGTGAAATATTCAAATATTTGTACCGATTTCCGATTTGAACCAAATTACACCAACAGTAAGGATGCTGTTGGGTCCACTCACAAAATGTGAAGGTAGTTTTTCATTAGGAAAACAAGGTAGTTTATATTAACGCTTGAGAACCAATTTGGGTCGATTTATATCAATGTTAATCGAGCCACTCAAAAAATAGGACTTGTTCCAATACCGAACCACCACATCTCACCGGGAAGCAGCACTAGCGCAACCGAACAACAGGCAACGAAATTAAAAGAAAACGCGGTTTGCCCGATAACAAAATACTGCGTAACATAGCATCGACACAACCATCCACAGGCGATGCCCGATGCAGACTCTTTGTTTTTCGTAAACTTCCAATTTCTACAAATACATTCTACAAACTATTTTACTATTGGAATTAATATCTGCAACAATCAAGTTGGACGTCCTAAAGAGCAATCTACACCTTGAATAACGCTTGAAGGATTTAATGAAATTAGAACCCCTAAAAGCATCTCGTGCCTTCTGTCAACTTTATGCTTCTATTGATATCCAAGCTCATCAGTTTAGTACCAACCGGTGGGGGACTTGGTCATACAGTCAATGCTTTGCTTATCTCCAATCCAGTCAACCAATCGCAATGTTTTGTGATATAGTGGGCGGAATCTTATAACTTGTGGTAACTGAATTCAGACCTGGTACCTCATAACAAGATGCTTAGGGGCCAGCAGATTCAATGAGCTAGCTCCCCCTCTTAGTATTTCTTGTAATCTTTGGGACAAGCAACTCATAACTTTTCATGCAAGATCCTTCTTTTTTCTATTAGGAGCAGTATTTTTACGTCGGACTACGTCTTTGTTTTCTATACTAGGATACAATTTAAAAAAAAAAACTATTGCGACCGTCACCAAAAGCGGCCAGGTTTTGAGCGTTAATATCTCAGTAATTTCTCCAAACAATTTCAAAATGTTTGACCCAATCGTTCGAAAATATTTCTATGCGTTGATTCCAATATTGAAAACTATTGAATTTCAACATCAAAATATGGAAAATAATGGATATATAAGGGAATGTCTTATAATTTTGTTTTGCAGAGTAAAATTACTAAATGCACAGTATTTTCCTATCACAGACTTCATATGTGTGTAAGGGAGATCTCTTATGCAGCAGCGAACAAAAATTGTTCATTCGCTTGGCAGCCTTGGAGCTGTTCAGAGCGGCAATGAACCAGTACTAAATTGGCAGCTGGTGGTGACAAGTACCCTGGAGGGTACTTTGGCAAGCAGCCATTGGACAGATGATTCTATCGCCTTTATCTAGCCAGCCGTTGCTAAGCAGCTATTGGTTATGCAGTTGCACTGGTTAACCAAGCCAGTGGTGAATTTGTGGCCAGACGATTGGCGTAACCACGACCGAAAGAAGTGTTATTTGCTATGATACTAACGAGCCTGAAGAAGGCATAACCTAACTGCATTCTTGATGGTGGACTGTTTGGTCTAACAATAATCTAACAATAATTAATTATAGTCATAGAAACGTTATCTTCAAATGAAATGTTGAGTGAATTGAGATTTAATGGATTTTATATGTGCCAAATCCGAGCCAGGCTAAACATACCAAGAGGACATACCAATTTCAAAAATCCGTATTTCTGTAAAAAAAATTAGGGAACATATTAAAAATTTCTCCATGGCTTAAAACAATACAGAGATTAATGTGGACAAAACTTGAACTGTTTTCATCAAGTGGTTTGGACTACAGCTGGCGTCAAGTTGACGCTCGAACATGAGTATTTCCCTTTTTCACCCGATACTTACCATGCTGAACTATCGGTGCAAAAACAAAGCCGAGGCGAATTCATCTTATTGATTCGGCTCAAACCTGTATGATGACAACGCCTCGGCTTTTTTTGCACCGATATTTCTGCATGGTCAATATCGGATGAAAAAGGGAAATATTCATGTTGGAGCGTCAACTTTGATGCCAGCTGTAGTCCAAACCACTTGATGAAAACAGTTCAAATTTTGTCCACATTAATCTCTGTTTTGTTTTAAGCCATGGAGACATTTTTAATATGCTACCTAATTTTTTTTATAGAAATATGGATTTTTGAAATAGGTATGTCCAAAAATGACTTTTTTCACATATGTTATGATAACTTCAAATTTATAAACATTCATTCACTGATCACATAAGGTCGAAACTTTAGTTATAGTGTTGTCAAAATTTCAGGCAAATATATTGATAATTGACAAAGTTACAGAAGGTTGAACAATGCGTTTTTTGGAAGCACAATTTCGCTCGGCTTTTTTTTGCTACTGAGTGTATTTTTATTTGTTAGAGAAATGTTACAGTCGTAACAAATTTAGTAGTTTAATTTCAATAGCAATATGACAATATGTTGTTCATTTTTAATTTTTTTTTTTGTATTTGTAAGAAAGGTTTGTTTGCAAAAACTTGTATGACCTTTTCAAATGTTGCTCAAATAACTGCCTAATTATTAAATACAATACTTGAATATTTATTTTAAAAAAAATGGTATGATGATGGAAGCACCCATTGACCCTCTATTTGACTTGATCAAGCTTTAATAACAACCAATTGTCCTCTTTATTCCATTGTATGAAGGGCCCAAAACGGGTTGGGTAGATCGATAGGCAACATCGCTTATACATACCCACGGGGATATAAAAAATCTTTTCCAACATCAAGATTGAACAATTTGTCAAAAAAGCGAGCTATCTAACATGAGGATGCCCCAATAGGTGAAGAGAATAGCCCGCCCTCAATTCACAAACTGTTAGCAATGGGGATTTGACGTTCCCACTGTCCACGCCCAGTCTTAAATTTGGTGCCCTGATGGTCCCTCGCATTCCCCATTAGTAGCATGAAATATTAAAACAATAATGTATAAATTTATATAAAGAGACCTCGACAAAACTGTATATTTTTCAAACATTATTATTCTATTTTGTCAGGATGGAAAGAATCAGATCTCTCAAAATTAACTCGTAGTTATCGTGCTATGAATTTCTTCACCTAAAATACAAATTATGGCGAAAAAATACCGGAATCTCATTCGAAATTTCTAGTTCAAACAGTTGCAACCTACAGTGTGTGCCATTTTTCCATCCATGAACAACCGTCGTGCTCTCGCTGGTCATATCTAAAACTCTACTCCGCATTAGTTCCCCACTATCTGTCGCTTTCTTCGGCGATTCAATCATCACACACTTCTACTTCAAAGTGACGCCACACGGTGACGAAAAATGGACCTCCTGCTCCCTAGCGAGTGTCGTTCGATTCCATGGGGGGAAAATATCATTGTGTCGCGTAACCTCGATAAATCCCATCACTATGGTTTCTGTGCGATCATCAATCTTCCACTCATCCATCTCCCAGCATCATCGCGAGTCGCGGAACCGCGAGGAGGAAAAACGAAACACAAAAGTGTCCAAGTTGATCACCTTTTTCTGCTCGATTTCTGCCCGCCGTGTGACCAGAAGAGAGTGGTTGTAATTGGAAGTCCCTAAAAATACCAGCCACCAGCCGATACAGACACGACACTTCCTCGATTGTGGAGAGCTCGCTCATTCCGCTGGCTAGAATTTGGCTCTCCTGGTGTTTGTGGACGGTCCCACATACCAGTTATCACCATCTTTTGTTTGAAACGGTTTATTTTAAGAAATTCTATCAGCAGTGGTACCAATTTTCTACCAGTGAGAGTATGGAAAATTTAAAAATACAAATCCGCTACTACTGGTGAGCGAACGGAGAGCCAAACAACTGTCCCGTGTCCGTGTTTTCGTCAACTCGTCGTCGTCGGTTGGATTCCTTGTCGCACACAACAGCCAGCCAGAAGCGACCCGAAGAAAAACAACATACCGATTTTAGGGTTGCCACCGGTAAATTTGCATTTGCGAGAACATTTGCTTCACGGATCGTATTTCCACCTGATATTCATCAAATTCCCCTGACTCCAGAAGCAAACGCCTCCGTACGAATAACTGGTAACCCTAATTGAATAACACACTCGAAAAAGTACCAACACTTCCAATCGGAGTCCTCGTGCCAGACTCACTGTTTTACTGCACAATACCAGCCAGGCCGCGCTCACGCGTTCGTTAGCATAGTTTTGTTGGCCAGCAGTAGTAGCATTCGAAATATTTGCTACACTATTTGGGTGACTAAATCGGGCGCATCAAACTCACGTCGTCTCGCCACTAGTCGAGCGTGTTAAGTGTATGTATGTACAGTTGTTGGAGATACTTGTCGTTGGTTGGTCGCCGGTGAACTAATCACATGACACACATGGTCAGATCGCTGGGAGATCCATATTTTCCATGAGTACACTACTGCCACCGGGAAGAAAACACCACATCGCAAACACATTAAACACAGCTGCCTCCCTTGCCAATTCCCTGACCAATGTGGACCAAGATGTGCTCGTTAGTCATTAGGAATAGAATGAGCTTTACTTGGCGTTGCGTGTCTTCTTCGCAACCTCCACTTCGACAACCTACACGAGACCTGCTGATGATTACGAACAGCACGAAAACACACATCCACCCAAACGCGTGCGACGAACAACAGTTAAGTATGTTTTCATTTACACTTGTTCGGTTGAGTAAAACACAGGAAAAAATGGTAGCGGAAAGCTGAAACCACCCACCACCAAACACAAAACAAAAAATCCCAAGCCCGCGATGACATTCGGTGAAAACTCCCCCACATGAACCGATTCGAAAGTTCCTGCACTTTGAATGACTTGATGACGACGCCGAAAACGGACGCCTCCTTGCTTGTTTGCTCTTGCTTGCGTCGGCTCCCCAGCATAATTCAATGACACCCGCAACAACATCTCTAAACCCGACAAATTGTAAACAAGGAAGGTGTGACACTTGTTAGATGACATGGTTTATTATTGTGCCGTATATAAACACCCACTATTCAGTGCATTGATCTTGACTTTCAACATCTAGGTTATAGGTAGAAGACCGCGCGGCTCCATGAATTAATACGGGGCTCTTGAATAAGAAGTCTCTATAACCTAATCATGGTTCATTCAAGCCTGATGTATGATGGGATTAAATTTTAAGTTAATAAAACGATTGTCGATTGTCTACATCGATGCTGGATAATACTTCAACACAGAGCTAAAGTCCAACTCAAAGTAAATTTGGACGCATTCAAGTGAGAATAACTCAAGAATTAAACAACATACTGCATCCTAGAAGTTTTCGCTTGACAATTGCCCAACATTTTTCGCTCGCTCTGAACTCAGGGCAATTCGGAGGATTAATCTCTTTGGCGACGAAATTAACATTGTTAGCAGCATACCATTCTTGTACCTTCTTAGAGTAGTCGTCCTCTTTAATAATTCTTTTCAGTCGACAGTTGGAATTTGCCAGCCTTATAAGTTTGCGCAGTATCGCCGTTTAATGCCAATCAATTCGTTATCGAGAACCATTTTTACCATACTGCAGAGCTAGATCCTTATGACCTGACCAGCCTACAGTAGTCGACCGGTATTTATGCTGTGCAGGATAGGAGATTCTTCTAGTATTGCTTGATGAAATACTTGGTTTTTTCGCCGCCTCGCAAATGGGGCCTGATTATAGATATTGACCGACAAAACTTATTTTTTTTTTCAAGTCAAGCACTAGACACTAAAGAAGTCTGTAAGTTGCAAACAAAACAGGCCTATCTGTCAAAAGATAATCTTTTTTATATGGAATCTATAGAAATTTACTCGCATTTACTAGTGATAGTTAGAAAAAGCGATTTTTTTATTTCTTTATTTAAAACTAAGCGAACACGTGAAGTGTAGGCATAAATTTTCCTAATTTTACAATTACAAACATTCTATCGTATGCATGATAATATTTGCACCATTAAGCAATGCCGAATTAAAATATAATCTAAAAAATTTCGGTTTCGATTTTTTTCTATTCAAAAGGGGGATGTTTCTGAGAGTCTTGAACAACGACGTCATCGATCGAGTTTCCAGTTGCTGCAATTACGGCTTCCACACGATTCCGTAACGCACGGCAATGTTTGTTTGAGGCTTGCTGTACTCGGATGGCGTTTAGAACAGGCCTTGGCCTTTATGACGCGGCATACTGAGTAATCCAGCGAATTGAGATCGGAGTTGGATGGCGGCCACGTATCCTTCGCCCAGAATGGCAAATGTTCCTGCAACCACTCTTGAGTGCGGTTCGAGGCGTAGCACGGAACTTCATAGGAATTTCATATAAGATCGACGGTAAACATGCTCTCGTCTATGAAAAGGATTGCCGAATTTTTTCGCTTAAAGAAGTTCCACATTATCCTACATCGCTCGACTCGTAGCTCCCGGATGCGGTTGGTAGTCATGTGAGTTCTTTTCCGTGCCCTCGATTTCACTCCGCAATCGTCCTTTACGAGCTTCCGTGCCGTGAAGTCGCTGATCCCGTGTTCCTTCGCTATTTTCCTTATTGTACGCACTGGCAACGATAACCCTCAGAATCCGAGCTAACTTCGGACGACCTGTGGCCACCTTCGCGACCAGTTGTCCTTTCTTTTCTCGGTCCAATATCGTTTTCACGGTCCATCGGGACACTTCCACCGCGATTTATTTTATTTTATTTTCATCAAGCAAAGTAGGCTACATACAATAACAACAATGTTTTGATGTAAAAGGAGATGTTCGCTCATCGCCATGAGGCACCAAGAGTGGATTGTAATGTTTGCTAGAATGAAAGATATGAAGAGAACGTGTTGAAAGTTCCGTCAGTGTACGGTAGGTTGGAAATAAAATAGAAGTATTGAAAATTGAACGAAATGGCATGGGTAAAGTAGTACGCGAACCAAGGACGTTAGTATTGCCCAGGGGTGCCATTATGTCAGATTTATCTGGCACTGCCAGACTTTTTATCGACAAAAAGACAAAAAGAGAAATCCTGCAAAATGCCAGACTTTTTGAAGTAAGTTCTGATTAAAAATTCGGATTAAAGCGTCCTTCAATCCAACTCCACTAAAGCGTTAAGTGATTTGCGTGACTGCTTATTTTATATTCACGCTTTTCATATGCTCATATTATTTTCAGTGGTGAAAATAACAAATTAATGAACCTTGATGTATTAGTGTGAACAATCCTTACCCATTACGTTTTCACGCGGTTTTGACGTATATTTTGTTGATTCGTTTGCGCACTCATGTCACTTTGTCATATTGAAGCTGGATTCCGCAAAATAACAAGTGGAACAATGTCGAGTGTAGTTCTCGTACAATGAAAACGATTCGTAGCTATTTTGTGCGAACAGGTAGTCTGTCAAATATTTGGTCAAATAATGTTCAAATATTTGACATTGGTCAAATAGTGTAATTCCACGCTTGACTGTTACTGAAGTTTGCGAGTATATGAGTCAAAAAATGACAAATTTTGGGACAACATTTTTAAAAAGCCTATCAACATTTGTAGAACCTCTTGGTCCCTTTTCAATTGTTAGTCCAGATTTTTACATTTCGTGTATTACCAGATTTTGCCAGAATTTTCATATCTGGCATGCCAGATATTTTTCAAAAACTTATGGCAACCCTGCTATTGCCTAACATCCCACTGCGGGGTAGGTTAAGACACGCACGAATCCGCCACCTCAACAGGCAATAATAACTCGCTGGATCACGCCCATGTACCACTGATAGCTTGTGATAGTTTCTAGTGGTAGTTTGTGTGCACCCTGTTTTTATCCTTACATGGGAGAGGAACCCTCTCCTTTTTGGGTTTGTTTTTATTCGCAACGTCTGATAATCACTCAAGTTTTACAATGTTTCACTGTCATCTAGTCGAAATCCTTTTGGTTTTCCTTTTACTGCTCCAATTTGTTTTTCAGACATTGTGATGTCAATAATACTTCAGTTAATTTTTTAGATAATTTGTTCTACACGGTATTTCTGAGCATAATTTTCATGTTTTAAGATACCGAAATGAAGTGTAAAATATTAAATGCGAGAGTAATGCTTCTCAGGTTATGCGTTACGACATAATGTCGTTGATGAAGAAAAGCATTGCTAATTCGCGACGGTCTTTGAGTGTTTGTATGTCGATGAGCATGCAGCGTGCTTCATATGATGGCAGAGGAAGTTTAGTCCAATTCAATGCACTTAGGTCATACAAAAGGAATTGTTTTTGCACGGATTCTATGCGTTCTTCTTGTTCGGCAGAATACGGATTCCATACTAGACTACAGTATTAGAGAATTGCGCTTACGTATGTAATTTATAAAATTTTTATGGTCTTTAAACTTGAAACTGAACCTTTTTATAAAACCTAGCATACTATTTGCTTTGCTAATTATGGTGTTATTATTTTCTGCGAAAATAAGTTAGGAGTCTAGGATTACACCCAGATCCCTTACAATTGCTTTTTTCTACTGTTTGGTGTTCTATGGATACTACAATATTAGGTGTTTAAATTGTCAATGCTATTGCGTTACCTTGGGTTTCAATGCTATTGCGTTACATTTTTTATTACACCTTTTTTACACCGCTTTTATTACACCATTTGTGGAAAAGGTTTATTTCATTCTGGAATTTTTCTGCGTCGCTAGAATTACTTATTTCTATGAAGAGCCTCATTTCAACTGCATATATAAGTACTTTGATTGTTTTAAGTATAATCAGGGCTGGTAGCGGATTTATGGATAAATAATAAAGACTTTAGTGACTAAAATAATACAAATAGTGACTAAAAAGTGATTTCCAAAATTTTTTTTTTTAATCTTGTACACATTTGTTTTAGTACATTAAAAATAAACTACGTGATCATCCCCGTTTGCAAAAATGAATAATACTACGGCGCAGTATAACTTTTTGGGTTCTTTTGTAAAGAAGTCTGTAATCAAGCGACTTTTCTCAACGACCTCCTGCACTTGGTCCGCATCTTGTTTTTGTGAAGACGGGTCTATACGCACGGTTGAAACGCCTTCCAGCATGGCATGTGCTCGAGTTACTTCCGACATCTCTTGCTTCTCAATTGCTTTTGTGAGCCGTTGCCATGTGAAGCTGTTTTCACAACCTTAATCACCTGATGGTATTTTGTCTCACCTAAGCCGTTTTCTTAGTAAACAACTGGTACAATACTTCTCAATTCTGTACTCTGTACTCAAGGTCAGCGCCTATTATTTTAGCAAGTTCCATTCATCCATAGAACATCCTGAATATGAAGAAGTTCAGGAAGAAAAAATAAATGCCTTATTAACAGTGTAAAGCTTTGTTTTAGAATGTTATGCATTATACGTTTTAGAACGTATGCATTAAACGCATTATTAAATTCTCATTGATTAACGTTAAATATTTTTGTATCTTTCTGGGGGGTTCTAAATCATCCTAAACGTATTTGAGTTCAAAACTTTAGATCTAAAGTAGTAACAGTAGCTTTCAGAGCTATTTAAGGTTACGATATGTATTCAAACATATTGAATGGAAGGTCAATAGTCATTATTTGATAACTTTATGATGTTCTCGTTCATCCAAACTGTCCTTGAGGTTCAGAACATAAGATCTACAGTTGTAGGTGTTTGGACAATATGTACACAACGAAATTGAATGAATAGTGTGGAAGCAAACATACATATTACGACAATCTTGGGATATTTTAGAAACTCTCAACTGTCCTTAAGTTCAAAACATAATATCTACATTTGTAACAGTAGTTTTTTGAGCTATATATGGTGACCATATGTAAAAAAACATTCAATTAGTATTTTGAAAGGTCAACAGTCATTATTTTATAACTTTGAGATTTTCTCGATAACCCAAACCGTTCTGGAGTTCGGAACTTGAAATCTACGGTAAAAACAGTAGTTCAACTATGATTCGTATTCAACTATGATCGAATTGAGTTCGCTAGACTATCGGGATACGAACAATCAAATCTACACAGATAAAAAGAAACTTTGAGTTTTCTGCGTTATCTAATGCACATAAAGGGAATGCTAGATTAGACAGAAATTACTGGGATATTTCGTGTAAATTAAAGCTGGATATCGCCTAAATTGCGTCTATTGTATGAAAGAATTCCATAAATGTTGCATGGTATATGAAAAATTGCAAGCAATATCGTTGTTTCCGCTTGCTTTGGTTTATAAATAAACGAGGGGAAATTCTACGCGCCTGTTAAATTTCATTATTTTTTCCTGTGTAGATTCAGAATTACTAAGTGAATAACCGACAATAAGTCCTTTATCTGATTTACAATTCGTCCCCACTTTTCTCAACTAGTTTTTTTAGTGGACATTATATTCGCATATTGGATAAACGTTTGAAGTGTTTTACTCCTATCCCGTTCGATTCATCATGATGTTCACTGGTTTTATATGTATAGAAATATGAAAAATTATAATGAAACAGCTAATAAATTGTAGAACTAATGAGAGATGATGTAATATGGGATCACGTGCGTCGCATTCAAGCTTATCTAGAGTGCTGTGGCCGTTCAGCGTTCTGCATTTGACATGTTCAATTGAGTAAGAGGCGGTACAGCGATCGCCTGGCCATCCAGTTTGTTTGTGCATATTTCTCGACTCGGCCAGATCACTTAATTTGGTTTACTATTGTACAACATTTTCCGAAAAATAGTGACTTTAGTGACTTTGGGATGCAAATAATGTCTTTTAAGTGACTAGACTCAAAATAGTGACCAAGTCACTAAAGAGTGGCTTGCTACCCGCCCTGTATATAGGAAAACTTCATTCAGAAGATCGTATGACCCTCGTATTGCTTCAACAGAAGAAATAGACGCTTCTGTAGACACTTTTTAGGTAGATCTCCACGTTTAGAGTCCCGATAGTCACGAACGCCGCGCTTCGTTTGGCCCATGAGCAGATCGCTTATCAAATCATGTATTTCTTGGCAAACTTTGAAAGTTTCTGCTTCCTTACTTCCTCCAGAAAATCAAACTAGTGCTGAGCAGTGCAGAACAGTAACCCCGGAAGCTATCAGAAGTCCACCTTGACGTTAGTCTCATCATCCATGATGAGACAAGTAGGCTTCGTCAGCATCTGAGTGTACAGTTTCCGGGTCCGTGACTTTCCCACCATATTTTGCCGTTCGTCGCGATTTGATGCCTTCTACACTTTGTAGGTATGCAGTCCCTCCCAGTTCTTGCCTCTTTGAATGAAAGACTTGGACAGATTCAACTTTTAGGCCACATCCCTGACCGAAGGATTGGGATTCCGCATGTGATCCTGATCACTAATAGAACATCTATTCTGACCGCATTTCTCCCTCCGTTCGATGCTAGTAGTTTCGTAGTAACGTTTAATCACATTCCGAATTGTTTTCCGATGTCCCGATGAGAGAGTTGAGGATTTCCCAGGTGCTTGCGCAAAATCAATTCGAGACGTTGATTTCGGGTGACGCTATTTTTTTTTCAATTTTCGAAAACTGACAGCGATAAAACTACAACAAAAACAACACCCAAATGTTCAAGAGAAAATACCCAATGTGTAATTTTCTACAGAATTTTTTCCGTGATGCAATTGAATGTGGGACACCCTTTAGATCAAATTACTGGCTACAGTGGTTTATGTCTCGAACAGACAAAAAAGAATTTAAGGTGAAGTGCTGCAAAATTACTTTACGGGAAAATGAAAGCAAAGCCTCTAAACATGACTTTCTTGGATAAAGATCTTATTGGCCGGCACTGTATAAATAGTATTTACTGGGAAATTTCAAGCGTTAAGTATGCAATTTCATTACTTTAAAATTTAGGTTGTTAGTCTCTTGCTTTGCTTGCTTGATTCTTTAATGCATCAGGATGATTGTGTTGAATCCTAGAGAGTTTGAGCCGTATAGTGGAATTCCTGTAACTAGAAATGAGAAGTAAAATTTGTATTTTCCCTTCAATTCCAACTACCTAGATATGCAAAGGTATTTGGAATTACATGTAAAACACTAATTTTTCTTCTCATTTCTAGTTGATTTTGTTGTTAAACGTTGCATTCGCGGGAGTGATTCGAAGAGCTGGGATAGACACGTGTGACACCATCATCAGGAAGTCTGTCCAACTGTTTGGCTTCGTCGCCGACGTTGATACCGTAGCACGTAACTTTGAGACGATGGAAGAAACGTACATCAGACTTAAGGCTAAAGCTGGTAGGATTGGGCTTGTCATTATGCGTTGGAACAAAACACATGAAAAGAAAAGTCTCACGAGAAGACAATGTTAGCCTCCTACCACGAGTTCAGATCGATGGTGTTGAAATCGAGGTAGTAGACGAATTCGTGTATCTGGATTCATTGGTGACCGCCGATAACGACACCAGCAGAGAAATTCAAAGGCGCATTATGGCTGGCAATCGTGCCTACTTTGGACTCCAAAGTACACAAAGATCGAACAAAGTTCGCCGAACTACAAAGTTGATCATCTACAAGACATTAATTAGACCGTTAGTTCTCTACGGCCACGAAACATGGTGTCTTTGAACGGAAGGTGCTGCGTACGATATACGGTGGAGTGCAGAGGCCACACGGACCTTGGTCTGATTGAACCCTGGACCGGTTTTTCACCTGTTCCGGTGAAATTTTTCGAATTTTTAGAGTTATTGCATGAAATCTAATTTAAACATGTTGGTAGAGAGTGTCAATCCTTGAGTAACGACTGTACACTCAATATCAGGTGAAAAAGGGAAATACTCATGTTAGTGCGTCAGCTGCTGTAGTCTTAACTACTTGATGGAAACAATTCAAATTTTGTCTGTGGTGTAATTTAAAATATGTTATCTAAATTTGTCACAGAAATACGGATTTTTGAAATTGGTATGTCAAATAACGGCTTTTTTCACATATGTTATGAAAACTTCAAATTTATAGATCTTATCAACATAATTTTGGTCAATAAGGTCTATACATTGATTAAAGTGTTGTAAAATTTTCAGCCAAAAATATTGATAATTGACAAAGTTAAAGAAGGTTGAACATGGCATTTTTCGGAAGCAAAATTTTGCTCGGCTTTTTTTATGCTACTGAATGTATTTCTCTTTAAATTCACTTGTTTTAATTATTGACCAGGACAGAAGTAGAAATTACAAAAAGAATGTGACATGCTGTGTGTACGTGAGAGGTAGTTCTACTATAAATTCACATTGAGTCATCGCATTCTTCGTTACACGATGATAATATTTGAGGCACCACTCCTAGTTTGAGGAAAGTAAACAATATTCTCTGAACGAAGAGATGGCTTCGTAAGGGTTAGGTTAATAATTCAAGAAAATCGCTTTCAGCTAATCCATAACTGCGCACTCCTTGAATGGCCCAAGTCTTCCCATTAACGAGCACCCACGAAATTGTTCTGCAAAAGTCCACTCACCTGTTGCGAATAGCGAATCAACTTCCCCAGGGACCGATCTACGTTATGACAGTATGACACGCTTCTTCTATCAGTCTCAATTACTCACACATAAATCGCCGACCGGCGGCCCCCGATTAGCAGACTACTTTCATAAAATAAAAGAACGTGTGAATAAAAATTGTCGCGCATCGTTAGCTCCGCGAATGATCGTTAGCACTTTCATAATTTTCCGGCATATTTCACTCGCTGGTGGCTTTATTCTCACCTCGAATAGTTTCTCTCGATTTCAAGGAATCTGCTATCTTGCGACGGGGACCAATTGACCACAATAATATTGTCGGTACCGCGCATCCTTATTAGATGGCGTAAAGTGGCCTCAAGCAGTATAATTAAATTGTCTAATTTTAGCCCGATCTCCGCTTGCAAGCAATACAATGCGTATAAAATATAATTCTGCCTTGTTTTCGTTTCTTGGATCAGTCTGACTTTCTCTATAGCCTTTCTTTTCTATTATTGCTAGTTGTTGGTTTTCCTCCTTTACTATATGTAAGTAGGTATGCTGTGCACTGCACTGATGCTTAGGAGAACACACGATTCGGTGTCTCTATTTTTCCACCAGTGAAGCGCACTTTCTAAATTTCTCCCTAGCTATCAGCCAAAAAGATCCGCCCCACACCGGTGTAGCCAGAGGGGGACCAGTTGGTGATTCCGATTGAGATCTTCTGAATCTCGAAATTTTAGAATCATGTCAACCGAAATGTTAGGAACATGCATTTCCTACAGACACCGCTGTTGACGAGATCCAAGATTCGACCGTATTGTTTCGCGATAGTCGTGGTTCTCGTCGTGTAATGCCCTGATCGTGTTGCCTCACACTTTTCCTGGCCGACTATCTTAGCTGCTGGCTGGTCGTCCGCTGGTGGTTCAGTTCAGTACGTGTGACAAATGGCAATTTTCCGTTCGTGTGGAGAATTTTCACATCACACTCTTTTATTCACGATCTCGGCCTGGCTCTGTCCCTTTTGTTGGCTGGCCCGAGTGAGACTACCAACGAGACTATGCGTTATTTTTATTTTTCCTCAAATCCAATCCGTCGTCGTCCGCTGCTGATGGATTGGCGACTGCGGAGAAAAAATCACTCGATCAAATCCAAATCCATCGCGTTCCCCGTCGTCAGTGCAGTGGCAGAGAGCGAGAGGGCTGGCAGCAGCCAATAGGTACATTTAACATCGCCGAACGATCGCCTAATGATGATGGGTGTGTAACAAGTGGTCGACCGATTTTATTGCTTTTCGCGCTATATTTCTCCTTTTGGGTGTTTGCTTTTCCTCGGTGGAAGAAGAAGAAGGAAAATAAGAAGATAAAACGGAATGCATGACGAATAATTCGGTAAGTGAGTTTCGCCATACATTTTCCGGCGAGGTGACGAGGGATGCTCTTGAAGGTGTGGAAAAAGGGGAGCAGGAAAACAGTGTGGTGACGGCAGTGGAGACAGGATAACCCTCTCAGCGTGTGTTTTTGCTATATAGTCTATAGATCAAGGACCAAGGATCATGATCGGAGCAAATTAATCAGTGTGTGATTGTGTTTATTTCTTCTTCTGTGTTTTCACGCGCGCGCTACGATCGACGTATCTATTTCAGCCTGACCTGAAACCGATCGCAGTAATTCAAGCAGCATGGACACGCAAACGCACGGCGGTGGAACGGTCAATGGGGGTGGCAGCAGTCCTCAGCAGTTTTGCCTTCGATGGCATAATCACCAGGTAAGCGAAAATTATTTCAATAGTAGTGTATGAGATGCAACTCTAAATAACCGTTTTTTTTGTTGTTGTCGGTTATGATAAGAAGCTGGTAGGAATCAGTAAATCGCTTTCTAGTTGTAATTGAAAACGTTACATTCGATACAAAGTGTTCTGACTGATTTTCAACAAAATATAAAACCGAGACCCAGATTAAATTCAAAACAATGTGTCTATGTTTACGTACCCGGGACAAAAAAAATCAATTCTCAATTGTGACGAAAGATCTGTCGTCACCATTGCCGTGGATGTATAAGATTTTTTGGTACTGTCCATGAAAAAATATATTAAAGTGTGTAGAGTATGTGTTCCATAACTCAGCCTAATATACAACGGACGATCTTTTTTATTATTGTAACCCATAAAATAATTGAGATGCAAAGACCATTGAACTGGTTATACGCTTACTTAGATAATCTATAAGATGCTCCACAATGATGAAATTGAGCATGATTGACCGCCCATGGATGCTACTCCGTTATTGCCAAATCAGATGTATTTACACAAAGAACAAACAGATGATGTTTGGGACTAACATACATCCTCAATGTGTAAAAACTGGTGACCCACTATGAAGCAATACCGGCGCCGGCCATGCCCGACTGCTGGTCAAGTAGGGAATGGGAAGGAACGTGTTGACATGATACTCGCTTTGAAGGAAGCCAATAAATCTCCTGCACTTCCGCGAGAAATCACTGGGATGTTGGAGAAGGTTAGCAGCAGGGGTCCTTTTGGTTAATGATACGCTGTAAGTATGTAGCACTATCCGCTATCATTTCGTCACTTTCACTAGCGGGCCCCGGTGTCCCATCTCCGTGCATTGGTTAGGGATAGAAGGAGCTTGATAGAAAACTTTAGAGAGAAGAGTTATCTAGTATTGTGACTGAAAAGCGACAAGAACGAAAAACAAAACAAAATAAAACAGGATATCATTTATTGTCCTCAAAATTTAATAGAAATACATTATTTGTTGCCTGACAAGAAACAAAACTAAGAACAAAGATATAAGTAGAATCATTGTAGTCCCCCGGATTTTTGATGAGCTTAGTCATTTCTCTGAAAAGATACTAAGAGCTACTATTGCGCGCTGTCGATGGTTGACTACAACTATTTGTTGGACACTATTGGCTGAAATGAGCATTTAATGATAATAGTGAGAACATTTCATTGGATAAATGGCTATAATACTTAGTTGTTTATTAAGCAGAAACCTATTCGAGCTATATCTGATGAACTTAGTCGACTGTTCTACTCAATAGTCCTTTAATCTTGAAATACTGGTCTATACTTTTACTGTCACCTTTCATTGTTAGTGAGTTGTTCGAAGGTTACTCATTGGTTTGATCTATAAACAAATTATGGGCTAAGCTCATTTCTCTTCATATCTTCCGCTCAGCTACACTCAATGTATGCTTCCCTAAGCAGTTTCTCCGCATCCTGCAATAACCTTACCTTAAGTTCACAATCCAGCGATTCCAAATCACAAAAGAAATTTCCATCGCCTAACATAAAAGTGGGCGGAGTGTTACAACTTGGAAAAATTGTAATAGAAATCGATGAATCAACCCTCTCAGATTTAACGCTAATATGCTGTTATGATAAATTTACAAGCTCATAACTGCATGCTAGTTTGTGATTTGAAAAGAATCCAGATTCATGAACAAAAAGTCCGGTTACTGATGCAGCACGGCATCCGAACTTTGGGTTTGGAAACTTGTGTAGCTTAACCAATCCTCAAACAAATGTGAAAGCACGTTGGCCATTATTTAGTATCAACCAGTGGGTACTTGGCCTTCACTCCAAGTTCCCCTGTCTCTCAAACTCACCTTCAGTTCAATTTACCCATTGAGTTGGACACATCACAATAGAAAATATTGTGATGGAGCACGCACGTTAGGTTACTAGATGTATGAAGAATACTCATAAGACCATTATATTTTTCAGATATAATCCTAATTAGGTTATAAAACCTAATTAGGATTATATCTGAAAAATCCAAATTTAGTTGGACAAACTTTTGTGGGATCATAATCAGCAGCAGATACGTTTACAACTAATCCAGACCATATGATACATTAGGCAACAAATGCGATTTAAATAGCTTAAGTTTGGTAGGTATGGAGAGGATTGAAGCTGTATGTTTCAAGTGGCGAAGAACAGCCTGAATTTTACCACATTGATAATTATTTGCAGAACTTCCCTGAAGTTATCTGAAGAACTTCCGTGATGTTCTCTTCCCTGAAATGCTCTGCAGAACTTTCCTGAAATTCTCTGAAGTTCTCTGAAGAACGTCCCTGAAATTATCTGAAAGGCTTTCTTGAAGTTCTCTGAAGAATTTCCCTGATGTTCTCTGCAGAACTTCCCTGAAGAACTTTTAAGAAGTTCTCTGAAGTACTTTTATGAAGTTCTCTGAAGAACTTACCTGACTTCCCTGTAGTTCTCTGCAGAACTTCCATGAAGTTCTTTAAAGAACTTCCTTGAAGTTCTCTGCATGCTAGCGATCAGTGCCTTTATGTATGCTAGCGATCAGTGCCACGCAGTGAAATTATTCTGAATTGCGAAGTCGACCGACTGGAAGACCATGATTACTCGAATAAATTTCCTGAGCCCTCGAATATTTTTCTTGAAGATACCATCTTGCTATATCTCAATAATCTCGCGGTCCAGATTATACAGTACGTTTACAGACACACTAGCGCCATGGAGTGCCGTCTGAATGCTCATAATTTTACAACTAACTTTACTGAAAACTGTAAATTTATACACGATCTAGATCTCGCAATATAGATAATACACAAAGTTTATATGTGCGCTTTTGTCAAGTAGCGGAAGAGTTCTGAACTAATGTTAACATCATCTGAAAGAGCTCACTTAACCGAATCCGCGCATGTCAGGGGGTTTACTGTACTTCGCTGTTTTTTGATAAAATATCCTGCCTTTCAACGGTCATATCTTTTTCTGGTGAAGTCGGATCGACACATTTTTTTCTACAAAGTTGTTTGCTAAGGTCTGAGCAATTGAAAAAAAAATGTTTTTGAAGCATTTACTTTTAAGGTGAGGCAGTTATATGAGTGATTCTCAAAATATATCAAAATTTAAATTTTTCATGCCAATATGTGAAGAAAATTGCAAATCGCATACGATATTCGGTGGTTTCAGGACCCAAGCTAATGGAGACTGGCATGGAGCTCTGGGTCTCAAGGTTTTTTTTCGGATTTTGTCGAACAGTGCAATCATAAAGTAGTTGGTAAACGAGACGATTTTTCTATCCGAAGGCCAAGGGTTCAATTTCTGACACAGTATAATATGTTTTGGTTGGGAAATTCGTACTGAATCATAAGTGTATCATTGTTTTTACCACACATTATTCGATTGGATGCTTTGGAATGGCAAACAATGTTCTCAATTAAAAACTGTGCAGGTGCTTTAAAGAACGCTAACATCAAGAGCCAGGGCTAAAGAAAATTATCTTTCCAGCACATGGAAAATCTTTGTTGTACTTGCTGCATAATATACATGTAATGATGTTGGTCGCTAAATTCTCAATCAATACCTTGAGAAATGCAAATTAAGCACCAGAGTCGGCAAAACGCTCCCAAAAGGCCTTGAAGAAGGACGATTAAAATATTAAGTTATAGTTAATTGTTGTTACAGATTACGTTACAAATCTAACACGTCGTTCAATAAGTCCCGGGCCTAAGTGGAAACCAACTTTTTTTTTGCCAAAATTCATTTTTATTCATCAATATAATGTCCTTTTAGAGTGATACAATCATTCCAAAGTTTCTCTAGCTTTCCGATACCGCCGGTGTAGAACGATTCATCGAGACTTTCAAAATATACTTCAGTTTCAGCAATCACTCCCTCATCTGAGCCAAATCTTTTTCCACTGTGCATCTTTTTGAGTTCTGCGAAGAGCCAGTAGTCGCTGGAGGCCAGATCTGGAGAATATGGTAGCAGTTCGAAACCCAATCGACCATTTTTGCGGCTGTTTTTATTGACTTATGACACGGTGCATTGTCTTGGTGAAAGAGCACCTTTGCTTCTTCAAATGAGGCTTTTTCTTGGCGATTTTGGCCTTGAAACAATCCAACAAACCCATATAATAGTCACTGTTGATTGTTTTACCATGTTCCAAGTAAAATTCCATGCGCATCCCAAAATACAGAGGCCATTATCTTCCCAGCCGATATTTGAATCTTTGGACGCTTTTGACGGCTTTTTCCGTCTGCACGCCACTCAGCAGACTGCCGATTTGATTCCGGAGTGAAGTTGTGAATCCATGTTTCATCCATTGTGATGTATCGACGCAAAAATCCTTCTTATCGACTCGTTGTTGTTTTTGCTCTGGTTTGAGCAAACGCGAGACCCATTTGCAGTCCATATCCTCAGTGTGGTAGAGAGAGATTTTATTTTTTCCACACACTCTTCCTACCTTAACGAGAGCTCTTCTCTCTTGTTTATATTCACCCCCGTGTTTGCATGCGGGTCGCGCATGTGAGTGGAGAAAAATGATTTTTATTCACACTACACTCGATCGCTCTAGAGTGAGAAGAAGACCTCTCAAATTCAGAGAAGCGAATGCAGATAAATTCCCCAGTGAGCTCAATGGTGTGAACTCTTCTGCTAATACACAGCAGTGATTGCAAATTCGCTTTGACGCTACCTAACAAAGGAAGAAAGAAGAATGTTTCTTTCCGCTTCCTTTTTTCGGATATTTTCTACAACTCCGACGACGTTTTCACTTTCAATCGCACCAGCGAATCACAGAAAAAGCACTGTCGCGTCCTCGCACAAGTGTACGCAGCAGTGATCGCAGGCGAGCGCACGTGGGCGAAGACAGATGAGTGCAAGTGAGAGCCATCGTTTAAAAGAGAGTGTGGTTCACTCACCCCAAGCAATCCCATCACTGGCGCACACTTTCACTCTGTCTATTTATCACTTAAATTTATCTGCGGTGAGTTATGGGTGAATCCTCTGTGAAGGTACAAATCTCACGCGCCTTCGTAACATTAGTGCGAAATGCCATCTCTGCCCATTTGGAAAATAGCTTTTTCATACCCAAATGTTTGTGTATGGTGCTGTTAACACTACCTTTTGATACCTTCAGAGTGTCAGCTATCTCTTGCAACTTCACTTTGCGATTTCCCATGATGATTTTGAGGGTTTTTTCAATATTTTCCGGAATAACTGCCTCGTTTGGCCGACCATCATCATCGTTTGGCCGTTCAGCATCATCGGTGTCCGTACGACCACGTTTGAAATTGGCAAACAAACGTTTGATGGTCGTTTTTGATGGGGTAGAGCCCGGATAACATTTTTCAAGCCAAGCTTGGGTTTGAACGGTGTTTTTACCAATCAAAAAGCTATACCATTGCTCAATCAACACACGAAATTGCTTTGAATCCATCGTTTTTAAGAATCACAAAAGTAGCGTCACTTAAACCACTGAAACTCGATAAACCTCATGCAATTTTGACAGTAATCTTTTGAAGGCTTGGGACTTATTGACCCACGTGTTACTATTCAACTGTTAAAGTTCGATTAAAAACCTTTTTTGGAAAATATCTGTTAATTGTATGGAATACATATTAGTCGTCTTACAGATATTGTGAGAAGAATACTATTTTTGGTTCATTTTTATTCATTGTTATGATCAATATTTGTTATAGCAAGACATCATCTTATTTGGGCATAGTTAGTACGTTGATTATGTATGTTTCTGCTTTTTAAGTAACGGGTGGGAGCATAGAAGTTGAGCTTCCCTAAAATGTCTGCGCCATTGACTCTTCACCCAATAAAATCGTTTATAAATGATAGCTTTGCAAACTCACGTCGTTTTTCAGGACCATCTATTTTAATAAACATACATCGAGATTCATAAGAAGGTAACCGAAAAGAGCGCTAACCTAGCTTACGTAAAGCGTACAATAAAAACTGTGTCTGCACTGACTTTATGGTCTTTATGTACATGTTGATATGAAGCCCAAACTATGCTGCAGTACTCAAGAAGGGGCCTAACATATGTAATATACCAGGTTTTTATTGTACAGGGATCAGTGAAATGAACCTTTTGATGAACCCGAGCATGCCTTGTAAATTACTATATATTGTTATAGTGTTCTACAAAAGAGAGCTCGCAATTAAGTATGACTCCTAAATCTCTTGATTGCATCTTCCAACAGTTTGTTGACCTATAGTGATGGTGTCTTGCCATCGTATTAAGAGTTTCAAGCTTATTGCTTGCTCTCAACTTAGTATTCTAAATGCACTTCCACAGTTATTAATTAAGAGCTTTCAATGCCAGGTACCATTTTTGCATTAGTATGATTGTGTGGCAAATACAATCATAAAACTATGCCCAAGGAGTCGAGAGATTTTTCTTAATAAAAAATTCCTAGACCAGACCGGGAATCGAACCCAGCCACTTCCAGCATAGTGTTGCGTTGTAGCCGTGCCTTTACCGACTGAGCTAAAGGAGGACCAAGGTGTCTTGCCTTACATTGCGCTTTTTAGTAAATAAGACTGAGATGCACTTTTTTAAGTTAATCTCTGGCAAATCAGATGCACACCAGATATTGAAATTATCAACTTCCCTTTTGAAGACTTTAATGTCAGATGGTTTACGTCTTTCCATGAAAGGTTTATGTCCTCTGCAAACTTTAAAACATTCAAATGACGTAGAATATATTCAACATCATTGACAAACAAAATCAATGATAAAGTACCCAAATGGGATCCCTGTGGTACTCCTGATGTAACATTCACACCCGATGATAGATTTCCTTCAAACGAGGACGTTGTGTTTTTCCATGCAAGTTTGACTGAACCGACTTTAATAAATTGTGATTGAAACCTATCTTAGACAATTTGTAAAGCAACAACGGAATATCGACTCTATCAAATGATTTGCTAAGGTCAGTCTATAAGGTTTCAACTTAATTACCTTCATCCATTTCATTAATTGAAAAAAATCACAAAATTTAGTAAATTTGTAAGAGTAGAGTGTCCTTTCGTAGAGCCATGTTGCTTGGTAGTAATAACATTTTCAACTTATGAAAAACTGTGTTGATTGATAATGGACTCAAATTGTTTGGGGATACAAGATAATATTGCAATTTTTTACTGGTTTGAAGATCGGAACCAAGTACTATTCCTTCCAAATGAGGGGAAAAATTCCGGTTTTAAAAGACGAATTAATCAACCAAAACAAGGGTTTTACTAACCCCTTTCATGATGCTTCAAAAAAAAAAAAAAAAAACTGGCGATAATTCATCAGGACCAGCTCCTTTAGAGGCTTCCAATTTTTTTTTTTTTTTTATGCTCCGTTACCGATCAGAACTAGTGTAATCGAACAGAGAACCACATAGATGGAGCTTTGGAGTAGCTTTGCATCTTCAATGAACAAGTTCACTAATTCTATTTATAAGATCAGTACCGGCGCCGGCCACGTCCTCACGGTCTTTGGGGAGGAGGGAAGGATGATTAGTTTGAAAATCGTTGGTTAGATACCGTGTTTACCTCTGCGTCTCCACAATTGTCAAGGGAAGGATAGTTTTTGTGTTAGTGAGGCAGGTTATTTTTAGATCATGGATTCACTGTGGTAAGTGATGCGATCAATGAAAGCGCAGTAGACTGCTTTTTTATTTTAAATCTAGTGGTGATAGAAAGAGGCAAGTGACAAATGACAAGGAAAGGGACGGGCCTGGGATTGAACTCCCGACCATCTACTCAGTAAGCAGAACGGATAACCACTGAGCTATCCAGCCACGTCCTTTAGAGGCTTCTAATGTACTTAAAGAAAGGAAAATTTCATTGAGGGATACATTATTAACAGTCATATTTAACGAAGATTCAGGAAGAAATACTGATAATCTTAAACCTTGTCGCGGCAAGTTGTGTAAACATCTTGATTCTATTCTATTTTACTCCTTATGTGCGATCTTCATTTCTAAATCCAGTTGATCACAGATATTTACCTTACCTTACCAACCAGACCTAGGCCGGTGTGACCCCTGATGTACACAGAAGTTGTCTCCATTCTAATCGGTCCATGGCTGTACCTCGTCAGCCTCGCTGTTTAGTCCGCAGATTGCCTTCCACTTGCTCGTTGTGGGCCTCTTGTTCTTGTACCCGTCGTTGATTCGTTTTCGAGAATCATTTTAACTGGGCTGTCGTTCGATATTTCTACGTCATACACAGTCCATCGTAGTCGCCGATTTTAGTGATGTGTACAATGGGAGGTTCTCCTCGCAACTAATGCAATTCGTGGTTCACTCGCCTCTTCCACGTTCTGTCTCCCATCTGCACTCCACCGTAGATCGTACGCAGCACCTTCCGTACAAAGACACCAAGGGCGCGTTGGTCCTCATCTCGCAACGTCCATGTTTCGTGGCCGTAGAGAACTACCGGTTTAATTAATGTCTTTTAGATGGTTGACTTTGTCCTTTGCGCTTTTGTATTTCTCTGCTGGTGTTGTATCCGGCGGTCACCAATGAGCCCAGATACACGAATTTGTCTACTACCTCGAATTCATCACCTTCGTTCTTAATTTGTTGTAGGATGCTAACTTTGTCTTCTCGTGAGCCTCTTCCCTTCGTGTATTTTGTTTTCAACGCATTAATCACAAGCCCAATCCTACCAGCATCATCCTTAAGTCTGATGATGGTGTCCGCCATCGTCTCAAAGTTACGTGCTACGATATCAATGTCGCCGGCGAAGCCGAATAGTTGAACAGACTTTGGGGTACTGCAATCTTTAAGATATCGTAGATGTTTTGATAGAATACAATTACGGCCTGCTCTGTTGGCGAATTGCGAATTATGGTTTGCCAACCAATCGAGTTTAGTTTGGCTTAAAATTAGATTGTAGTTTGCTAATTTAAAATCAAAATAAAGTTCCGATAAATCGTTATCCAACATTGTGGCGTTGACATGACTGAAAATGGCAGTATGAAATGCTTGATTTTTCCAAAGAGGAGCTGGTGCCTCTATAACGCAGAAATCATCGGTCATATTAGTAAATAACAGATCAAGGTAGCAATTGTTCTGATTTCATACATGATTTATTTGATTGAGTCCAATCTACGAACTTTTTTCAAATAGAGTAAGAAGCGTTTAATTTTCACCAATTATTGGTATTAAAAGAGATACATTTTCATCAGCTACAGTAAATGTGAATATTGACGTAAGACTCAAATTTTGACAAAATACTTTCAGCAATATTAAAAAACATTTTGTATGAATCAATTTTTGCACTTTCTTGTGGGGAAACACACTGCTTTAAAAATATGAACTTTCGATCACAGATGTAACCCAGACATGGTCAAATTCCTTGTGTTTTTTTAGGGGCTATTAATAAACCACGTAGGCTTTTCTGGTGGGAAAAAGGGGTTTGACCGAAGTCTACGCTCCATACAAAAAATCAAAAAATTGTAGTGAGGAAGGGGGGGGGGGTCTGAGAAAATGGTTTATACTAAAATGGTTTAGTCTGCGTGGTTTATGAACAAGCCCTTAAGGGATTTCTTCTGATTCATAATCAAGCATGAAAAAATTCATTCACTCGCATGAGCACCAGCGATATAAAATAGCAACCCTCGGTTGCTTATAGAATAGCGAAAGAGTGTGATATTTCCTATCGATAGATTTTACACGAATCCTCGAAAACGAACATTGTAGAAAGAATAAACGAGAAAAACAGAATAATGCGAAACAAATTCTCTTCTTAACGTTATTCCTGAATGAATGCGTTGCCACTGAACGCAAGCGATTTGAATACACCGAATGAGATTATTTTGACTCAGTGAATACAATCAGCTGGAAGGATCAGAGCAGATATACCGTTTAAAATGACGCTTTTTGTTTTTATGTTGCATTAGATTGCTTAACATCATGTTAGATCATTATTTGAAATGTTAAATGATGTTTAAGGTATAATTTGAAGAAATGAGTGTGATTCAATCAATCTTGCTCAGTTGAATCATACTGAATGTAATCGTTAATGATTGAGCGGGTAAAAAATAGGCAATGAGAAATCGTCCACACTGCTACCGTCCGATTCATTCGCTGTACGATCAGCTATCAGTTTTTGCTCAATTCTGTTTTCTACGAAAATAATGAAAGCGGAATAGTAATAAACAGAATTGTGAGTGAACAGAGTGAAAATTAGCGCTAAGTGAACCGATTTTTCCCATGCTTGTTCATAATCAGATGAAATTGCCATTAATTCGCTACCGGCGGATTTCTTATTGGATAAAGATTTATTTCGATCGTCTTTATAAACATTAAACATATCGGCAAAAACTTCAGAACTTTTAAACGCTCGAATTCCACTAGTTTCAGTGGCTTAAATAACAGAGTAGCGACGTCTATACATTTCATTAATCTTTAACGCACTTTTCATTTTATTTAAATTTTAACAATAGATTGTTATTTCATTACTTTCAATTTACTTACAATTATACATAAAAAGAATTCTAAAATGGCAATTCAATCCATAACACCATGAGATTATTCAAGTGTTAAACGTGCTAGTTATTAAGAAACATATCAAATGCTGTAGCAGAGAAGTAACTTTTCGTTTTACTATCTCATTCCAACAGGCGAGTTTGTTAAGCTCACTTCCACTTCTATTGGACCAGTCCCATCTCACAGATGTAACGCTTATAGCAGAAGGACGTAACATTAAAGCACATCGAGTGGTACTCAGTGCCTGCAGTACATTCTTTTCGGAATTGTTCCGAACCTTGGATGGCCCTCTGTATCCCGTGGTAGTCCTTCCAGGGGCCTCCTTTCACTCCGTTGTAGCGCTTCTCACTTTCATGTACTCCGGAGAGGTTAACGTTTATGAGGAGCAAATCTCAACCCTACTCTCGCTGGCCGAGACTTTGGGTATCAAAGGATTGGCGGATTTCAGTGGAGTAAGTATTTGCACCGTCTACTTTCAATCAAATCAATGTAGATTTTTCATTGGAAACTATTCGTTTAAAACAGAATTCGCACAAATCCAGCACCCCAACGACTGAAGCTTCCTCCCGGGAGTCGGAAATTCCATCACCTTATCAAGGCATCAAAATGGAATCCCCAGGCGATTCCTACTTTCCACGACCATTCAATTTCCATTCGCCACTTTTCCCACAAGCCCTCAATCTGGCGACACATAACAACAACAATAACAACAACAACAACAACAACAGCTCGAGTAAATCGACGGACCCATTCTCACGATTTCTTCCGCAGAAGTGTGATATGATGCCAAACGAAGCGCTATGGAAGATGAATGAGGAAGGTGAATCTATAAATAGAGACAACAAAAGTGGCAGCAATAACGGTCCCAGCAGCAACAGCTTAGAAGATCGACAATCTGTCAATGCTAATAATAAGAACAACAACATTAGCACCGGCCAGGGCATCGAAAAACCGAATGTGACAAAAACCGACACAGAATCCACTGTCGCTGGTGGAGATCCTAAATTTAATCTCGATAGCACTCAACTTCACCATGCATCACAGCAACAGCAGCACGACTCTGCACCATCCACGCCTTCCAGTAATCCGGACGAGCAGCGCGCGCTGTCCCTAAACACTTGTTCTGCCAAGAGATCGACTAGTCAAGAAAGCAAACGAAAGAAAATCGACAAAATTGCGGAGAATCTTCGAACACAAACCACCGCAACGGCAGCCGCTGCCGCCGCCGCTGCAGCTGCCGCAGCATCCTTCAACAAGCATTTGTTGCAATCCTTGAAATTCCCACCGAGCTCGCAGTCACTCTCGCAGTTGCACTTTTTCAGTAAACCACCCACCGTCACCCCAGTGAGCCAACAACAGCCGTCCTTTCTCGCACACCATTTCCTAACGAACGAGTCTGCATCGAAGACACCGGAAAACCTTATACTACCGGATGCGGCCCACCCAAGTCCCGGTGGAACAGGATCACTGCTCAATCATGGAGGCACAATGTCGCCCATTTCTTCATCAGCATGCTCCACAGCCACGACGATAACCCCCTCCATGGCAATGGATATTGTGGGGGCTTCGTCACTCAGTGCTGCCAACAGTATGCTCAAGGCGGCTGCAGCTGCCGGCCATCACATGAGTCCCAGTGGTACGCCACCACAGAAACCACCCACCAAACTATACGCCACATGCTTCATCTGCAATAAACAGCTCAGTAATCAGTACAATCTTCGGGTACATTTGGAGACGCATCAGAATGTTAGGTGAGTGACATCAGATATACATCGAAAGATTAGTGTTTCATTTAGAAAATTATTTTTAGGTATGCATGCACCGTTTGTTCGCACGTGTCCCGCAGCAAAGACGCTCTGAGGAAACACGTATCCTATCGCCACCCGGGAACACCTAGCCCCTGCGATCCAGACACAAAGCGAAAGCGTTCGAAAGCTAATCTGGGCCAGATGATCAAGCAGGAAATGCTCAACGATCAAAACCCCATGAGTCAATTGATTAAGCAGGAGCTCCTTAACGAACAAACGAACCAACTACAGCAACACCAACAACACCAACAACAGCAACAACAACACCATACCAATCAGCTTCTAGCCAATCTGACATCGCAGGGCAACTCGATCGTGTCGATTCCTACCTTCCTCCAACAGGCTGCTTCGATGCAGTCGGCATTCGCCCCCAAATCGCTACTATTCAACGCAGCTTCGATCCCAACTTCACTAGCCTCTTCCCTGACGACGGCTCAAATGTCCGACGTCCTGAACCAGCCGAAGGATCTTAGCCATCCGTTATCTCTGCCGGAAAGTGCTAACGGATCACCTTCACCAACCATCGCCGAATGTGCCAAAGCGAACAACGGATCTGCCGAGAGCATGGATCTAGGTCAACCGACGACAACTGCGGACGAACCTGCTCCAACCGTAGGATCTGCGCCTTAATCACGCTAGTCACGTTCTTTAATGAGATTCTTAGCGTTTCAGTTGAAGAGACACAATGCAGAACCACATTTATAAAAGACATTAATTTAACATAAGTAATTAAGTTATTTACACAGTAAAAAAAACAGATAGTCAAATCCCTGATAAAAACATTTTTGTTTTTTGATTTCACTGAATTTTGTATCTACTTCCCAAGCTGTGATAGTCGGTCGATTGAATAGACTTTTCTGAACAACAACTTCAAAGCAGTTACAAATCAATCCCATTATCGATTCTCCAGTATTTTTGGTTTATTTTCTAGACTTTTTGGCAACAATTTGTGTTCTAGCTCAAAACATTATTTTAATCCACTACCCATTTAAATCTCCCTATCCACCTCTGCTATAACTTATAACTTAGTATAAAAAGAAAATACCTGTTCTAGACAAACCTGTAAAAGACACTCAAACGAAACTGTCCCCATTTCTTCGACTAAGCGAATTGTGCCTTGATTGAAATTGTATGATCTTCGTGCATCAGTGCCTTTCTCACGAGTAACGTTAGTATAAGAGTTATTCTAAATGATAAAAAAAACAACAACACATTAAACTAAGGTAAATGAATTTAATGTAATTTAAAAGAGATGTGAAACATGAAAAAGACAATACTAAGTAGGAACATTTGAGTCATAATTTTTAGTTACTTCTTTATTTTGTTTTTTTAAATAATTTATTATAGTGACCAGTTTTTAATAGTGCTGAAAAGGACGATTGACATTAATGATTGCAGAATTAAAGAAATGATAATGTTACCACCACACTGTTTCTATTGTTCGTTAGTGAAACTAACCGATATTGAAGGCAATATTTTTTTATGAATATTTTATTATTACGACACATTTACTTGAATGTGCAATATTACTCAAGCGGTTAACTCTTAGTAGGGAATGTTTTGTTTTCTTAGAACCTTTGTAATTTGAATGAATCACAAAATATTTGCAATAATAAATATAATGATGAGCTTTGCCATTTGAATGGTTGTGATGTGGGACAGTTTACTGGAACCTTAAAAAGAACGATGATAGTTGAGAACCGGGAGGATTCTTTTTGCGGTAATACAACATCTACCTGACCAAATGCTGCTCTCCTTTGAGGAATGATTGTCAGTAATATCGAGAGGAGTCAGTCAAAACTGCTGCAATTATCGTGCTACTGAGCGCTGCTTACAAGTTGCTCTCCTAAATTGTATTGCAGAAGCTGTACCAATTACAAAGGATTCCGTGGGGTAGTATCAAGCGGGATTCGTAAGATATTTTTGCAGAACTGTATGTAGTTTTCTTCTAGTTTTTAATGAGAAGGCCTTTCGGCTTTTTCCAAGAATTCCCATAGATCTTCCATTCAGACCAGACCTGTTCTTTACCGAATTTTTAAGTAAATGTCAAGCTTTTTTTCTACTCGAGTTATTAGTACGAGACACTGAAGAAGTCTGCACATTGTAGACAAAATACGCGTATCTGTCAAGATAAGCAAAGGCAGTTGGATTTTTTTTTTGCACGGATTTCGAAATTAACACGGTTTTTGCCAACCCGTGTAAAAAAAAACAGTGCTAATTCCGAAAAATCGTGTAAAAAACCGTGCTATTTCCGAAATCTGTGTAAAAAAACCGTGTTAATTCCGAAATCCGTGTAAAAAAAACTTAGATAACATGCTAAGTCTTTTGAAATGAAAAAGGTGCGATCTTGAGCAAAGTTGTTCAGAAGGTCAAGGGCATTCGAAAGGTTGGGGTCTTTTCTTATGCCAGGCTGACAATTGTTGTTATAGATTGAGTTTATATACTTTTATAGACTTCATAAAAGTAGTCCGTCAGTTGAACCGCGTAAAAGTAAATAAAACAAGTAACTAATTTAATAAATTCCACTGAATTATTACTGTTGAAGATTTTCTCAAACAAATGGTAGTTCTACTATTGTATTAAACGTACTTAAGTCGATTCAAAATTAATAAAGGATTTTACTAAATACGTAATAAAAAAGCATAAACTTTGACGATACTAAAAAAATAAATATCATCGAAATATATCATTAACTACCCACAAAAGAATAAACTTACAAAATTGCGTAATTCCCTATGATAGTGAGACTGTTATGTACTTAAACTTGCAGCCCTTGCGCTGAACGGGCCGGCTTGACGTGCCGCAAGGGCTCAGTAGGGATTCCAGGACCCGAAGCTAAGAGTCAGTTCCATTGTGGTTATATCACATCTATTTTTTATTATTTTTTCCACTATAGCAGCAGCACATCGATACTTTAGATATACTATTCTTTGTCATTTCAGGTCATCCAAGGAACTCCTAAGTATTTTAAAATAATTTTAAATATATTTTGTTTTTTCAGTGGTTATGATAATTTATATAAGGTTAGTAATTCATGAGCGGGCCCGTCTACAATTGCAGCAGGATCACAATCTGTAGATATGTGAATACAATTAAAATTGGTATTATCATTCCTTCGCTATTTTAAAATCCCTTCGCTATTTTATCTATATTCTATGCCATTTTAAATGAAAAAAAAATGTAGGAAGCATTATGTACGACAAATTCTACTCAAAAAGGCATTTCCCTTATTCGCCAAAACTATATAATTTATAATCATTGCTTTCCTGTTTCCCATTATCATTTTTAGATCCAGACCAATAAGAGTTATCGGACTTTTTTTTGTCTGGTTTTACTTAATCTACGTATTTGGCTTTATTCATGCTTATATAAAATTTATGTCTCCTAATTGTTTGCTGTTTTCAGCTTTTCCAAGACTATTAGGATATTAAAACATATCTAATCTTTTTATATATATATATATATATATATATATATATATATATATATATATATATATATATATATATATATATATATATATATATATATATATACTAGCTGAACCCGGTGCGTGCGCTGCTACGCTTGCAACTAAATGAATGAAAAAATAATAGAACTGGCGCGTTTATGGTTTTTGTTCTGAATAAATCCGGTTAAAATATTTTTGTTTGCTTGTCTGTGTTATTTATTAAAAAAAAAAAAGGGTGTTGTTGTTAGTTTAACCCTTGGACCGGTTGTTTCTACCGGTTTTGCTTTCTGCGTGGAAACATTTCTAAGACAAACGGTCGATTTATACGTAATTTTCTCTTGCATAACCTAAGATCAGTGCCTTGAATTTTCATAAAATATCAATGAGAAGTGAAAATGATTTTATCCCAGTGTAATGATGATGTTTACTTTCCCGGTTTTCATGGTCACTGCTGTCACTTCTATGCCAACTGAATTTTGTTTGCTGCAATGAATGAAGTCGGCTCTATGTGCGGGTCAAAAATCTGCTGTCACTGTTGTTTTGATTATCAATCGGTAAGCATGAATTTCATATGATGAAATCTGAATATCATCTCTTGTGATGATTTTTTATAATTAAGTGATTTTGAATCCTAATCCAAACATGGAACAACCAGGGCCGTCATCATCGTCTCAGAGGCATAGATGCTAGCAATGTTGTGCAAGAATGCCCTGGGCGGGCTGCCCTTGCATTTTTCTGATCCTGACGGGTAATTGATATTCATTGTTATTGATTGAATTTCATTTCTGATATTTTGAAATTCGTTTTGAAAATGAACTTGTTTACTTGAATGAATATCAAAGCATTTTGAAAATTGAACGTTCATTCTTCTGGTTACGTTTGTTGTCATGAGTTATCATTTGATTTTCGCATGGAACTTATAGGAAGTCAATGTTATGTTGCCTGAAAATCCACGCTTTTGAATCTAATGATCATGACTTTTACCAAGACTGCCTAAGATTAACTTCTTGTGCATAATGTAGCACTGAGAATAACTCAACCAATTCGTGACTAAAAAGGGGTTCAAACTTCTATCAGAATATGCTTCTTACCCGAGAAATACACATTTTGGGTTTTAGTTGCATGGATAATTCTCATGTTTGGTTCAAATGTCTGTTTCGTTGGTTTGAGAGCCCTCCTTCCCCCTTTCCAGAGGGAAGGCATCTCGAACCACCTAAGAAAAACATCCTGCCCAAAAACCCCACATGCCAAAGTTGGTTCTATTTGAAGAACTCCAATTCCAAGAACTCGAGCTTTGCAGGAATTTGTGTTTCATTTGTATAGAAGGCTTCCTTCCAGGAGGGAAAGGAGCTTCGAACCATCATAAGAACCTTCTCCGGCCTCAACAACCCCTACATATAAGTTTTCATAACAGTAGGTATGATTCTCATGTTTGTTGGCATGTGTGTCTAATTTGCATAAGAGTCCACCCCTTCCAGAGAGGGGAGGAGTCGCAAACCTCCATAGAAACATTTCTTAGTTCCGAAAACTCCCACATCCCAAATTTGGTACCATTTGCTTGATTAGTTCTCGAGTTACGCAGAAATTTGTGTTTCATTGGTGTGGAAGTACTCCTTCCAGATGCGAGAGGGGTCTCGAACTATCATAAGAACCTTCCCCGACTCCAAAAATCCCTGTATAAAAGTAGTCATACCTGTTGGGATAATTCTCATGTTTGGCTCAAATTCGTGTTTCATTTGTAGGAGAGCCCCTTCTTCCAAAGAGGAGGGGGGTCTCAAACCACCGTAGAATCATTTCTTGCCTACAAAAACCTCCACATGCCATATTTGGTTCCATTTGTTTGATTAGTTCTTAAGTTATGCAGAAAATAGTTTTTCATTTGCATGGGAGCCCTCCTTTCTAAAGGCGGGAGGGATGTCGAACTATCATAAGATCCTTTCTCGGACCCAAAAACCCCTGCACACAAATTTGCATAGCGGTAGGGATAGTTCACATGTTTGGTTCAAATTTGTGTTTCGTATGTAGCCCCCCTTTCCAGAGTGAGAAGAGGTCTCAAATTACCATAAAAACATTTCTTGCCTTCAAAAACTCGCCCATACCAAATTTGGTTTCATTTGCATGGGGGCCCCTCTTTCTAGAGGCGGGAGGGGTCTTGAACTATCATTAGATGCTTTCCCAGACCTAAACACTCCTACATACAAATTATCACAGCAGTAGGGAAAATTCTCATGTTCGGCTTAAATTCGTGTTTCATTTTTATGCGAGCCCCTTTTTCCAAAGGAAGGAGGGGCTTCAAACCACCATAAAAACATTTCTTGCTTTCAAAAACTCACCCGTACCATTTTTTGTACCATTTGCTTGATTAGTTCTAGAGTTATGCAGGAATTTGTTTTTCATTTGCATGGGATCCCCCTTTCTAGAGGCAGGAGGGGTCTTGAACTATCATAAGATGCTTACCCGGACCCAAAAACCACTGAATACAAATTTTGCAAAGCAGCAGGCATAGTTCTCATGTTTGGTTGAAACTTGTTTTTCGTTTGTATGAGAGCCATCATTTTTAGAGGGGAGGGGCTTTGAACCACCATAAAAACATTTCATGTCTTAAAAAACTCGTCTAGTCCAAATTTGGTTTCGTTTCTTTATTAGTTCTCGAGTTATGCAGAAATTTGTGTTCCATTTGTTTGAGAGCCCCCCTCTTATGGCGGAAGAGTCTCAAATCACCAAAGAAACATTTCTCTCCTTCAAAAAACATCCCCATGCCAAATTTGGTTCCATTTCCTGATTAGTTCTCGAGTTATGCAAGGATTTGCGTTTTATTTGTATGGGATCCTCCCCCTTTCAGAAATGGGAGGGGTCTCAAATCAACATAGAACCATTTTTTGTCTTCAAAAACCACCACATACTAAATTTGGTTCCATTTGCTTGATTAGTTCATGAGTCATGCACAATATTGTATTTCATTTGTATCGGAGACCCCCCCCTTTTAGGATGAGTAAGGGTTTCAAACCAACATAGAAACATTTTTTGTCTTCAGAAACCACCACATGCTAAATTTAGTTCCGTTTGCTTGATTATTTCCCGAGTTATGCAGAATATTGTGTTTTATTTGTATAGGAGCCCCCTTTTTAGGACAGGGAGGGGTTTTAAGTTACCATAGAAACCTTTCTGGCTTTTGAAAACTCACACATGCTAAATTTGGTTTATTTTGCTAGATCAGTTCTCGAGTTATGTAGAAATTAGTGTTTCATTTGTATGGGAGCCCCCCTTTTCAGTAAAGGGAGGGTCTCAAACCATCATAAGAACCTTCCCCGACCCCAAAAACCCCTGCATACAAAATTTCGCGCCGATCGGTTGAGTAGTTTTCGAGTCTATTAGGGTCAGACAGACAGACAGACAGACAGACAGAAATCCATTTTTATATATATAGATATATTTATATATTTATATATATTATACTTACGCTTATTATGTTATTTGACTATAACTGTGAAAACAAATTCTTAAAAGATATTAATTTTATCGAAGCTGCAACAGCGGAAGTCTTTCAATGACCAGCTAAGTTACTAATCTAATCTAATCTAATCTAATACAAACGCAGCCAGTACGAGAAAGCATCCTGGAAATAATTGGGTTAGATGACGCCCAATTTTTTTTTTTTGTCAATATTGATGCTTGCAGCATATCAAAGACATGATACAAGCGTCAAAGCGGCCAGGCCTACTGCGTTGCATTTACCGCAAAAGATGATTCTGCAAAATGAGTTGTATTCAAACAAGTAGATTTGAAGCACAACGTATTTTGTGAATCTTCAGGGGAGGAAGGATGCGTGGACATACCGTACCATACGCTCCGAGGTAAATATAATAAATTAATATTAAAATAATTCATGAAAACCCGAGTCATGATAAAAATGAAAATAATAATGCTAGAAATGTTAAATCAGTATGCATTCCCTAGTAGCACACTTGTTGCCATTCGGTTGGGATAACATAAATATGACTTGCTAAGTCATAATCAAGTTACTACAATTAATTATGATCTTAGTGTGCTTCTTGGGTTGTTTTACTGAATAATGTATAAAATATTGTGAAGGGATATTAAAATGTAAAATGCTGATAACAATCAAACCTGTCTTTAGATTGTTGCCCTGCTGCAATCCATAGCGTGTCCATTATGAACCTAAACGCCGATATATCTTAAACACGAGAAAAAAATTGGAAATTATTTTGCAAAACTCGGGAGTTCCATGGGCGATCTGAAATTAAGCATCATATAAATAAGAGCATATCTGAAATTTCGATGTGTTGTTTTGTTTTCTGGCATCGTTATAATCATTTGTTGTAGATTTCAGGTACTACAGTGATGTTCAATATTGATATTATGTTAAATAATAATTAATTGTCAATTCATTATTCAATAATTAAAATATGAGTACGACAGTTAATTATAGTAGTATGTTTATCTGCAACCCTATCAAAATACTTCAGCCGTTGTAGTTACTATAGATCTAGTAAGATTAGTATTTGTGTTTACAGTAATATTTAGAGAATATAATATATGTATGTATGTTAAAAATATATCTGACATCACTGAAAAAAAAAAAAAATAAGCCAACACCTCAATAGTCCTGAGAAAGCCGAAAAATACAGTACTTCACTGCAATCCTCAAATATAAAATTTTCAATTCAAAGACTTGACGATTTTATGAAAAGCGAAAGAGTATTCCACAAGACACTTCAAAAGTCCTCCTTATACAGAAATGTAACTATTCAAAGACAACAATTTGAGTGATTAAAGGCTCAGCTTGATGACTTCTAAATCAAATGGAAAATCTAAACACAATATTACAAAAGCAAATAAATTCAAATGTAATCTCACACTACTTATAAGCGCATGTCAATCCTCCATGGAAATAGCAGTTGAAGGTCAAAAATACAATTCCAATGTAAACGCTATGCTGAAATGCTGAATAACTAAATACACTTTAATGCTAGTCATGCTTCTTCTTGTTTAAACACAATCTATAATAATCCACCCAAAACAACGATTGGAGAAACTAGAGGCTCCAGAAGCACCACATGCCCATCGGCAACTCTACACTGCTGACCTCCAAGCCCATCCCCTCCGCATGGACTGATCCGCACGTTCCGGAGGAGACCCGGCCCTACACCCAATGATTTCGTTATCATACACATGGTACATTATCATACACAAACACACATACACATAAATATAGAAACATATACATACACGTATATATGCGTACGTACATGTATATGATATAATGGTAGGATCTCACCCATTAATTATCCGAAGCTTGTATCCACTCGAGGAGCCAACAGCTCATCGTGCAGCATAACAGATTGTGCTGGAACGGATTGTCACAAGACTAAGAAAATCCGTATATGTCCTTTCTCTTTTAATTTTTTTTCTTCACTTTTCAAACAAAGCACAAATCCCGTAAACACAACTAAACTCCTCTAGGTCTAGTTTCAAGCAAACAAGCGCGGTGTCCCTGCTGTCATAGCAACGGGCTTATTTTCAACATAGCTCCGGAACCGCGCAGTCAACTTTCTGGAATTACAGATTCCTTGGACTTAGTGCAATCGATTTGCGTCCGTTCCGATGGTCCTGCGCACTGAAAAAAACACACCTGACGGCCACCAGCGGTTCTGACGAATTTTGGTTGTTTTTCACATGCCCAACTGACACCACTCGCAAAACACCACCGCAGCTTTTCTGGCTGACTTCTTAATATACTCTGCCATGCTTCTGATTTTGTTTCTTCTCAATCCTATGGAATTAATGTATAAACCTGTGCCATCACTAAATATTCTTGTACTTAAAAACCACAACCGAGAAAAAAAAAATTGCAGAAAAAACGTGACAGCTCTCGAAAACTCTTTCAATGACCAGCTAAGTTACGGATATATATTCTACTATAGTTTACTGGCTTGCTCGTATTTTTATTTTACATTATAACGTCAGATTTTTATTTTATGTTATGATAGTAAATGATATGATATTATTACATTTAAATTCATTTGATAAAAATTTCTATAGTACCTGTGAGACTCACTACAAAAAGTTTTTGTGATTCAAGGAAACGGAACAGTACTTCGAAATTTTTTATTTAATATTCTTCATATGCTATATAATTTCAGATCATCCATGGATATTCCAAGTATTGTAAAATATGTTTGAATTATTTTTTTTTTCATAGCTACTATATTGTCTTAACTTTCAGGTTTAAAAATGGAATTGTTACTATCATTCTTACATTTACTTACTATATTAAATATCATTATAATAATCAGTCACTATATTTTCTATCAGTTTAATATTCACTATATTTTATATATTACTACATGACATTGAATATATATTGGGCAGGGAGGGAGCATCAGGGTATCATTCAAGCTGGAATTGGACAATGGAGTGGTATGACAATCGGCGTCTAGGAGGGAATAAACAGTATCATTTTCTTATCCTACGGATTCGATTGTGATGTTCCGAATTCTACTCCAACAGTTTCAGCGTGAGTGACGCGCCCTTCTTAACAAGCCATCCCGTAGAAAGCTTACTGAGTATTGCGAATTGGGTTATGCGATTTTTTGGATCGTATCGTTGGAAGGAGAATCTTATGTTCTCGCGGGTTTCGCGTAAGTGTCTCTGCTTACGGGTCCGCCCACCGTTTTTGGCCCTTCATACAGCGCTACTGTGAATGCAACCCGGTAACTCAATTTGATCTTGCTATTAAATGGAGCTGCATACATGACAAAGTCGTAGAAGGGATGGTGGCTACCTTACATACATACATGATGGTACTTAAACTTGCAGTACATTATTTGTTAATGACTATATGTTTAGTCTGACATCATAGACTCCTCTCGGGTGTCTTTCTTATTTTAACCAATAGTTGTTCATTTTAACATTATTGTACTACAAGCTGCGGAAATATCACCGTTCGAGACTTTTTTAAACCTTCCTGCAGTCGCGATTTTTGATTTTATACTAGGACAGGACTGTGGTCAAAATATACTACAGTAATGTGTATACTAAAATAGATGTAACCAAGGTTGCGGCTTATCATTTTTGACTTATCCGTATTCATTTGCCGATAGCTCTTCTCAGAAGCTCAATTTCAAAATATAATGTATGATGAACTTATGGTGCTTGAGTAGACCTACAACTTGGTCTAACAATACATAGCTCTATCTCTTATATCTGAGGAATAAGAGCGTATATTCGCAGTGATCTTCGCGGTGATATTCGCGGTGAAGATCACGCGATTATCATCGTGAAGATCACTGTGAATATACGCTCTCATGTCGAAGATATAGGAGTTAGGGCAAGGTACTGTTAAACAAAGTTGTAGGTCTACTCATGCACTACAAGTTCATCATACATCATATTATCAAATCGACCCTCTGAAAGGAGATATTGGCAAATGAATATGCCTGAGTCAAAAATGATAAGCCGCAACCCTGGATGTAACGAGCATGTTTAATATATGTATGATTTATAAATTCATCCAATTAGATTATTCTTTTTTATTTTATCACTAGCTAATCCCGGTGCGAGCGTTGCTACGCCTGCAACTAAATGAATGAACATTACATAGAACTGACGCTTTTTTTTAATGAGTTTTTTTTTGAGTAATAAGGAGTTCAAACTTCTATCAGAACATTCTTCTGACCTAGACAATACACAGTTTGTGGCTTAGTTACCTGGATAATTCTCAGGATTGGTTGAAATTTGTGTTTGAATTCACCATAGAAACATTTCTTGCATTAAAAAAAACCCACATACCATTTTTGATTCCATTTGCTTGATTAGTTCTCAAGCTATGCAGCTGGAAGGGGGAAGCGGTCTCAAACAATCATAAGAACCTTCCCCAGCCCCAAAAATACCTGCATACATATTTTCACTCCGATCGGTCAGACAGTCAGTCAGACAGAAATCCATTTTAATATAAATAAAAATCCTGTTTCCAATAACCCCCACATGCCAAATGTGGTTTCATTTACTTGAATAGTTCTCGAGTTATGCCCCTTTCAGAGGGCAAAGGGGTCTCAAACCACCATAGAAATATATCTGACCTTCAAAAAATCCACATGCTAAATTTGATTCCATTTGCTTTATTAGTTCTCGAGTTGTGCAGAAAATTGCGTTTCATTTCTATGGGACCCCCCTCATTAAGAGGGCAGAGTGGTCTTAAATCACCATAGGAATATGTCTCTCCTTCAAAAAATTCCACATGCCAAATTTGATTCCATTTGCTTTATTAGTTCTCGAGTTATGCATAAATTTGTGTTGCATTTGTATGGGATACCCCCCCCCCCCCCCCCCCTCAGAAAAGGTAGGTGTCTCAAATTAGCATTGAAACAGTATTCATCTACAAAAACCTCCACATGCCAGATTTGGTTCAATTTGCTTGATTAGTTCTCGAGTTATACAGAATATTGTATTTCATTTGTATAGGGCGAAGAGGAATCTGAAACCATCATAGAAACCTTTCTTGTCTTTAAAACCTCACACATGCTAAGTTTGGTTTCTTTTGCTTGGGGTCTCAAACCACCGTAGAAACATTTTTTGCCTACAAAACCTACACATGCCATAT